>CM067347.1:13470543-13520543 GCA_034190875.2 Urechis unicinctus
CCATTACTTTTAATGATATTTCAAGCAAGATTTTTCTACCGAACATTGATCAAGAAAGATTGAACTTTGTTAACTCAATACAAGAACTTTGTAGGGCCCGTGAATGTGAATATATTCCCGGTTTTTCTCAAGACGATGTCAATGTTCTACTTAATTTTATTTGCACATTATGATGGCACCCCACGCTTTGTTAAACGATTGCACCTGAACTTGATCGTCATAAAATATCTGTACCACGAGTACGAAATAAATGCTATTATTATTATTACCTATTCTCACTGCTGCCTTTGATCAGGTTTAATTACGCTTACATTAAGGTGCGTTGATGTTTTGCCTGGACCTCGTAGGACTCACCTCGGCTCAGACTTTTTGGTAAAGAAGTATTAATAGACAGCATTCTGGTATGCAACACGCTTTTTGACATGTCTCTTCTCTCATTCTCGCGATCAAAACATCTGAGTTATACATCGCACATGTATATCGATCGTTAACTTCAAAGGCACTCGAGTCTTCAATGGCTCTTTGTCCTTCCTTATCCATTAAGTCTGTATATAGGTTGCAATTTGCAAGGGCTGTATAAAGACTGGAGTGCCTGTGATACCTGTGGGTGTGTCAGTGACAACTCAGCTGACTTCATTAGTCAAGGACCTTCCCCACTGTGCTGTACATAAAAACACTTTCCGACATACCCCCGCCCCCATAAGGCTCACACATCCGGCCACTTTCAGCAGGAGTCAGCCGTATGTTCTTCGTCACACACTCAGATGAATTATGAGCTGCTGTGGTCAGTTTTTGAGAAATTGAAATAATTACAGGTATATGGTTACACAATCATGCTTCCTATTTTAGGTATGAACGTGAGATGGAAAGGCTTTTGATTATTTTGTTGAAATCGCTATGTTTGGTAACTATTGTTCGATAGTGCACTGTGAATGTTAATCTTAAATAACAAAAGTGTGTAATTACGGCTTTTTTATGACATTTCTCAACAAAACTATATTTCTTTCAGAAAGATAACATCGAATGTGTCAATGACTTTGGTTAGGCAAATTTAATGAAGTATACTTTTAAAAATCCTGGTTTTCACGCAAAACAGCTTGGTAGGTTTTAAGGTACTGTGTACAACTTCCCCACCAGGAACTCTTCACGCATGCGCGGTACGGCTCGAAGACAAAGCAGTCTGGCTGAATGAGGTTGAAAAAAATCATACCGAGCACTGAAGCATACTCCGTCTCGAAATGATGACTCACATCGCGCAGACAGTACTTGAAGCTGAAAAATAAGTAAACATACTAAAGACTTGATATCAGACAATGTAACGGCAATATGGAATTCGCCCATTACCTTATTACCGTGACTTCAACAACAACAACGACAACAACAACAACAACAGCAACAACAACAACATCAACAACAACAATAACAACAAACTAACAAACAGACACTATGTGCTGCTAAGGGGATATTAAAAATGACGTAACACTCGGCGTTATGAGAATGCATGGACAACTTTCGCCGCAGATCACTTAATCCAACAACATTAACTGCAGACAACGCCGTTAACAACGCTCAATCGCTATTAGCAACGAGTCTCGAGTACTCACGTTTCATCACAGGCGCAGTGGCTGAGTGTAAAAAGCCCCCAGTTGGTGTAGTGGTATTTGGTTGTCCATGAGGAGATGAAGTGAGGACACGATTTGTGTTCACAGCAGCAAGCATCCACCCCGGTGTAACTACCTAGCGACTCACCTGCACTCCCTCTTCCGCACAAATTAGTACCAGGCATGATCTGGCGTTTGGATCTGACCACACGGTCGTCATCGCGAACAACAGCCGACTGCCCCCAGCATACACACA
Organism: Urechis unicinctus; assembly: GCA_034190875.2. NCBI lineage: Eukaryota > Metazoa > Annelida > Polychaeta > Xenopneusta > Urechidae > Urechis > Urechis unicinctus. The sequence goes on from CM067347.1 coordinate 13,472,401, forward strand.
CTGCCAGAAAGACGAGAATCAAGCGGGAATCCATGTTCGTTGGTTGTCAGATGGGCAGATAATAAATGAGGAACCCGACATTTCAGTGCCTCCAAGACAATGAGGTGAATTTTGATAAAGTACGAGCGGTTTCTCTTGGGTTGAGGCAATGGAAATGGAATGACGAATTTGTCAGAAATGATGGAGACACTCACAAAACAACCCACTAAATTCAGTCGGGAGAATATAAAACAAGACGAGCCGATTTAAACTAAAACCCGCAAATGTGTATCTTGTCCAATAGCCTGTATGAGATCTTGTCCAAACTCCGCCATGTTTGATAAGTAGATCATGAATTGGGATCACCGATCTCGGTAACGACCCCCTTTATTGGATGCTGCCCAAGCAAAGCCTTTGTTTGGAAACTGACACCCACTTAGGTCGACCAAGTAGTAACTGAAGATGATTGTTCATATATATGAATGAAAGATAACATGGAAGTAATGTTTTGAAACTTGACACTTTCGTGCTGCTCTTCGACACAAATGCAGCTCGGTATTGTTTACATATCTTATCTGTCAAAGATTGAAGATTTGATTGAGTACATACTCTTGGACCTTACACCGACATGGCTGCTAGTTTAAGCTTAACCCGAATAATATGACGCATTCGGGTCTTGGTTTGAAGGATGGATGCTGTACAAAGAATAATTGTCGCTTCAGCAAAATTCCTGTCGTTTCATGGCAGCAACGTGCCAAATCATACCACCGTAAACAGTGCATGGAAATACATTCTAACATCAACTGCGTATGTCAAAACATACACACATATATAGCGTGGGGTAATGGATACTGAATTATACCGCGCATGGCAATGTGGACAAATATAAATAGGGCAATATAATACATACATACGTGCCACTGCACGCTGCCATAAACAGGCCATGACAACTGGCTTAAAAAACCTGGGCCTGTTAATGTAAACCAACATAAACAGGGCGTGTTAATGTATACCTACATAAACAGGGCGTGTTAATGCATACATATATAAACAGGGCGTGTTAATGCATACATATATAAACAGGGCGTGTTAATGTATACCTACATAAGTTGTGTATGAAAACAAATGCTAACTTGAGCAGAGCATTGTAATGCTTACGTACACAATTTATCCCCAGTAATGTATGTTAAATCAAACAGAGTATTGTAACACATACAAACATTAAACAGGGTTATTTCTGCTGAAGGTAATTCTATAAGGTTTTTGCACTTCAGTCTTTATAAAGCCATCCTCAAATTTTCATCCATAATTGGACGAATAAGGGCTGCCACTAACCAACCATTCAAGCAATTTGCCTCTGCTTAGAAAGATATCCTAATATGTGATATCTTCACACGTGATATCCTTAGATTTCAAGTCAAATATCCCTTGATATACTGTTCCCCATACTCAATATCCACCGATGTATGAAACCCAGGTATAACATTGATACCCCTAAATGTTATCCTACAATTACAATATCCTCATACAACCTTACCCGACCCTGGTAAGTCACCATGCCACTAAACCCGAAACTATTAAGTCACGACACCACTAAACCCGAACCTGTTAAGTTGCCATGTCACTAAACCCGACCCTGTTAAGTCACCATGCCACTAATGCCGACCCTGGAAAGTCACCATGCCACTAAGCCGGCCGACCCTGGACAGTCACCCCAGCACTAAACCCGACCATGTTAAGTCACCATGCCACTAAACCCGACCCTGTTAAGTCACTATGCCACTAATACCGACCCTGGAAAGTCACCATGCCACTAAACCCGACCCTGTTAAGTCACTATGCCACTAATGCCGACCCTGGAAAGTCACCATGCAACTAAAGCCGACCCTGTAGAGTCATGGTGCCATTAAACTCGACACTGTTCAGTCATCATGCAACTAAACTTAACGCAGTTAAGTCATCATGCCAATAAACCCGACCCTGGTAAGTCACCATGCCACTAAACACGACATTGTAAGTATGACACCAAATTTCCATGATAATTTTTATGGAACCGAATGAAAGACAAAGTTGTAATTATTTGTGGTTCAATTTCCGAAAAAGTCACCCGAACCTAACGTAAATTGAACTATAAAGTCGATTTTTCGGCACCCGCCGCCATTTCCAAATTTTCGGCCCAGCACCCCGTGACGTCACTTAGTGAACTCGTCACTGACAGGTCCGCAGTTTTCACCGTAAACAACGGCGAATGTCGAAGTTTCGGAGAGCGATGTATTTGAGTTGGACGATTTGGCGATGGAATTTTGGGTTGAAGAGCCTCAAATGTTTAAGAATTCAAATCCAGAAGGATGTAGCTGGTATTGTGCCGTACAGATTCGAACCATATCTGTCTGAAAAGAGCGCCAGCGAATCTGACAGTGACAGGACTGGACTGATTCTCGTGTTCCGAGGAGCGATAATCCGGACATGAACCGTCTTCAAAACATTGACTGGTGAGTCCCATTGGAATTGCAATCACTGCACGAAACTATCTTTTCCTTTGATTTTATATTATAAATGAAGAATTCCTTTTTCGTTTGATACCGTTTTCGTTTTTCTTGGTGGTATTCAATGTGGTTTTAATCGCCAACGAACATGGCGAAAAATATTTTTTCTGTTGTCATGCTTAGAATACTTTTTTTTTAAATTTATGTCATCCCGATAAAACTATCAAACCTGCTTGGTGGAACATTTACACATGTTATACAACCCTTTTCATTGACCACCCTAATCTAAGTCTTAGACAGAGTCTGGCATGTATTTGATAGGTTTTTGAAACCCTGGTTTTAGGTTCCAATGTGGAGGCTGCTCAACCATGCCAACTGTCAGGGGAAATATCTGCTGTTTGGAGCGGGAGCAAGTGATGGTTGAAATAGAAAATTGACCAGAAATTAAATGTGTGACACAGCATCCAAATTTTAATGCTGTATGTCTCAATGAAGATGCGTTGGAGACAGCATACTATGCCTACAAGCAGCATCATGGTCCATACAAGGGAAACAAGCAAGTATTGACAGACAACAAACACCAAGTTATAAATTTATGTTAAAAAAACTTCCCCAAACTACTGGGTCATTTGTACTCAAATGAATGACGTTTTCAATTCAGACTGAATTATCAATACAGTTTATACCAGGATAACATTATTTTTAAGACTCAATCATCAAATCTATGTTTTGGTTAAAATATAATATTATTCAGCACTGTAAAGATGTTTAAGGGTTTGTGTATGGTTGTGTGTTACAGCTGGAAGCGTTACACTGGATATAGGCAGTTCATCCGATGGTACTACCATTATCTTGGAAAGAACAATCGTATCCCTATACTATCCTGTGTGACATTAATTATGGGATCTTGAAGGTGGAGTTCAGATTGGGTGGAATCTACCGTGCTTCCATCTCCTCATCATTTATATCATCTATATGCTGACTGTCGATGCCAAAAGATCTTCTACATAGCCTGTATTGTATATATGTGTTAGTTGTTCATTTAAGAGTACAGATTATAATTTCCACATAAATGTGAAATTTAGAAACAATCCCTACCATAAGTTGGATCATTCAGCACTTTCCTCACTGTATGACCTCCTCCCTTGTGTTTGGGGTAGTGGAGGCTGTACAAGTCCTCACCCTGGGCTGTTATTCTTTGTTGTCGTCCAGCATTTTCATTGAAATACATAGTTGCAATGATAGATCTGAAATCATTTATGAACCTTTCTATCAGTTTGAAATAGGATAAGTTTGTGCTTTTCATGTTTGATTCATCGGATGTATTGTGATAAGTTGGATTCAGCAATAAATTAACTTCATCCATGACTAGAATGAATGACGTGAGGAAAGATACTTCATGAAATTAAACAGCTGGTTTAGTCCACTTTGTTTTTGTTTATGGATCCACTCTCAGGTAAAACTTGTGCCATAGAACTAAAAAAACAATACTACATTTGAATCAAGGGTAAAATTTAACTGCTAAGCATAGTTGAAAGAATTACCGTTAAAGCAGACCAGGGTAGCTGAAAGCATAGGTTTTTGAAGCGAACTGGTTCAGAAGGCTGTGGAAAGCCTCTATGTAGGAGGTCTGGGCATTGCTTGATGTCCTTGCACAATCTCTTGTTGGTGTATTTTTTCCAATTTCATGGGACACCTCGTATCTAAAGAGCAATTTAACTGTAAGATTTTTTTTGTGTTTCAAGGAAGTTTTCTTTTTCCTGGAGAGGTGAGTCAAACAACAATGTCTCTACAGCCTGATAATCAGAACAAAGTCCTTGTTTATAGAACAAAATTATGGAAAAAATAAACATCTAAGATATTTTGGATACTATGTTGCATTATTTTATTAGAAGATTAGCTTAGTTAAACTAATTCTGCTGATGCTTTCAAAAGGAATGGATTTCTAAATATATATTTATACACCACTTATTTTCACTGCTTGCGTTGGTTGGAGGTAGGGGCGGCGTCATTATCTAGCTGGGTAAACCATAAAATTTTTTTATAAATTGCAACATGTCAGCTCACCCTTTGGTGCTCCCTTTTCTCCACTGCCTTAGACTTTCTGACTGGTGGCGAATCCGTGCAAACTCTCATGAATATGGTAGGAATAGCAGCTGGAAGAATATTCCGGGAACATTTGTACCCAAATCCGAGAGCTTCTCTCACTGCAAGTGTCTGGTCAAAACATTCAGGTCCAAAATGCTCGCTACACAAAAACGAGTGGATTGTCGGACCCGACCAATCTGCCCTTGTACGCCGCACTTGTGATATCCATTGCTTACGCAACTTCTCCTCCCAAGGAAAAGTGAATAATCAAACACTTCCCGAAGAAATGGTCAAATAATTCGCGGCTACGCAGCGTTTTGGCAAGACTGATCCGGACTAAACAAGATACAAATTCACGGTTGACACATGGTTTCTATGGAAGCTGACTTGGACTGCAGAAACTGGGTTCTCGTATCTGCGTCATTTCCGGTTGACCTCGGCTCACGCACGAAATGCCGCTTCGCTCCAAAGAACGTTTAATATCTCTTCTATTATTCATCGGAGGCCAAAAACTCCAACACCATTCGATCCGCATTGATTTGTTCAGTTTATACACAAAAATCATATTTTAGGTGTCATAGGCACTTTAAGTCACAATACCACCAAACTCGACGCTGTTCAGTCACCATCCCACTGCACATGCCTCTGTTAAATCACCACGCTTCTAAACGCAACGCTGTTAGGTTACCATGCCACTGAACCCGACCCATTTAAGTAACCATGCCACTAAACCCGACTCTGGTAAGTCACCATGCCACTGAACGAAACGCTGTTAAGTCACCTTGCCAATAAACCCGACTCTGTTAAGTCACTATACAACTAAGCACGACTCTGTTAAGTCTCCATGCCACTTAACTCGACCCTGTTAAGTCTCCATGCCTCTGAACCCACCCATACAGGTGTACAGAGAGGCATCACAGCATCCCATTCATCATCCAATCGAACCAATATAATACGTGCGCGTCAATTTGTCTCTGCAATGCTTTCTTCTTATCTTAACTGCGCCTGTTCTAAGCTTTGCAGGCAGAATCCATTTGGTCTCGCTGCAGATAATTAAGCAAGTTAATCGCGGATAGACTAAATTATCGTCCTGCTGATGTGATTACCTGAGGATAAATGATCCTAGGTAGTGCGAGTATTATCCAAAAGGAACTACACGCTCCAGATGTAATCATAGTGAATTTTGGTGGACACTTTGGGGCAGAATAGATCCGCCAACACTGGCTCCAGCAAGTCATTGTAGCTGGCTCCTGTCGCTGTGCTTATGATACAAGTTCTTAGAGTTGGTTTGTTCTTGTCAGCTACTATAAAGTTATGGGTGTTGTATAGGGCACCTGAGAGAACAAATACCGGAATAAATATTCCACTTGTAAATCATTTGATGGAATATAAGCTGATGCAATATCCATGGTACGCTCCGTAATGCTTATCAAGTATAAATATCTCTGTTATACGACGCTCAATTTGTCAAACATATCACTATTTATCTTGTACACAATTCGTGTCCCAATGCCAGATTGTATAGACTTCGTGGTCCCATTCCATCTTGTACAGACTTTTGGTCCCCATACAATATCGTACATACGTCGTTTTCGCATGCCATCTTGTACAAACTTCGTGTCCCCTACCATCTTGTACAAACTTCGTGTCCCCTACCATCTTGTACAATCTTCGTGTCCCCTACCAACTTGTACAGACTTCGTGTCCCCTACCATCTTGTACAATCTTCGTGTCCCCTACCAACTTGTACAGACTTCGTGTCCCCTACCATCTTGTACAATCTTCGTGTCCCCTACCAACTTGTACAGACTTCGTGTCCCCTACCATCTTGTACAATCTTCGTGTCCCCTACCAACTTGTACAGACTTCGTGTCCCCTACCATCTTGTACAGACTTCGTGTCCCCTACCATCTTGTACAAACTTCGTGTCCCCTACCATCTTGTACAAACTTCGTGTCCCCTACCATCTTGTACAATCTTCGTGTCCCCTACCATCTTGTACAGACTTCGTGTCCCCTATAATCTTGTACAGACTTTGTGTCTCCTACCAACTTGTACAGACTTCTTGTCCCCTACCATCTTGTGCAGACTTCGTGTCCCCTACCATCTTGTACAGACTTCGTGTCCCCTACCATCTTGTACAATCTTCGTGTCCCCTACCATCTTGTACCGCGACGACTTTGTTGAAGCTAGTTCTTTTCCCAAGCCGGCCTATTTCACTCACTTGTGTCAGGTGCAGAATAAATGCATAACTAATTACACAGAGTTTATCAAATACTTATTTGTGAAGTTAACCATTGGATTTGTTACCTCCATACCAGTTTGACAATGTCAAGCAGATTCACGTCTACCAGAGATAATGCAATCAAAGCTGTATGCAATGCGGATAAAAACATCAAAGGAGAATGACGCTATGATCATTAGCATATAATTAATTAATTGACAACGAATGAGTGACCTAGGTAGCGAATATAATCTCTGGTATTTGACCTTGATAGACAGTAGTGTTATTGCCAGGTTATCTCCATTCTGCACAGTCTCCTGTCCTTCTGTTCCATATCGATATTGTTCAGACTTATATTCTGCTGTTATTCTGTACAGTCGGTTTTGGCTAATATGAACGTTTTTAGGGAAACGGACGTCGATAGGGATATGAGAGTTGGCAATTTCAAAATCGTATTTTTCACTATATGTATTTGATTAATCTTTTCTACCAAAATACCATTCCCAAACAATAAACCAACTTCAGCACTGCGATGAACACCTCCGGCTCTACGTCCTCCACCACAATATCCCCCTCACATCCATCAGTTAACATGGCCTCAAATACCGGCGAACGACACACCAGTACAAATCTGTGGACAGCTATCTTCTCTGGATTTCCAACCTTGAAGGTCACATAGCAGGCATATTTACCCTCAAACATGTATCTTTGTCTCTCTACAACTGACAGTCCGGTTCTCCAGTCACATGCCTCTTCTGGTGCCATGTTGTTATCTGGCAAAGACTATCATGGCAAGTTAACGGCGGATGATTGGAGAAGCTTTATTTGGGTGAAAGCATGAAATCAGGCGAGGCAGTTTGGGTCTATGGATGTCGATTGCTTGGAATAGCCAATTTCGTTGGTGTCAATCATAAACAAAGCCAATGTATCCTAACCTCGAGAGTTTTGTACAAATGTATGTCAAGACGTACTAGCTCTTCACTTGACTTTGACATCTGCGATTTACTCCTTTCAGATAACACCCTTCAACTTTAGCTGACGAAAGGAAGGTGATCATAACGCTCAACTTAAATCATGACGTATTTGTTTATGCTTGATTGTGCGTTCGTACTTTCAGGAGTGACCAAATTACTTGCCCGGTTAACAGAACTAACTACTACCTGTAAGGTCTGGCGATTGGCTTAGTCAAAATGTGGTTGACAACCAAAGATTAATCTCACTGCCCTTCATAGTGAAACAAATACAAAAATGAACCATTTCTGGTTATTCTGAGTATCTTTGCACCTGCATTTCTTTTATTCTCTGGAATTTTCCCTCAAAGATGCATTTTTTTCGGAGCCAGTTTCAGGTTTGAGTTTGGTTCCGTTTTTGTCTAGTTGCTTAAAACACTCGATTGTAATATTTTCAAACTATTGGAGACACTAAATCATTGATAATTAGTCGATATCGCCTTATAACATTGTATTAAAAAATATGCAAATTAGTGGCGACCAGATCAAGTAACTACGCACGCATAGTTCCATCAGTTCTGGTATAATCGCCCAAACTCTGCCCGCTTTCAGCTCTGGATGTCTAGGAATCGGACCTCTCAGAGGCGACATAAATAGGCGGGGTCACAAATTGGATGTTAGACTATATGCAGAGGCCAAATGGGTTTGTGCTCTTCACTCCAATTTTAGAACAAGTTTAATTTCCTTCACATACATCACCCTACACGCTTGGACGTAAATACTGGTCTGAAATAAAAGCCTAGATTCCGACCTCACACCATGCGTTTATCATTATGATAACGCTCTCATATCGGTGATAACATCACATCCCACCTGTAACATTTTTGCATTGCTTTTAAATTTTTGTGCCACCATTATACTTGGAGCCACGTTTATGAGTAAACTATCGAGAATTTACAACCAAAAATATTCAGTTAATTGATTAGAATCGAATGGGCTGCCCACGATTAAAGATTTACGATACGACCATTAACGTTGGAGAAACGCCGCGTTAACTTCAGATATTGATTTCGCTATAACTTAAATGCGTTCAGAACCTTCGACAACCATAAAATCTTACGATGCGGTTGACGCAGTCCATGACAACAATTGACCTACTGTTTAATCTCAGAGCGCTTGGTAATGATGCATGTTTTGATATAACATGTCAAATATGGAAGTTTGCTATAGGTTCGAGCTACCAAAAAAATATGAACTTTTTTACAATCGGACGATAATTGGCTGCCACACAGACCAGGCGGCGAAGGGATTCTTCACCATGCAGCTGCCACACAGACCAGACGGCGAGGGCATGTTCACCATGCAGTTGTCACAGTGGAGCTTCAAAAAACCGGAAGGCAGCCCAGCGAGTAGATTCTGATGCTGTCATTGGTGTATTCATCCGCAGCCTCTGGGCAGATACAGCTGCAACACGAGGTGACCAGACGTATCAGCTCGATGCAATTTTGCGACCAGCACTACCAGCACACTGGGTATGGCAACATACATGTGATTAGGATTGGTGACACATCGTGTGTCATTGTGAGATGTGTGAGTTATGGAGCAATGAGCTCGGGTAGCCTGAACCTATTGACTTCGAGTCGTGGCATGTTCTACTTATCGATAGTGGACGAAAGTGGTGCTAGCACTTCGACAATGTCTGCCCCAAGATACCGAAGTGGGATAGTGCACTAAACAGTGACCGATACAAGGCCCGCACAGGCCGCGTTACCACTGCCATTGTTGCTGTTCAGAGCCAGGTGTGTTGGAAGGTAGACTGTAATGGATGCCACTAACTTAATTAGGCGCATTAATTATTGCTTGTGGGGTGGCAGGCTTTAGGCTTCGATGCCTCTTCGAGCTATCTAGTTCACACGATGCCCCGTGAACCAGAACAATCGTCATCCTTAATCTCCTAAGATTTCACCAACGAGCCAACAAGGCTAGGCTGTTCTTTATGAGATCGAATGCATCCCACTGTGAACCAGCCATTGATATCTTTAACATTTGTTTTCAGTCTACAGCATCATGACATCATTTAGTCTTTTGCAAATGGTGAAAGTATCAAAGAACGAATTCAATCCTAGTGTATTTCCATGATGACCAGCAATTATATCTTGTTTTCAAATTACCATTTGGTGTCGCCTTAATGAGTTGTGTATTGCTGATGCTCATACTGCGATGATGTAGGCAAAGACCATTGATATGCATTTCAAATTGACGTTGACGGTAATAGTGACTGTGAGAGAAATGTCTATACATAATCATGATGGTGACGATGCTCAGATCCACGTGATGTGGTATCGTCAGCCACGAACGGTATAATATGGGGGACACACCAAGAAATTGTCCTACATTCTGATACACATTATGCTAGTGTGTGCATCTTTGTGTTGAAGAAAATACATGTTTGTGGTTTGTGACTACTAAACTATTTCAAATTGCTCAATCTCATCATCATCATCATCATCATCATCATCATCATCATCATCATCATCATCATCATCATCATCCCGTTGTTCCCTCTCAGGAGGGGTCGGGTCTACTCGACACAGCTCGCCATACGCTTCTTTAGCTGACTCTACTCAGATCCACCCCATCATCCTTCACACAATCCATCCACCTCTTTCTCGGCCTTCCTCTCGCTCTCTTACCTGCCTCTGTTCTTTCAATTGATTAAACGAGCCATAATGGCTGAAGAATTAACCATAAAGGTAGGTGGTTGCGACATAATGTAAATAATGCTGTTCTAGGACATTTTCAGTAAAACAAACCTTTAGAAATTCGGATATATAATAATTTGCAGTTCCTCTCTGCGTTATGGTTCATCGTCCCACTGCGTGGGCGTGCAATGTTGTTTCCGTTTGGGAAGCAAAATGACGATTCTGTGAGAGGTAATAGTTTTCATAAAATTAGGCCCTTTTTAAGCACAGCGCATGATATCTTTTGCCAAACGGGTCTGGTTCCAATCCATCTTGGACGATTCTGATCTTCCAAAGTCAGTGTAAATCGAAATGCTCATACGTCGTAATTATCTAGACAGCATTTGGCTTTGGAACGATAGCTCATGTTCTCCAAAGACCAATTTAATATCATTAAGATTCTTTCACATGTTGAGGCATTCTCATGGTAATATATCTGTGAACCGAAGCATCTAGGCAGTTCTCTGATATGACAGTATTATAACTTGGCTTAGCTTTTGTGTCAATAGTTTTTCTGCATGTCAAATATCACAAAAACAAACAACAGTTGAGCTATCCTCGTCAAGCACAGTGGGAACCTTTCTTAGTTGACCACCGCATATTAAAGGTGTGCAGGCACATACACTGCCCCGACAGTTCTATGCTGTTGGGGTGAAGTTAAATAATTAAATAGACATCGTAGCTGTTATGAATAGGTGCTGACAACAATGGTTTGCATATCTACTTCATTGGATCACATACATGTTCAGCGAAATGTGTGCACATTGTGAAGTTCTTTGAAAAAAGTAAGTGCGTGTGTATTGTCAAGTTCCTGTACTTGACTTTCATGAACTGCAAGTTCGTAATATCAGAAAATTCGTTGGAAGAGGCTTTGTATCTGCATGTTTTTTAGCACCAAGATTAAAAGCATATTTGAACCTGAGTTGGATTGATCGATTGCATCTCATACAGGCCCGCCATAGCTATGTCTGTTACCTATAAGTCACCAGGCATTATAAATTGCAGCAAATTACTAATAAATGGAAACCCGACATATTTATTAGCTAATACACCCCACAGTCGTGATAGTCTATTCACTACAGAAGTGTAGATCTCGTAAAGCAAAAGTAGGTAGAAACGCATTACAAGAGGATTGATGACCTTTGTGCATGAACCTAAACATGACTTGTTGCCTGCGTGCATGGTGGTCGATGGCAAAACGTTAATTGCCTTGTTGAGATACTCTGTAGCATGTCATTGTTTTCATCTGTCATGACTGCCATGTTCAGAAAAGAAATTCTTAGGTGCTGACTACAATGAAGTCAGCATTATAATATAAGCTTTCCAAATAGACATGGCAAAATATTGAAAGTGTCATGTTACCCTTCTCGAACATTGGTTGTTCATCCAATTTTTATTAACAATTTGACAATTATCATAGTTAAGTCACGATGATGATTAATACGCATTGTGCGAGATGCATATATATATATATAATATATATATATATATATATATATATATATATATATATATATATATATATATATATATATATATATATATATATATATATATATATATATATATATATATATATATATATATATATATATATATATATATATATATATATATATATATATATATATATATATATATAGATATATATATATATATATATATATCGTGACTTAACTATCTATATATATGTATATATACATCTATATATATATATATATATATATATATATTATATATTCACATATATATATGTATATATATATATGTTTATAGATATATCTATCTATATATATATATATATATATATGATTAATACTTATATGCTATATATATATATATATATATATATATATATATATATATATATATATCTATATATATATATATATATATATCCCATATATATATATATATATATATGCATATATATATATATATAATATATATATAAATATATATATATATATATATCTGTACTATATATATATATATATCTATATATATATCTCTATTAACTATCTATATATATGTATATAAGTATATATAGATATATATATATATATAATATATATAAAATACCTATATATATATATTTACCTCTATCTATATATATCTATATATATATATATGTATATATAAAATATATATATATTACATATAGATATATATATATATATATATATATATTCTAGATCTATATATATATATTATATGTATATACATACAATATATATATATATATATATATATATATATATATATATATCTCTATATATATATATATATATATATATATATATATATCTATATATAGATATATATATATTTATATCTATCCTATCTAGATATTGATATATATATATATCTATATATATAGATATCTCTATTCTATATCTATATATATATATATATATATATATATATATATATCTCTCTATATCTATCTACTGATGTTATATATCCACGCAACTTCGACTTTTCATTCCTGCCATAATTTCCATCAGTAGCCACGCAACTGACTATGTTTTCTTGCATTGGTATTGCTTTGCTTGTAATCAATTGAATTTCCTGCTTTAATCTGTTAACTTGCATTGACCTCGGTCGACTTACAATATGTCACTTATATTTTCTGTCTGCTTTTGTCTAAACTGTGTCTTGCAAAGTAACCTCTGTTTATTTGTCATCATCATCATGGTCAGGTAACAGCTGTAGTATCATCATGGCGTCAAAAGAGGCACGTGACTGGCGAACCGGACTGTCAGGTCTAGAGAGACAAAGATACATGTACGAGGGTAAATATGTCTGTGATGTGACCTTCATGGTCGGCAAGGTCAATCCAGAGAATATATCAGCCCATAAGTTTGTTCTGGTGAGTGGGTCGCCGGTATTTGAGGCCATGTTGACGGAAAGCAGCGAGGGCCATATTTTGTTGGAGGACATGGAGCTGGAACTGTTCAACCCAGTGCTGAAGTTGGTATTTTTGTAATTCATGCAAACGTCGATCAAATACAAATATGTTTTGTAGAAATTTTAGATAATACCAAATAAATTTCATTTTACATTTTGAAACGATGAGGTGTTAAGTTACTTGTACATTATTTTGAACCTCTATCAATTGTTGATGATGTCACTCTGTCCACAGGTTTCTGTACTATGAGGAGATAGAACTGACGGCACTTGTACTATGGATGTTTTAACCCGCAAGGAAGTATGATGTCTCAACTGGTGTCCAAAGGTACCGACTATCTGAGGGCAGATTGAACTGTCCACATATACCGTATCTCTACCTAACAAGAGTGTGCAGTACGACGAGAATGAAACTGTCTCACAGGTTGTATAGAGTACTCCCGAACACCTGACGGGTTTTGATTCTACAGAATTCACCCAAATATCCCACCTAAGCCTGAAAACTGACTCGACTAACGGCGTTTCACCTCAAGAAGTATACACAGCGTGTCTGCGCTGGGCGGATGCGCAGTTTGCTGCAGAAACTAAACCTCTCTCTAATGAAAACCGGAGAGCCATGTTAGGAAGCTGTGTGTATCTGATCCGCTTTCCTGATATGTCCAACAAGGAGTTTATGGAAGTCACTAGGAAGTCCAATTTACTGACTTCTGAAGAAGGTTTACAGATCTATGAGTATATCGCTCATCGTGAACATCGTTATGAGTATGAGGGAACCATGGTGTTTAAAGTGGCGAAGCACAAACCAAGGCAAGAATGGAAGGTACAGAGATTCAGGGATTTGGCAGAGCGAGTATGGGGCCCGCCTTGAACGTCTGCCTTTGATTTCTAATGCAGCAGGAGCGTGTGGATCTCTGGCGTTGGTCTGTATGTTGGTACTTATGGTGGGCAGAACAATGTTGTTGGCGGGCAACGGCAATGTTGTAATGGACTGCAAATATCACCCTGTTCCCGTTTCCATCAAGTTTACTGAATTCATCCGCCTACAAGGCAACCACACATACAGAATATCAGCTGAATATAAGTGTAAACAGAGTGGATATGGCGACGACGGACAGGAAACTGTTAAGTTTGGCGGTGTCTATTTCACGTTCAGAAAGACTCCTGGAAATAAGACTACTGTATATCAAGGTCAAATACCAGAGATTATGTTCGCTACTTAGCTTACTAATCCTCGGTCGCAATACCAAGTCATGGGCCATAGCAAAACGGAGTGAGTTCAGTCGCATGAAAATGACAAGGGAAGCCTTAATCTCCACAGCAGCCCAATGGTCAGTGTTCAGTCAATACGGAAGCATGTGTTACATCTAGCTGTTCATCATAGTAATGTTGAAGGTTTTCATCTAAGATAATCTTGCAATATCTTTTATCTTTTGCTGAAGTGATCACCCAGATCACAATATGACTGATGATTCAATGATAGTGTATGCATGTGGTGGGACAATTATGATTAAGTTGTAATAGTTGTCGGCCGGGAAGGAAATGTCGGATTACAGACAATGTATGAGTTTTCAGTGCTAGAGTACTTCTAAATATGCGAGTTGATTGAGCTTCGCATTTAACAATAGTTATCATGGAGCCTGTCATATCTACACCATGTTCACAAAAATTATGAAAAATAACGATATGTTTGTCACATTGAATGGCGTATAAGAGCGATATGTATATTACAGTAGCATGTAAAATAATGGTCTAGAATTTTAGTTAACTTGTACCATGTTCAACTTAGGAATATGTGTTTCTCATAAGCCGATTGGTAATGCTTACAGACAATATATCTTGATTCCTGAGTTCTAGAATAGAAGTCATCGTGATACGGGCGCATGGCAAGACGTCATCATAGCTATTGACTATACAAAGGTCACTGTCCTCTATGAAAAGTTCCAGGTCATTCACTCGAGAACCACGCCTGGAATGGGACTGGCGGTGTACCCCTCAGTGATCGGTGTGTAGTCTATGACGTCATCAGAGGTGACAGGAGGGCGGGGAATCACATGTAGGCGAGTTAACGTGTGTTCTGATTGTTCCAAATCAACACGAGTCTCGCCACGTGTGTCCCTCGTGGCCTGAAGCAGAAACGCAGTCAATGCGTTGACAACAGGCATCAGCTGGTCTACACAGCAGATGTCACCATCGCGCTTCATGGCACTCGGCATTATCGCCCGTTCTTCTTCTGGTATCGTGTCATTCGTAAAGAAATCTTCATCGGCTTGACTAGATTCACGTTTATGTTGGTTGATGTGTACTTTAACAATAGTGTTATCGTCTTCTTGTCTTACATAGACAAGAAGAGCCCCGATCACATTATGCAATAGGCCTAAGCCATGCTGCATGATTTATCGAGATGTGTTATTCCTACAATAAAGACAAGCCTATTAGTCTAAAGAGAGCTGTAGCAATTTGTTTTAGGTCAGTGAGGTATCATATTAATCTCTCATTATATATCCATGAAATCGTGGAGATCACTTTGTGGGAGTTTACCGTTTCAAGTTCGCATCTTTTAAGTGAATATCGTGTCATTGTATCTGGAGGTTACCTATCTGTAATCACTGTTGTTACTGCAACCAAAAAGATCCAGAACTGACGAGAATCCAACGGGGATGAAGCGACACGTCTACTAGATTCAGTTAAATGTGATCTTGGCCTAGTTATGATCAATGCACATAGCATGAATTCAGTTTGCTATACGTCATATCAAAACTCCAACTTTGTTTTCAGCAAGCATCAATCTATGCGCAAACATGTCACTGACAGTATCAAAACGAAAGGTTACTACAAACCATAATATATATATGTATATATATATATATATATATATATATATATATATATATATATATATATATATATATATATATATATATATATATATATATATATATATATATATATATATATATATATATATATATATATATATATATGATGTCAAACAAGGTTCGTATCTGTTCTAATTAACTTCTTTTAAATGAATAATATACTCAAATCAATTTTATCAAATTTCGAAGCTGGGGAAATTTATACAGACGACTATCTACAGCTGCCCTCAGTTTTGCTCTCCAGGACTTCAGTCGATAAGTTGAGGACACGGGATATGTGCCTGTGATAAGGTCAGGAGACAGAAAGTGATGCTTGGAAGCACCCATGTATGGATCACCGCGCGATGGGTTGCAATCATCCCACGACGCCAACAAGACGTCGTGCGCGACGAGGCTTATTGCTGCCTATATTATCGCTCAAAGGACAAACCTTACCAGTCGATACACGCTGAACTAATGAAAGTATATTCTAACTGTGCCATATAACCGTCACAACTGTTAGTTATGAACGACATGTATAACAAGCAGTGTCCTGTATAAATCCATCCAAAACGATACAAACGCAGACAATGGGCCTTTGGTCATGATGTAAACAGATTGTGGAAAGATAGCTTGTGTGTCTGTCCCTGCCCCTACACAAGTTTCAAATCATCAACATTTCAACATTATAGGGATGCAAAGAAGCACTGTTGAAACAGTCATAAAACAGTGGACTGTTTTATTATATCGGGGCACTCATTGGGGGTTCTTAATATTGCCTCATGAATTATTCAGCGATATCGAGAACGAGGCAAATGAGTGCTGGCATAGGCTCCCGTTCTGCCGCACATGTTAGCAACAAGTCGAAGACGGGGAGTGGGCGTGATCTATGCCCTGTTGCCCTCATATCTTACGGCGTTGTAGAAGCTATTTATCAAACATTTTTGATGCATCCGTGAAGAAAAACATGTAGAAAGCGTAGAAATATTGTGAGAAGAATACGTCAACGGCATAACAGGTAATTGTACCATTACATATACCCACATGCGGCCCCGCCCGAACGAGAGCCACCATATCCCCTCTCTAAAACACAACTAACAGCATGGATGCCTAGTTCTAACAGGGCCACTTGTCTAGGAATGTGAGTAGACCCCAATTACGTACACAGCAATTTTACCAAAACCATTGCCATTCCATTTGGGCCAGCATTAATTCTCCCTCATCGATAAGGGCGTCCAAAATCCTCAAACTGGCCCCTATCCATTAGAGCGGGTTTATCAGCTCCATGCGGGCCTGCCACACCACTATCTGCTCCATGCGGGGCCTGCCCCACCACTATGTGCTCCATGCGGCGCCTGCCCCACCACTATCTGTTCATCACAGCCACTCCCCATTGGTACCCGCTCATATAGCCTGACATTAGACAGCACAAAATATATTATATCAATATGCTTAACGGTATTCCAGAGTCAAAATGTCAAAACAATAAAGTTATTCGTGACAACTGACAATGGTACAAAGAGAGGCTTATATTGATCGCCTTCCAATCCAAAGAAGACATCGCCATTTCGTCAACATTTATATGTTTGTTGAAGGCCGAGAAAATTTACCTGTATTTGTTTTCAATGCAAGATAGGTAGCTCTCAGTATATAAAATGAAAATATTGTTTGAACTGTGAAGACTACAACCAGCGGAAAACGTCTATCGCACATTCCCACAGCGTAAATCTGTATATATGGCAACCCAGTCTTAGTCATGTCTACTTCGGTATTGATCTGGATCTATTACTATGTCTCTACTTCGTTGAGGCAAATGACTGAAATGGCAATGACGAGACGTCCTGCACGTGTTAGTGTGTGTGTGTGTGTGTGTGTGTGTGTGTGTGTGTGTGTGTGTGTGTATGTGTGTGTGTGTGTGTGGGTGAGTGTATGGGTGTATGGGTGTGAGTGTGGGAGCGGTGTGTGCTGACAAAATTAGCGAAAGAGCAGGACATAAACCGATAAAGGGTACGGTTCAGGTGAAAGAGAAAGAAGATTGGGGATAGGCGTGTAGGATAGAGAAAGAGAGATGGGAAGAGATAGAGAAGGGAACGTAGACGGAAGAGGAAGAGATAGAGATGCAAGCGCGGAAAGAGGAGAGCTGGAGACGGACAGTGCAAAATTGCTCTATTGACTATATTCCAATGCCTCCATACCAGTCGCTCTCACTCCAACTTTAGTGTTAATGACAATTTAAATTGCCTTTGTTTTATAAATCAGATGAATAAATACACATACTGCCACCAATACCATTATTTGTATTCAATCACTTACAAAATATTCCCTCTTTATGTAAAGAATTCTATATTTTAAGTCAACTGCATCACATCATCCCACATAGATCTTGAAAGTTTGCTTTCAGCTTTTCGTCTTGATTTTGTTCAGAATATCAGTCCACTTAGCCAGCAAATTGGTTTTTGCTTCTCCATTAGCCAGCTTCATTCGGGCACTGATATCCATCAGATTGGCGCCAATAAGCTTATCAATGAGATCTTCGGCGGAGTTGTACAGGGTTATATGCGGCATGTTGTAGAAATCAGCATACTGTATCCAATGCCGAATGGCAACTGGGTCAGTTTCGCAGTTTGGATCAGGTGTGTCAGCTTGCGATTGATGAGGTGGTATACTTGAATTGCTCGGTGTTTTACCGTGTACCATATCCCAGGTTCTCTCGTTCATCACGTGATGTTTGTATTGCCAATCCGTCAGAAGATCGAGTGTTGGAAAAAACAGTGGGATATTCATCCGATATTGTTCAAATAGACTCATCACAGACACTTGGTAGGGTATGTGAACAATCCCTGGATGAGACGCAAGATCACTATATTTATAGTGTTTGTAAAGTTCTCTCAAAGGCAATATCACTGGGCAAGTAACATTACCTTTTTTACATGCAGCGCGGTACTGGTCCAGAAATGTTTTACCCGAGCCTGGTCGACGCCCTGAGGCAAGAATAAACTCTTGCTTTGTAGCTTTGTATTTGTCATGTATATAACCACAGAAACTTGGTAAGAGTACAGGTTTTATACCTGTGAAATATTCAATGTATTTAGCATCGTAAAGATTATTAGCACCAACCACATTGTTAGATTTTCCTGCTATCAAATGAAGATTGGTATTCCACTGGCGCCATCTTTTAGCATTCCATCTCCCCATCTCATATCGTGTTGAAGCAATGACCAACAAGCTTTTATTGAAGGGCATAAATAGCTCACACATAGAAGATGGATGGAAGCACACAAAAGCGTCAACGGATGTCATTTCAGGGTCATCGATGTAGGATTTGTAGAATTTCGGAATGAGCATAGGATCCAAGTTTATCCCATTGCTTTTATTTATGACTCGTAGATTGTTGGCACATGTGTTGGTCAAGCGACAATGTCCTGACAGGCTTTTATCCACAAACCTTACACCCAGTGGCTTTAACAAGTCTTTGAGATCTGCAATGGGTGATATATGGAAATCGTTGCTCCAAAACACAACTGATTTATTCACGAAAGCCGTTTCTTTTTTCCGTGCCAATATTGGTGTATTAAAATCCTGGTATATATAACGCAGGAAAATCAAAAGTAGAAGAGATAACCCCACCAGACAACTGAAAAATGGCTTCTTCATGGTGCTGATACAAGCCGGATCGAGCATGTGATCAGTAATCCACATAGAGAACGAGGTAGACCAGGCTAACATATTGAAACGATCAATACAGTCTATGTCAATATACCTGGTGATTTAAGGAGTGCTTGGCTTGAGATCGGGCACAGGTGGAGATGCTACTCCTAACAACCAAATTGATCAGATTGGTTAGGGTCCAGGTCATTCTTCTATCCGACTATGGTCGTACATACATAATAAACCTACGAATAATATCACATCCACTAACTACCAGGCATAGATACAATTAATCATATTGTGAAGGCAAAAACGCATCCACCTGCCAATGGCAATGACTGAAAGCGCTGCAGGGCTTAAGTTATCAGTGGAGTATATGCAGTACTTTGATGCGCAAAATAATCATTTGTTTCGTATATCCAATGCAGTAATCACTCACACACTCACTCACACACCTTAGCAATCATGCTTTCACTTACTTACCCAATTCCTCACTAACTGCTTTAGTCACGGACCCATCGCTTAAAGTAACTAACGGTAATCGATCTCAGTTGGCTGTACTCACAATAGGTCAAGATTTTCCCATTTTAGAATCAACTAAATTTGCATTAAGAACTCCTTTACCATTTCTTCATATTATCATAACAAAAATTATGACATGACAGTTTATGGCCTGTGTGGCTCCGTCTATGGTAAAGGCGCTATACGTTGGTTGGGTGGTGGGAACGGAGGTATGGTGGTAGAACACCTCGTAACAAATGGTGATATTGTATATCCTTTGCATCTATATCACACAGAGCGATGAAGAACAACCCATCCATTCTATTTCCCAGCAATATTACCGCAAACTGCAGGCTGCAACTACATGGACATGAAGAACACCATAAATGCTGAGACCCTTGTCAAGTACCGATGGCGTAGCCCATGGATATTCTATTCTTTACACTCTGATAAGGCTGCCTATTCTTCTGTACAAGTCGCTTCTCCTCTGTCTTTGGTTCGTCTTCGTCAGTCGTCAGTTGTCTGAGAAATAACGGCAAATCGTTGCAAATATCGGCATTAAAAGTCCTATGCTGTCGTCCAGCCGAGATCTGGGCCTACCACAAGTGCCCCCTCCCGCAACACGCGGAATAACTAGCGCGGGCGCCCAAGTGTGATGCAAAACACTTGGAAGCAGAAACTTTTACCTCTGCCACTCCTATTAGGCCACTACATATACCGTTCCAGAGTTTATTCGTAGGGCATTGAAAACAGGCCACAAAACGTGTGCAAATAAGACGCTGGCACCGGCTGAAAAGTTGTTCCTTTCACACTGGCCTTTTATAGCAAACTCATTGAATGCAAGCTAGTGAACGGCCTGTCAGTCAATGATGGTTCAAACAGATTGGTAACACAACCGCAGCGCTGCGCTTGCGACATAGCACTGTATTGATAGATACTCCCAGACCCCACTTAGTCACACAACAACCCAATTGATTTTTTTCAAGACCCTGCGCCTCTCTAAGATACCGCTGCGGCCGGTTAGCTGTCTGCTTAATAGCGTTTATTGTTATAACGCCCACGTTATCTATTACCGATGATAAATGATAATACATAATGCCACACTCAGATGGGAAGCAGCTGAATGCAAATTGCCTTGAAAAGTAATCATTGAAATTTATCTCGTGTAGAATTTCATATCATTAACTAATATCATCAATATCTGAAATCCGATTAATCCCGCATCTCCTGTTTAGATAAACTATATAAATCTGAAGCCACCCCGGCAGTAGGCACTGATATCTAACATTCCATATGTATAAGTAGATAAGGCAAACGTCGCGCCGATCCGTTTTGACAAGTTTTAGCTCTCTTGTTTATATAAACACAGTCAGCAAGCGATGGTGTGATACACCTTGCCCAACTGATTTGTTGTAAATAAAGAAAAGGTCTTTCGCTTGATACCACTAATAATTTTCTAGATGGCCGATAACATTACCGTCAGCGAAAATAGCGAAAAAATACAGAATTCGTGTCCCCAAACAGTCTTGTACAGACGTTGTACACCGTACCATCCTGTACGATTCGTGTCACCATACCAAATTGCACAGAATTTGTTTCACTTAACAATGTTGTACAGACTTTCGTGTCCCCATACCATCCCGTACAAACTTCGCATCCCCATACCATATTGTACAAACATCGTGTCCCTATACCTTGTACAGACCTTGTGTCTCATACCACCTTGAACAGAAGCATCCCTTTGCAACCTCGGTGATGCTTTATTATTTCACTACAGTGACCCTATAAATGAGAATCACAGTCGTTGGAATAAGCTTGGATTCGGAGATGTGTTTTCTCAATAAAGTCTCCCAAACATAACTTGCTATTGTTATCCTCTGTTGTTAATGGAAGTCATGACACAACACATGCAAAATTAAATAATGAAATGTAGCTTGAATATTCACATTTAATCACCAGCAATCGATTGCATGGGCTTTTAAGATCAATTTCGACGATTTCACTGTCCGTTTGTGCTGGCATGTCATTTAACACTATGGCTACATGGCGCAGTTTTAAATAGCTTGTTAGTTCACCTGCTTGACAAAGGAATGAAGCTTCGTAAGAAACCTTGATATTCTGAGACACAACGTCTAGGCGCTACGGTTCTGGAACCTAAGCTGCCACCTCACAGCACTGTCTCCATGATACGTTCCTTATAAGGCAAGTTTCATTCACCCGCTCACAATGTGTTAAGTTGCTAGTTATATTGCACTCTGTGTGAATTCAGTTCAGAGAGACTTATGTATGTCAATTAAGCTCATGGCATTTTTGAAGTCCCTCCGTTTTCCGTAGTCGACCAATCATAGCGATTCCACATCATTTCATATCCATGACAACGCACGTTATATTATGGAGGAAATAATCGACAGCTCCTGTCTATTTCGATCGTCGATTCATCATTTCGTGTACCACGACGACTTCACTGGAGCTAGTTCCCTTCCATAACCGACCCATCCTACACACATTCGTCAGGTGCAGAATAAATGCATGATTAATTACTCACATTTAATTATAATAATTATTAACATTAGTTTGCTTCATTATCCATTGGATTTATTCACTTCTTGCACTTTTTGTCAATGTAAAGCACGATTCATGTTAAACAGAGATAATGTAATTTTAGCTGCTCTGAATACAAACATCAGAGGAGGATCGATTAACACCTATGATATCTTACATATAGTCAAAAACAAGTAGCGAATATTATCTCTGGTATTTGACCTTGATTAACAGTAGTCTCATTGCCAGGTGTCTGTCTTAACGTGAAAGTGACACCGCGATTCTCAACGTTTTCTTGTCCTTCATCGCCACATCGATATTGGTCCAACGCATATTCTGCTGTTATTCTGTACAATTGGTTTCGGCGAATGCCTTCTTTTCAAGGAAACGGACGTCGATAGTGACTTCATGTTCAAACTTCCCAACCACGTCGTGAGTGGAGCTGAATGTTGCCTATATAACCACATTGCCGGTGTCCGCCAGCACTTCTCCCTCATCATCCATCAGCTTCACAACAACATTGTTATCCACATCTAATTCACTATATAGACCGACGCCAGCGATGTACACGCTCCTGCTGCATTGGAAGTCAATGGAAGACATTCCTGCCTTACCCCTTCTATAATCTTTAACATAACACGATCTACAAAAGAACCACCTGTATTACCCATGAATCTCGTCACCCTGTGTTCTTTTTCCACATTAAACACCATGGGCCTCTTATACTCGTAACCGTTTTCACGGTGGACAATGTATTCCAAGATCTGCAAACGCTCGTCGTTAGTCAGCAACTCGGATTCCCGCGTCACTTCTGTGAACTCTTTGCTAGACATATCAGGGAAGCGTATCAGATACAGACAGCTCCCCAACACTGCGCGTCTATTTCTGTCTGTGACAGCTTTGGTTTCAACAGTACAATGTGTATCGCCAGTGCAGACAGGCAGTGTATACATCTCGCTGTGAAACCCAGATAGTTATGTCAGATTCCAGTATCCTCTTCAGACTTCAGTGAGATATACAAGTGAATTCGGGGGAATCAAGAACCTGTTTGGTGTTGCGGGAAATAAACTCCATACAACTTGCAGACAGTTCATTCTCGTCATATTGGACACTCTTGGTAAGGAAGAGACACACATTGCGGACATCAATGGTGCCCATCAGATAGTCGGTACATTTTACCACCAGCTGAGACACTTCATATTTCCTAGCGGCGTGTAAGACATACATAGCGGTATCTACCTTCAGTTCTATCTGCTCACAGCACAGGAACCTGAGAACAGGAGGAGCACAACATCGCAATTTCCTATCATAGAAACATATATTTAAGCATAACCTTGGAAAACTTACAACAAGTCGAAATATGCAAAATGTAGTACCCGATTTCGTTATTTTATTATTTACATTTGAATAATCTTGCCTACAGGAATAACATTGCCAAACAATATACCAACTTCAGCACTGCGTTGAACACTTCCGGCTCCACGTCCTCTACCACAATATCGCCTTCGCGTCTTTCTGTCAACATTGCCTCAAACACCGGTGAACCACACACCAGCACAAATCTGTGAGCGGCTATCTTCTCTGGATTGATCTTGCCAACCATTAAGGTCACATCACAGGCATATTTACCGTCGTACATGTATCTTTGTCTCTCTAGCAGTGACAGTCCAGTTCTCCAGTCACGTGCCTCTTCTGACGCCATGATGATACCAACCGCTGTTCACCAGACAATAACGCGAAATTAACAGCAATTGATTAAGGAAACGTAATTTGGTTTAATTATGAAATGTGGTAAAGGAGTTTCTATCACTGGAAGTCGATTGACTTTGACACTCAGTTTCAGGGATGTCAATCATAAAGAAAGCCTTTCTAACATAGCCTCACCCTCTGTGTACACAAACATGTCAAGAAGTAATGAAATATCTGCACTTGACAGAGACATCCGCGATAAAAATCATCCAGAAAACGCCCCTCGACTTAAGTTGACGAGAAGCGGGTGATCATAACGCTCGACGTATATCATGATGTATTTGCTTGAGCTTGAGTGTTGCTTCCGCACCTGTAGGATCGACAAAATATATCACTATTGACCAAGGATATACTAATCTATTATAGACCTTGACTCTTCCAATTAGCGAGAAATACGCAATGCGCATTACACAAGAAGAGCGGAGTCTCTATATGGTTTTCTACGGCCCATCCTGATGGTTTTCATCGGGTCAAGGTTAACTTTGATTTGGTCTTCCAAATAAACTTGCATCAATTGACGGGTAATGCGAGGGTCTAATTGCCTTAGTAACTCGTTATGTCTTGATCTCATTACAAGGAAGCTACTCAAGGCAACAACATTTATTAAAATGAACCTAGATCGCAGAATACAGCTCGCACATCTATAAAGATACAGCTTTTTACAATCTTCTATAATTGAACAATACTGCTGTAGATACTCACCTGTACAATGAATGGATCGCTGATCAAAACCTCTTCTCGTTATTTACGTTTGCACTTCCTCAACAACATCAAGCGGATATGAAAGCGAAACTACTGCTACAACCGAGACAATTGCGTTATGACCGAAAGGCGCTGACTGGCTTTATGATAATCCAGCTTCTTTTCGCTGCCGAGGTAAAAGGGCAAAGGTTAAGGGTGAATGTCATAGAAGAGGATAAGAATGATGATTAACAGCTCATAAGTTCTCATATTGTTCATAGACCAGAGTGGCTTTGTTGAGTATGGGCGCCTCAACCATGTCTACAATGTGCACTGTTCTTCACGAGTGGAGCCCTCGCACGTTCACCCTATCATGTCTGCCCTTCATCACATTATGCACCCGGATTTTCGGCAACTGTTGCATAAGCAATCACAGCTTCTTATTACTGATAGTAAATTTTATTCTATTAATTAAATCAATACATTTTGCAACGTAGCTGCGCATTAAGATCTATAATTAGTGCGATAAAGTAATGTACATAGCCGTCAAATCATGACACTTATATTGGCATTCATATGAATGAGTCAAAGTGTTGTATTTTATATTGAACATATGGCCTGCGTGGATTTCTTTGCTGCATGTGTTCATTGGCGACCTGATATAACAGTCATTTGAACCCCATGTTGACCAGCGCTGACCAGCGCGTTGCAATGCTACCAATACTTGTGACCGTTTATGAAGACTCAACGATCTATAGTGGTAAACATAGAGTTCATTCATAACTTGCCGGCTTCCCTATATTTTGGTGACGTTCAGCCGACGCTTCAATAGATAAAGAAATAGCGATAGATATTTTAATGCTTGTACAATATTTGGTGTGCTATCCTAATAAAACGCTTCGATAATGATGATTAAAATGCTCAGCATGAGGGCTAATACTTCGTTGATTGTGGTCGGTGTAATTCACAATATTGATTACTCATTCATGTTATTTCTGTCACTGTTATAACTTGTTGGTTATATAGACTGAACAAAGCTCATCATTTTGTAATACGCCAAATTTTTACAAATATCCTCTGCCGGGTAATTTAAAAAAAATAATTGGCTGTTCCATGACGACAAACCCTGCCAGAATGCGTCCGTACAGGATTGTGCCACATGGACACTAGCGATCGAGGGGCCTGCCCAAGCACCTGACCTCAGTGTTGTCTGTGGCGATATCTACTAATGAGACAATCTGACATATAATGGCAATTTAATCACCAACGGTAAATATCCTTTTTCAATCCAACACTTAAGTTAAGCCCCAGGTATAACTCTTTGCACAGAGTATGCGTCTCGTATTCTTTTGTATGACTAGCGGTCATTAAGAAGCCATTGTTAAACCTATTAATCTTACCATTTCCTTGATATCATAGCATCACTCAATTGGTAGCAGTAGCTTATCTTGGAATAAGGTCACGGCTGCCTAAATTACATGCACATATAAGCGGCGATGATGAAGACACTGTCTCTTCATAAAAGTGTGTTGTAACATACAATACACCTTTGTTACTCAATCACACTATTTGTGGGAAGTGATTTAGCGTGAGGTCCTATTCATGTCTGTTGTCCCAGGCGCAAAACAAGGCTCAAAACAATCATATATGAATCCATAAATAGCCAGACAAGGTATACTCAGTGGAAATAACCACATGATTTAAAGATTTGACTCGAATCATATGAGGACAAATTAAATTAATCAACCATGCTTTCTGATTATAGTGGTGTGGTACAGATTCTAATTAATGAGTTAAGCTTGACAAAATTGTCTGCTGTCTTCAGTTCAATGGCCGACGATGAATAATGCTAATATTTGCCACACTGCGCTATGTGGTCATCATAAGAACCTAACAAATAAATTGAACGTGCAAAGTTATCATTTTTCAGACGAATGATTTTATGAGCAGTTAAAACAAATATTCGAGGCACACTTCCAGTAAATCATCGTATTATGATTATACACATCCTCTTCATTGTACCAATGATTTATAATATAATCAGACAATATAGATGTAATTTATGTTATTTTATTTGACAAATAAATGCGATACGTGGTCACATTGTTGGAGTTAACAAATAAATTAAACATACTAAATGTGGAAACTATTATTTGAAACACGAAGCACCCGTATAGCTTGAAACTAAACAAATAACCGTGTCAGAATCATATACAGCCTCTTTGCTTTGACAATGAAATATTTTTGGATCACACCCTGACAGAGAATTTGCCATATCAAACATAGATATGAGGTGTCAAGAAAGCGCAAGCGGTGTTCATAAAGCCTAGTTATACCCGTATATCATTACGCGGACAGATCATCATAATAGACTGAGGCTTGCTGGATCTTAACTTAGTGAGGGCGGGATAAACTGATTGATGTCAATTCTTTCTCATCTGCGATTTGCTGCTCTTTACTGGGTGCACAAAAGTGTCGTCATGGAGGGTCATGCGCGCATCGCTGTGGACGCAGAGACGATTGTGGGTCAAGAAAATGGCGAGATCAAATCATTAGGTCGGAATAACCATAGTAATTACATATTCCTACCACCACCACCCCAACCCCCTACCCCCCCCCCCCCCAATACAATGCCATGATAAGTTATTTAGCAGATGCAAAACTTGAAACGGGAAACGTTGGATATATGAACAGAATTTTAACAAAACCTGCTTTACACAATCTATGATGCTGTTCGGGTTATTTGCAATGGAGGTCTTAGGCCTTTTGAATACCGTGACAGCGGCTACTCTGACCTCTGTAAGACAAGAAGATGATAAGGCTATTACTTAAATTCGCATCAGCCAATATAAACGTGAATCTAGTCATGCCGATGAATATTTCTTTACGAATCATAGGATACCAGCAAAAGAACGGGCGATAATGCGGAGTGCCATGAAGCGCGATGCTGACATCTGCTGTGTAGATCAGCTGATGCCTGTTGTCAATGGATTGAGTGCGTTTCTACCTCAGGCCACGCGGCACACATGTGATGAGACTCGTGTGGGTTTGGAATAATCGGAACACACGTTAACTCGCCTACGAGTGATTCCCCGCCCTCCTGTCACCTCGTATGACATCATAGACTACACTCCGATCCCTGAATGGTACGTCGCCAGTCACGGTGCGTCATTCCTCATAGGGATATCCCCAGCCCAGAATTTCCTCCGATGGCTATTACCCCATCACAGTAGTATGTCACGGAGAAGTGGCGAGTACGAGGAAAGCACAACAAGCCACCCACCTTCAGAAATGTGTATGGCCATGTTGTCCCACTAGGCGTGGTTCTCCAGTGAATGACCAGGATATTCTTATGGAGGATAGTTACCTGAGTATAGTCAATATCGAAGATGGCGCCCTGCCATTAACAAGTGCCACAATGACTGCTACTGTAGAACTCAGGAGCCAAGATATATTGTCTGTAAGAGTTTCCCATCCAAGTCAGCTTATGGGAAACACATATTCCTATGCGGACATAGTACAAGTTAATTAAAGATCTTGATTATTCGTGATTGTAGTTGCTACTCAAGTATAAATATCTCTGTTATACGTCGACCAATTTGTCAAACACCACATTTGCCGAATACCACAGTGAAGGTAAGCACCGGATCACGTGACGTTATTAATTAATCGTTTTACATTGTTGATGCTTATTTGCCACAAATTGTGTCTGACTCATACATCTCAGGGAAATAACCACTTGCGGATACACCTGATCATTGTATATTTACTTGTCCGAAATTGAATAAATAACTGTACAAATTAATATGCGTACATTTATTCGCTATAAATTGTACAGACTTCCTGTCCCCATACCTTTTTGTACAGACTTCGTGTCCCCATACCATCTTGTACATACTTCGTGTCCCCATGCAATCATGTACCGACTTCGTGTCTCCATACCATATTGTGCAGAGTTAGTGCCCCCATATCATGTTGTACAGACTTCGCGTCCCCATACATATATTTGTCGACTATAATGATGATGATTATTTCACATATGACTGTGGCGATGTAGTTACTCGTGTAAATGAAGATGATTTTGTTGCTGCTGCTGCTGCTGCTGCTGCTGATGTTGATGATAATGATGATGATGATGATGATGATGATGATGATGATGATGATGATGATGATGATGATGTAACAGGTGAGGCGGCAGACCAAGCCTATGGTGGCATATCACGTTACTGATACTCGCGTTCTAATCACCCGTTTAAACTTGAAGAATCAAGGTATATACCGTTAATTCGTTTTTCCATTTCACAAATATAAATGGAGAATGGGTAAACAATTCATTTTCTATTTATTTTTTTGACAAACGCATATAGAAAATTAGTATTCGACCCATTTTCTATTTTTGTATTTGGCGAACACATATAGAAAATGGCATACATTCCATTTTTTCCCCTGTGGTGAATTTCACAATCTTAAAGTCGAAAATGGAAACTGGGTTCACTTCCGTTTTCTTATTTACAATTTTTGTTAGTACATCAATTTGGAGACGCTCCCTGATGGTTTAAACAGAGTACGCGCGCGCCGCAAAAAAGCATGGCGTCCGCGCTAGATGAATTCGGCGATGTTACCGTGATAATGTTACAAGATGGACACTCTTGTTTAGTAATTTCTGAGCATTTGATATCCCTCGGAGTTCAGAGGGGCTCATTCGCAGCTAATATCCTGCTCGGATCACGCAATAAACCCATGGAGTGAGTGTCAACCGCTGTGCAACAAGTAAGTGTCATTAGTCATTGTCGTTTTGCGGAAATCCTTAGCAATTGGCATGAATATGGTTTGTGTAGACTTCACACATCCTTATATGTGGTTGGTTAATGCACAGGTGGGACCTACGTATGGCAGGAGAATGATGACAGGCTACCTATCTTCACAGGGCATGCGAGTTGCTGAAGCCAGAGTTGGTTCGGCTCTCAAGAGGACCAGTCAACCCTATCACAGAGAGAGGCAACAGGTGTTCATGCAAATTAAATCATGAGGATAATAGAATGTAACTGCATGGTATTCATAGTTATGATTTTCATCCAATGTTATATTATGTGCACTGTAAGTACACAGAAAGCCTACAGTTTAAATTATTTTATTATTATGTACTTGCAGCGCATTAGGAACAAGAACAGCATACCATATACCTTGTGCGACGGTACGAGTTTTCGAGGTCCCCCCCCGGGACCATATCATGCTGCTTACTTTGGACTTAAACTGCATCTGGACCAGAGTCATGGCCATGTTTGGCGTGACACATGTGGTGGCAGTGGATGGCTATAGCAGTCAGATAGTGGCCCAAAAGGATGATGGTTATAGCATCCAACTTGTAGATTTGTTTTCCAGATTGCCCTTTGAAATTTTTTAATGTGATGTAGCTGATTATCATAGAATTAGTAGATGTTAGGACCACTGTTACCTTGACCTTGGGAGAGTATTTAATAAAAGACTCAATTGATTTGGTTTCTTGTGCAAGCCCAATTTATATTTTAGATGTATGCCAAAACAATAGCATTTGAACAGTCTTTTTCTGACAACTACACATTTGAATACTGTCCGTGCTCTTCACCTTGTATATTATATACATTTTAGCAAGTTGATTATAACTTTACCTGATATCATTAGTAGAAATTATGTGTCACGTATACTCTGTGCGAATATTTCAATTTTTATGTAAACTATACTTTTCAGGACCTCTGTTTTGCATGATGGTATTTGGGATACGGTAAGGGTGGATCATGGAGGAGAATTCTACTTGTGGCTCTTCATGCAAGAGAAGAATGAGCGTTTCCGCTTCAACAGAAACCGGGCAGCATTCATCTAATCCGAGTCTAAACATGTAAGTAGTGGCAAGCAAATAATGTGAGTTCTAATTTCTTGGTGTCATATTTATTTTCACATGCTGTTCGATTGTAAAGCTGAATTATGTATCTTTTTCTTTCAACTGTATGAGTATCATCTAGTTGTAATGAGCAATATATGAAGCATAAGTAATTGGCATGATAGGTCAACTGCTTCATTGGCCTTTGTTTCCTTTAGAACCTGAGGTTGGAGAGAATCTTGCCTGAGGTCAACAACCGGTTCAATTATCTTATTAAGAATGCATTGGTGGTGATGGTAGACAACGAAGATGTCAACTTGACAGACCCCCTGCAGAAGTTTTGCATTTCCGTCCTGACCCTTAAAGTGGCAGCCATAGGTATGGACAGATGCATAGGGTCATGGACAACCATCACATTTCAGGTGAATACCCTTCGAAGTCCCTACCGCTATATCAGTATGTTATTCGTCACTCATAACCAATAGGGCCATAATTCTAAGAAATATGAAAGCTGTAGAGCATCATGTTGTACCTTACAACCCATCACAGCAATTACACAGTTTGCTTTCTAGGATTTTAAATTCTTCGGAAATAATTTCCAGGCCTAGGTATACCAAATCAACTGAGACAAGGCAAGCAGAATGGTGCTGTCCCTGCTGAAATTTTCCCACCAGCCACGGAAGCTGCTGCACTGTATGCCAAGGAGGTTGGCTAACCACCGACAGATCCAGAGCCATTTACTCCAGCACTCAACCCTAGTGTGCATCATCAGCAGCAGAGTGAGGCTGAATTTAATGAGGCGGTGCCGAATATGACTCATCTACTTGATTTTGCTGTCAACGGAAACTATGGGCCATTCAAGGAGGCACTTCTGACCTTAATTGATATTGAGTGATGACATTCTGTTTGAAATTGTGTTCAGGCAGTGCCATTTCTTATCTCATATATTGGTTTATTCCTCTTGATTCATAATCCACTCATCTAATGCTGCATGGAAATGTGTCAATTTATCAATAAATAACATCTTAGCTCTCTACATGGCTGATAAAAATATGTCCACTTAACACTTGTCAGATCAATGTAAACTGTTTGTTTGCCAGCTGATCGTAAACAACATGAATTAAGTAATGAGGTAAACAATAGTTAAAACCATATTTATTTGAACAAGAACCATACAAACCAAATTAGAATAAAGGAACCAACACCTGTATCAGCTATACTAAGTATAAACAGTACATCAAACAGTTTTCTACCTCTAGGACTAAGTATTGCTAACACTTACAATGCACCATCAAGTGCTCCTGTAATAGGAAGCAACATCTGGTATACATTCTCGAGTCCTTTCTGGCCCTGCCTTTCTCACTGTTACACTTGGGACATTTACTATTTGTTTGCCACCACACAGCCAAACACGAGCGGCATCAGGATGTTGCAAATGGCTTACTTATTGGCCCTGTAAAATATTAAAATTAATTTTCGGACGGTTAAAAATACCACAAAATACCACTTAAGTCACTACTTGATTGTACACCTTAATTTCAATCATACAAGCATATATAAGCTCACAGGCAACTACTGACTAATAAGTGTTGCTACCATATATGAATGTCTATATTTTACCTTTGAAAATTACACAGGTCAGAGCCTCTGTAAGCTCTCTGATCTGGCTGGGTTGGAGTGGCAGAATTACAGCTGCAGCACCTCTCGCCTCCACCTCGCGAATATCCCTGGTCATGGCCATCAGAGCCCGCACCCTATCTTCTACTTCATCTAGGTCATCATTACCCCTGGCAGCAGTAGTTATTCTGCAAGACATACAAAAAAAGAAACATTGATCTGTGGTCCATGTATCAACAAACAAATCATTAAATGTGTTAGGTGTTGTATATGCAAAGTTAACTGCTGCAAAAATTAAATCTATCATGTTTATATTATTTTTACGCCCTTTACACACACGCCTGCTTTTCTCTGTGTGTACTTGTTATGATATTATTTATAACTTTATGATTGAAACCAAATAAATCAATGATAGTATCAACTAAAACAGCTAACAATATTTATTTTTACTGGCTCAAGTGCCTTATTATTATCAGTTAAAGGCATCATCAGAGCATGCCTTTATGATGCAGGACTGTAGTCATACATAATTTATGATATAGAATGGGCATGAAATCGCCATACCAAAACAATGCATGTACTATTTCAGCAGACAGCTGGATTGAAGTATGATACAAATTCTCTGATTACCTTGTGTAGCAGGACAGTCTTGGATCTCCTCGTTTTTACTGTCCAGGAGAACAAAAGCCTCATTATCACAATTGAGTCTCTCTGCCACCTTTGCGCTGACTGCCGGAACACTGTAGTTCCCTTCTCTTAGGGCCATAAATGTGGTCCTGCTCGATATCATCTTGTTGCCTTCCAACTCCACAACCTGAATTGTTCTGAAAATATGAATATGGGGTAAAACATTGATGACAATAACAAACATACACTTGTGATTGCAAACATGTTTTTGTTCAATATTATATAAATTTATACAACAGTTTACCCAGCTGATATACACTCTCACCTCCCCACTGTCCGCCGGCCAGGCATTTGGAAGGTTGGCCGTTGTCCTGCACAAGGAAAATACAAGCGGTTTTTTTTTGCATCTTAAACACAAGGAATTAAGTTCAGCGGTAATGACATTATATTATGTTGGGAACCATTAGATTGTAATGAGCAATGCACGATACATACTAAGACAGCAGACACTAATTCATAATTTAATTGCCAAATACAAGCTCATTACATTTATTAATTAGTATACTAACCATTTACTGCAAACAGGGATACCATCATATTGAGCTGGCACTCGGTTTCGAGGTGGCACGGGCGTTTGTGGCTGTGCAGGAGTGACTGGTTGCTGTGACGTTCTGGGGGTTCCAGTGACTTTGTAATGGGCCCCTTAGTTCACTTTGAACTCAAAGGTTCCATCGTCAGACATAACCATCTTGTTTGTGTCATCTATAAGATGGACTATTTCATTTCAGTCCAGCTGCAATGAGCATGTTAAATATAGTGTCAATTAACAATTGTACATAAGTTACAATAAATAATGCGATTAGATTTAAAACAAGTCTCCAATTCTGTTATTTCTATTATCTCTACATGGTCTATGCGTTTCTCAAATATACATATGTTCTGGTACGGAATGTTTTCTTTCTTGGTGGGCCGAACCAGATCATAAAGTCATTGCATTTATTATCTGGTAGAGTATCCTTTTTCAAAACCGGAACCTTTTCCGAGATTTCAATGATTTATCACTTAGCATTTTGTACATACATTACACATAACTATCAATACTACAGCAAAATTAAGCGTCGGCAATGTTCTTTAATTACCTTCATGTTCGTATTCTTCTCGATACGCTTTGATACAAAAAGAGCAAACGAGCTTGCAACAGGCTGAGTATTTGTGCACCTGCAATTCTTTTATTTGCTGGGTTTATGCTCTTCACTCGAATTCTAGGTTTAGTTTCCTTCGCATACATCACCCCACACGCTTGGACGTAAATACTGTTCTGAAATAAAAGCGTAGATTCTGACCTCACATCTTGCCTTTATCATTATGGTAACGCTCTCATATCGGTGATAACACCACATCCCACCTGTAACATTTTCGCATTGTTTTTTAATGTTGATTTTGCTATAGTTTTGATGCGTTCAGAATCTTCGACAACCATAAAATCTTACGATGCAGCAGATGCAGTCCAGGACAACAATTAACCTACCATTTGAACTGCGCTTGGTAATGATGCATGTTTTGATATAACATTTCAAATATGGAAGTTTGCTATTGGTTCGAGCTACCCAAAAATGTCAACTTTTTTACTATCGGACGATAATTGGCTGCCACTCAGACCAGAAGGGGAGGGGAATCCTCACCATGCACCTGCCACACAGACCAGAAGGCGAGGGGATTCCTCACCATGCACCTGCCACACAGACCAGAAGGCGTGGGGTTTCCTCACCATGCACCTGCCACACAGACCAGAAGGCGTGGGGTTTCCTCACCATGCACCTGCCACACAGACCAGAAGGCGAGGGGAAATTTCATCATGCAGCTGTTACACAGACCAGACGGCGAGGGGATTCTTCATCATGCAGCTGCCACACAGACCAGACGGTGAGGGGATTCCTCATCATACAGCTGCCACATTGGAGCTTCACAAAACCAGAAGACAGTCCTGCTAGTAGATTCTGATTATGTCATTGGTGTATTCATCCGCAGTCTATGGGCAAATACAGCGGCAACACGACGTGACCAGATATATCAGCGCGAAGCAACTTTGCGACCAGCACTACCAGCACACTGGGTATGGTAACATCTATGTGATTAGGATTGGCGACACATCGTGTGTCATTGCACTGCAGGGAGATGTGTGAGTTATGGAGCAATGAGCTCGGGTAGCATGAGGCATGTTAGTGAGAGGGCGCGTTCCGACTGCCATTTTCGCTGTTCAGAGCCAGGTGTGTTGGCAGGTAGACTGTTATTGTTGCCGCTGACTTAATTACGCGCATGAATTATTGCTTGAGGGGTGGCAGGCATCAGGCGTCGATGCCTCGTTAAACTATCTAGTTCACACGATGCCTCGTTAAGCTATCTAGTTCACACGATGCCTCGTTAAGCTATCTAGTTCACACGATGCCCCGTGAACCAGAACAATCGTCGTCCTGTATCTCCGAAGATTTCACCAACGCGCCAACAAGGCTCGGCTGTTCTTTATGAGATCGAATGCATCCCACTGTGAACCAGCCATTGATATCTTTAACATTTGTTGTGAGTCTTCAGCAGCATGACATCATATAGTCTTTTGCAATTGGGAAAGTATCAAGAACGAATTCAATCCTAGTGTATTTCAATGATGACCAGCAATTATATCTTGTTTTCAAACCACCAATTGGTGTCGTCTTAATGAGTTGTGTATCGCTGATGCTCAAACTGGGATGATGTAGGCACAGACCATTGAGCTTATATGCATTTAACTGGTGACTGTGAGAGAAAATGTATATACATAGTCATGATGGTGACGATGCTCAGATCAAGGTGAAGTGTTATCACCAGCCACGAACGGTATAATATAGGGGACACACCAAAGAATCGTCCTACATTCTGATACACATTATGCTAGTGTGTGCATCTTTGTGTTTAATGAAATACAGGTCTGTGGTTTGTGATTGCTAAACTATTTTAAATAGCTGTCATCATCATCATCATCATCATCATCATCATCATCATCATCATCATCATCATACTTTGAAGCATGTCATTATTCTTCCGGCATGACTGCCATGTTGGTACATTGCGTTTGTGATGTTGGCATAATGTAATGTTGAACGATAAGTTAATGAGGGTTGGTTCATGGGTAGTTCATCCAAATATGCATCAACTATTTGACAATTGCCATGGTTAAGTCACGCTAATGATTAAAACGCATTGTGCGAGATGCATTAATAAATATATTTATATGCATATAAAATATATATATATATATATATATATATATATATATATATATATATATATATATATATACAAATATATCATTTATATAGTATATATATATATATATGTATATATATGTGTGTATATATATATGTGTATATATATGTATAAATATGCATCAACTATTTGAAAATTGCCATGGTTAAGTCACGCTAATGATTAATACGCATTGTGCGAGATGCATTTATAAATATATATATATATACATATAAATATATATATATATATATATATATACATATATATATAGATATATATATATATAAATATATATATATATATAGTATATATATATGTATATATATAAGTATGTATATGTATAAACAAATATATATATATATACATATATATATATATACATATACATAAATATATACATATAACTATATATATATATATATATATATATATATATATATATATATATATATATATATATATATATATATATATATATATATATATATATTATATATATATATATATATACAATATCAAATGGTGTTGTAATCATTTACCCGTCATAAACTACTATGACTCATCTATTGTACGTTCACTAATCATGTAGAAAATAGAAATTTAATTTAATCAAAATTGAACTAATTAGGCATGAAGGGGTAATTGTTAAAATGCGGGGGGAAACACTGACAGAATGGGTTACGGGTACCCTCAACCGGCACCACCCCCGTCCCCAAGGGTAATCCATTGAAGTTATCATGATGTGTTTCAGAATCCTAATGTTTCTCAGTTTCGATTTCGTATTCGCAAGTTTCATTTGTCGAAAAACCGCAATAAGAAGCATAGATCTTGACCAGCAATTCGTTCCTTCTACAGGTAATTTCACCAAGCAGGAACATGCATTGTTATATAGAGATGACTGGGCGTGCCTTGTGACGTAGGTATTGCCAAAAGATAATCATTTACAAAATGAAAAGGGAGCTATTGGGGAGGAGTAGTTGTAACAAACGCTGAGCTGCTGCTGGACTCATTGTACTGTGACTGGGTATTGAAACATATCTTTGCCTTTCTGTGATTCCTGTCCTATCCTATCCTCTTATAAGATTTGGGCTCTGATCAAAGAAAGTCCCCATCAGGAGAATGCCATGGGATGTTTGTGTGGTAAACATATTGGGATTTGTAAACAAGGAGGCTGCATGTTGCTGCCTTAGGTGTGTGTTGTATATTCGGTATTTAACCATCATTGAAGCGTCGTATGTATGTATTCAATTGCTCTCTTACTTAATATATGTTTATGTCTCATAATGTAAGGGTGAACACTGAAACTACAATATACGTTATGATTTACCTCCACCGTTATGACCATCTACCTCTACTGATGTTAACTCCGGTAGAAAGTTCGACTTTTCTTTCCTGCCATAATTTCCATCAGTAGCCACACAGATGATGAGGTTTTCTTGCATTAGTATTGCTATGCTTGTAATCAATTGAATCTCCCGCTTCAGTCTGTTAACTTGAATAGACCTCGGTAGACTTATGATATGTCATCGATATTTTCTGACAGGTTTTGTCTAAATTATGTCTTGCAAAGTAACCTATGTTTATTTGTCATCATCATCATGGTCAGGTTACAGCTGCATTATCATCATGGCGTCAGAAGAGGCACGTGACTGGCGAACCGGACTGTCAGTTCTAGAGAGACAAAGATACATGTACGAGGGTAAATATGCCTGTGATGTGACCTTCATGGTCGGCAAGGTCAATCCAGAGAAGATATCAGCCCATAAGTTTGTTCTGGTGAGTGGGTCGCCGGTGTTTGAGGCCATATTGAGGGAAGGACGCGAGGGCGATATCGTGGTGGAGGACATGGAGCTGGAACTGTTCAACGCAGTGCTGAAGTTGGTTTATTTTTTTAAGTTGTAATTCATGCAGTTAACTTCGACCAAATACAAATATGTTTTGTAGAAATTTGAGATTGTACCAAATAAATTTCATTTTATATTTTAAAACAGAGTTACTTTTGAATATGGTATTTTGGATCCGATGTTAAGTTACTTTGAACAGCTATTACTTGTTGACGATGTCACTCTGTCAACAGGTTCCTGTACTGTGAGCATATAGAACTGAAGGCAGATACCGCTATGGATGTCTTAAAAGCTGCAAGGAAGTATGAATTATCTCAACTGGTGGTAAAATGTACCGACTATCTGAAGGGCACCATTGATGTCCACAATGTGTGTCTCTTCCTCAACAAGAGTGTGCAGTACGACGAAAATGAACTGTCCGCAGGTTGTATAGAGTTTATCTCCCGCAACACCAAACAGGTTTTTGATTCTACAGAATTCACCCAAATATCCCACCAAATCCTTAAGATGATACTGAAAACTGACTCGACTAACGGCGTTACACCTCAAGATGTATACACAGCGTGTCTGCGCTGGGCGGATGCGCAGTGTGCTGCAGAAACTAAACCTCTCTCTGATGAAAACAGGAGATCCATGTAAGGGATCTGTCTGTATCTGATCCGCTTTCAAGGAGTTTATGGAAGTCACGAAGAAGTCCAATTTACTGACTTCTGAAGAAGGTTTTCAGATCTATGAGTATATCGCTCACCGTGAATATGGTCGTGAGTATGAGGGGACCATGGTGTTTAATGTGGCGAAGCACAAACCAAGGCAGGAATGGAAGATGAAGAGATTCAGGGGTTTTGTAGAGCGAGAATGGGGCCCGCCAGGAACGTCTTCCATTGATTTCCAGTGCAGCAGCAGCGTGTGGATCACAGGCGTCGGTCTGTATGTTGGTTTTAGTATGAAGAACAATGTTGTGGTGAAGCTGACGGATGGTGAGGGTAAAGTGCTGGCGGCCACCGGCAATGTGGTTATGGACTACAAAGACAGCACAGTTCCTAGTCGGGTCAATATATGGAAAAACAGGGGTCAACCCCCAAAAAATTGCAAGAAAACGTTTCTTGGTTGTTTTTGGTTCCTGAACATCTGTAGATTAACATACTAAAAGTTTACCAAACTCGGATGACCGGAAAGTGGGTTAATTAGGCAATTTCCAAGATGGCCGCCAAAATTGTTAAAATGCTTGAATTTTTTGGGCTGTCCATATATCAGCCATTTTTCACCCAAAACTGATTATGTAAGTATGTTTTCTAATGTTTTTGAGGTCAACCTTTCACCTGAACCTGGTTTCTTTCATGTGTGACATCCCGATGGGGGTGCAATAGGGGCACCCCTACCTCAAAACTGGGTACATATTAGGGAAACCTTATATTTCCGAATTAATTAAGAAATCGTAAGAACTATTGTTTCTTGGTTTTTCATTGTTCTTTAAGGTCTGAACATTAAAATAGCAAAGGTTCCCTATCATTGGAGGGTAAATCTTGGTCAATTTCAGGATTTTTACCCCTGTTTGGTATTTGTTTGAAATGGCTCCTTGGTTCATGATTTGTTATTTTTCACACGAAAAACGCTGTTTTTTTTAATTTCAGCTCAGTGTCATTGAGTCAGAGTTCTGATGAAGGTGCCCTGTTCGTTAGGGGAAATCCTAGCTGAAACCCACCCCACCCCGCCAACCTCCAATTAGGCCACTCCCCCTCAATCCCAGCCCATGTTATCTAAAGCAATCACATTTCTAATTGGCATTTGGTTGTTACTGCCAGCATAAAAGCCCTTATTATAATGACTAACAAGGATAAGGATACAGGTAAATATTGATTTTCAATGTAATTTTTTACTAATAAGCTCTCCATATGATTACAGTGCTGCCATCTATCCTTTCATCAAAGACTTAAGATCAAAACAAAAGCAGCTCATTATTTCATTATCTCTTGTTAACACAATATTCCTGAAATCAACAAAAAAAAAACCAATCATGTAGACAACTCTGATATTACCAATTATCTTCGGCATCTCCTGACCCTGAAGGTAGGTGAAACAAGATTAAAATAGGCCCATTTCAGGCCTGAGTAGATAGAATAGTCATAATGAAAGTAAAACCATGTGGTTCAATGGCATGCCTACATTATATGGGAAGCCAAAGCTAGAAATATTCAAAGTTGCCAGAAGCCTGCTATTGGAAGCAGCTAATTTCAAAAGCAGTGAAAATTGTAGAGTTCTCTAAACAATCATTTACCTCAAGTGAACAGCACAAAGACGCCACAGTGCCAAGGATGCAACGTGATCATGTAGACAGTACTAAACTGATGCAAAAATTAGTTGACTGCAATCCATTTGCTGAGGATTCTTCATTAAGAAATGTTGTGACTGGTGTAGTGGCCAACGCAGATGTCAATGTACATGAATATGGAGCTGTCGGCAAGGCCATAGAACAAAAAAATGGTTGAGCAGCCAATATTCACTTATTCCTTTAAACGAAAGGACAAAGCCAAGACTCTTGGTGACTCATCGTCAATGAAAGTGAATACCGAACAAATGATAAATTCTGAACTCCTGTTCCAGAGATTTCTTGTAGTTTCACAAGCTGGCGACTTGACACTGCAAGATATCATGGACTACGAACTTAGCCCTATTCGCGGCAAAACATGTGTTCCAGAAGGCTGACAAGCCACAGTTGGCTGATGCTCTACGGGAATACGCAAATGAATCATCCAGCTCCAGCAAGGCCGTTCTAACAGATTAGACGCCAGATTCCGAACATTTTGTGCTTGACGGAGGTTCCTTACTTCACCGTCTGTCTTGGAAAAAAGGGATGACCTACGGGGAAATTGCCGAGGAGTATGCCAATCTCACCCTTTCCAAGTATGGACAAGCCACAGTAGTTTTTGACGGATAGAGTGAAGAGCCTAGCATCAAGGACAATGAACATCAGAGACGACAAACGAAATCACTCCCGCTTGTGTCTTTTCCTCTGGCAGAATGGAGGATTTCTTATCAAGGGACTCTAATAAACAGAAACTAATCCTCCTCATCAGTGACAAACTGAAACAGAGGGGTTGCGAAGTCATCAATGCGCATGGAGATGCAGATGTTCATATTGTGAAGGCAGCAACAACATGTGCAAAAGTTCGAGACACAACTTTGATTGGGGAAGACACGGACCTTCTGATTCTGCTTCTACATTACACTGAGAGGGACAGCAAGAGACTCTACTTTCGTTGGGACAAAAAGAAAGCAAAACATGTATATGATATTGTCCGTCTGAAGGAACTCTTGGGAAATGAGATAACTTCACAGCTGCTGTTTGTACATGCGTTTACAGGTTGTGATACCACTTCCAGGATTTATTGTATTGGCAAGAAATCCCTTTTCCAAAAAGTGATGAAAAATGATTCTCAGATAAGAGCTTGTACAAAGACCTTTACTACAGCTAGTCAGGATGTGGCAACAATAGTTGATTCAGGATGCAAAGTCTTTGTTTCTTTGTTTGGAGGAAAAGCTGGCACATCTCTGGTAACCCTTAGAAATACATTGCTTGCTAAAAAGGTTTCATCTGCTAAATCATTTGTGAAGCCCGAGAAATTGCCCCCAACGGAATCTGCGGCAAAGTTCCACTCTCAGCGTTCATTTTATCAGATCATGGTGTGGATGGGAAATAATGAAAACATGGACCCAAAGGACTGGGGTTGGAAATGTGAAGACAACATGTTGTCACCAGTTATGACTGACCAGAAAGCGGCTCCAGAAAGGCTTCTCAAGGTTATCCATTGTAACTGTACAACAGGTTGTAGTTGCAGGAAGTACGGTCTTCCATGTACTTCTTCTTGTGGACCCTGCCAAGCTGAGTAATGTTACAATCAATAGTGCTTCTACCATAGACGGTTCCGAGGAAGAAGATTGCGATGATAATAACCATGCTCTGTTTTGAACAATTATATTGTGTGAATGACACTTGAACTTGATAAGAAAATTCAGGTGTGTACTATGTCAATTATTTGGGACAATTTTGGTAATTTATGATGTGTGACGTATGGCGTATGACCATGACGTAGATGGTTTAATAGCCCTTCCATGTTGTGGTTCCTTGTATATGTACATCTGATTGATTATCAAGAGCCGAAATGTTGGTTTTCTACCATTTCTTGGCGATCTTGATCTATTCAGCAACCCACTACGTCATGATGATGCAATACTACGTCATAGGGACATCCAGGTGAATTCATCATGACCTTATTTGAATCTTAGGTATCACATTTATATATGTTTGTAATACATTTATGGGGTCTAAAACCAACCATTAAAAAGTTTGCTGTACATTCATAATTCAATGGCGGCCATATTGGATATTATGTAATTTCACCACTTTCCGTTGGCTCAAATTTGGTAAACTTTTAGGATGCGCTTAAGTACAGCTAATTGAACACAAAAAGACAAAAAAACCTTTTCTTGCAATTT
This sequence comes from Urechis unicinctus, assembly GCA_034190875.2. Classification (NCBI taxonomy): domain Eukaryota; kingdom Metazoa; phylum Annelida; class Polychaeta; order Xenopneusta; family Urechidae; genus Urechis; species Urechis unicinctus. Next base: position 13,515,475 of record CM067347.1, read on the forward strand.
TTTGGGGGTCAAACCTTACTTTGACTCGCCTATCCCGTTTACATCAAGTTTACTGAATTCATCCACGTACAAGGTAACCACATATACAGAATATCAGCTGAATATAAGTGTAAACAATTTCGATATGGCGACGTCGGACAGGAAACTGTTGAGAGTGGCGGTGTCTATTTCACGTTCACACAGACACCTGGAAATAAGACTACTGTATTTCAAGGTCAAATACCAGAGATTCTGTTCGCTACTTAGCTTACTCATCCTCAGTATATTACCAATTCATGGGCCATAGCAAATTGGAGTGAGTTCAGTCGTGCGAAATTGACAAAGGAAGCCCTTAATCTCCACAACAGCCCAATGGTCAGTGTTCAGTCAATACGGAATCATATGTTACATTTAGCTGTTGATCATAGAAATGTTAAAAGTTTTCGTCTAAGATAATCTTGTAACGATATTTGTAAATATCTTTTATCTATTGATGACGAAATCAACCATATCAAAATATGACTGATGCCTCAATGATTGTATATGCATGTGGTGGGACAAATATGATTAAGTTGTAATAGTTGTCGCCAGGATGGCAATATCGGATTTCAGACAATGTATGTGTATTCAGTGCTTCTAGATATGGGAGTTGATAGAGGATCGCATTTTACAATAGAAATCATGTTGCCGGGCATATCTAAGCCATGTTGAGATTAACAACGATATTCAGTGATTGGTATATAAAGCATTTTATTAATATGAGTGGCTGGTTCTGAACTTTGTGACGGCGGGATAAATGGGTTTATGTCAATTATATTTAATTCTTGTCATTAGAATTCCCACGATTTGTTGGTATTTACTAAATCAAATAAATGTGAAGTAATTTCTCACAATCTATATCAATCTTGTTTGGAAATTCTGCACACATGGCAGTGATACAATGGTCAGCTAGCAGCTAAACACATTGTAAGCGGTTGGAATGGAATATGTCTGAGGAGGGACATAGCATGGTGACAGCTAGGACGTGGTGATTGAGGTTATAGAGCCATGTAGCCTGCACTGGACGCCGCAGGCAATAAACATTTCTTTATAAGCTCAACTCCTTCCTCCAGTATATGAAGTGACAATGTCTTTCCTGTAATTACTTACATCTGTAAACGAGACTAACATTGCTTCACGCTATTTTGCCATTATGTTAAATTACATGGGTGAGGAATTTGTCTCAATTTATCTGAAAGGCAATGGCTGTGATGATAGCGTTGAAGTGTTTTAAAATCTCATGATTTGTATAAGTTGCGTTGTGACTGCCTCACAGAGTTTTTCAAGAATGTATATGTTAAGGAGCGCTTAATGGGGTGTTATATATCAGAATCCATGTTATATAGCAGAGTCCAACTACTGTGATATTTATATATAGGTAACTACTGTACAATAATGACGCATCGCCAAGTATGAAACGGGATACTTGTAATTCTATCTACGTTATCGACACAAGATGGTATGGCTACATGTTTACGTGGAATTAGTGGACGTCTTAATTTGGTCAGCTATTTATTTATATTTGCACAATATGTAATGATAAGCTATTTGTCAATGCAAGAGTCATACCAAATTTGTAAAAAAATAAATATCAACAATATGACACGAGATAAATAATAAATTACTTGACCAGATCAGATACTTCCCTTTTATCAGGTATTTAACAACATGATATCACGTTAATTATTGAGGTATTCGGCAACATATTTTAACATAAATTATGAAATTAACGATATGGTTGACACATTGAATGGCGTATAACAGCGTATGTAGGCGATTGTAGGATGTAAAATAAAGGTCTTGATGTTTAGTTAACTTGTACCATGTTCAACATATGAATATGTGTTTCCCATAAGCCGATTGGTATCGCTTACAGACAATATATCTTGACACCTGAGTTCTAGAGTAGCAGTCATGGTGACACTGGCGCATGGCAAGGCGTCATCTTCACTATTGACTATACACAGGTCACTATCCTCCAAGAGAAGTTCCAGGTCATTCACTCGAGAACCACGCCTGGGATGGGACTGGTGGCGTACCCCTCAGAGATCGGTGTGTAGTCTATGACGTCATCCGAGGTAGCGGGAGGGCGGCGAATCACATGTAGGCGATTCCAAATCAACACGAGTCTAGTCAGGTGTGTGCCGCGTGGGCTGAAGTCGAAACGTAGTCAAGGCGTTCACAACAGGCATGAGCTGATCTACACAGCAGATGTCACCATCGCGCTTCATGGCACTCGGCATTATCGCCCGTTCTTCTTCTGGTATCGTGTGATTCGTTAAGAAATCTTCATAGGCTTGACGAGATTCACATATATAATGGCTGATGCAAACTTCAACAATAGTGTTATCATCTTCTTGTCTTACGAGACAAGAAGACCGCTATCACATAATGTCGGATGTAAAGCATTAGGACTTCCACATGATACATTGTCATCTTTAGTATAGCAGAGGCGGTACATAACCATTGTGAAAAAGCAACAATTCGGAACTGACAGGAATCCACCGGGATCAAGCGACCTATCTACTGTAGATTGAGTTCAGTTCATTGGGATCTCGGCCTAGTTATGATCAATACACTTTGGAGGAATTCAGTTTGTTATTCGTCATACCAAGCCCCAGCTTTGTTTTCAGCAAACATCAATCCATGTGCAATCATGTCAATGGCAGTATCAAAATTGATAGCTACTACAAATCACTCAATTCTCTGTTGACGGCTGTTTACTCTTTGTCGACTGATCAATGATTTGCGTTATGAGCACTGGGTTTCGTGTATTATCTGCAAAACCTAATCATGGCTGATACCTGTCTGGCCTGGCCAGGACAGTACTATGACTTCAATGGAAGAGGTATTCAATCAGTCAACTTCCGCACCTGTGGTTATCATATGCATTGTATCTTACGTGACAACATCCTCTCCTCGGCTGACCTATCTCATTGTTTAATTGTAATGACAGTTGTACAATATGTGTGCTTCATGATCAGTCAAGGCGCCCTGAATTTTCCCTTTTATTGACTCTGTATCAGGAAGAAAAGATTACGTGAATGCGCGACCATTTTATTCATGACACTATTTCATGATCTGATTGTGATAGTTCCAACCAAGCCATCATTAACAGGGTCATTTCCAATTAATTGGTCACCATGAGCATCCATTGTCTCATCACAATGATTGTGGTAACCATTGCTGACCGAGTCATCACCGTGAAGGTCTCCGAAACAGCCAATCAAGTATGGCGGTGATGACCTATCATTCTGCTTTGCTATCAGGGGAACTCTAAAGTATCAAGACGATGCCTTTAGTCCGCGCACCCCTTCTTCAAATAGCCTCTCTCAACAAGCTTCGCCCATTCCCTCTATTCTAGTTGACGATCATGGGAATCAACTCATCGTGAATATATGAAATGGCTGAAAATAACCAGGGCATCTTGTAGGTAATTTATCTTCCTTGGTTTGTGTTGCTCTTTTTATCCCCCCCCCCACAATAGTACCCCTCACACACTTCTTTCTCTGAATTTTATCTCCTTTTCTTGTGCTTTTATATATATATATATATATATATATATATATATATATATATATATATATATATATATATATATATATATATATATATATATATATATATATATATATATATATATATATATATATATATATATATATATATATATATATATATATATATATATATATATATATATTTATATATATATATATGATGTTAACGAAGGTTCGTATCTGTTCTAATTAACTTCTTTTAAATGAATGATATACCGTAATCATTTTAATCAAGTTTTAAAGCACATCTAAGCTTCTCTTCACCAGTCCGCTCTTAATGTCTCTGCTATATCGCTCAGTGTAGGCATGGGGACGCTGGCCCCTTCAACTCGCATTGGGTCTACTCACATTCCGAGACAAGTGGCCCAGTTAGAACTAGGCATCTTAGCTGTTAGTTGTATTTTAGAGATGGGATATGGTGGCTCTCGTTCGGGCGGGACTGGCATGTGGGTATATACAATGGTATTAATAGCTGTTATGCCGTTGACGTATTCTTCGTCAAAATATTTCTACTCGATGTTTTTCTTCCCGGATGCCCCAAAAATGTATGATACGCTTCTACAACGCCGCAAGATATGAGGGGAACAAGGCATAGATCACGCCCACTCACCGTCTCAGACTTGTTGCTAACATGTGCGGCAGCATGGGAGCTAATGCGAGCACTCATTTGCCTGGTTCTCGATGTCGCTGAATAATTCATGAGGCAATATGAAGGATCCCCAATGGGTGCCCCCATATAATAAAACAGTCCACAGTTTCATGACTGGTTCAACAGTGCTTCTTTGCATCCCTATAATGTTGAGATGTTGATGATTTGAAACTTGTGTAGCGGCAGGGACAGACACTTACAAGCTATCCTTCCCCAATCTGCCATAAGGTTATCAGTTCAATTCCTCAGATGTGAAACTAACTTAGTAACTTTTCGCCCCCTAAGATAGACGATTCCAAGACGACCTTTCCTCCCCTCAGAGAGATGATTCTATTCTGCTGTCAAAATATTCTTGCAGCAGCGAATGCGATGCACTTCACCGTTGCGAGCCCGGCTTGATATACGAGCAGCCGCGCTGTGGAGATCGCGAATACTGTTTACATTATGACCAAAGACCCATTGTCTGAAGACGTTTGTATCGTTTTTATAAAACACATTACTTGAAATACATGTTGTTCATAACTAATAGTTATGACGGTTATATGGCACAGTTAGAAAATACTTTCACTAGTACAGCGTGTATCAACTGGTAAGTTTTGTCTTTTGAGCGATAATATAGGCAGCTATTAGTCTCGCCATGTCTTGTTGACGTCGTGGGATGATCGCAACCCAACGCGCGGTGATCGATACACGGGTGCTTCCAAGCATCACTATCTGTCTCCTGACCTTTCCACAGGCACATCTCCTGTGTCCACAACTTATGACGGAAGTCCTGCAAGGCAAAACTGAGGGCAGCTGTAGATAGTCGTCCAGAAATTTCTCCCTGACTCCCTGTCCTAGTC
>CM067347.1:13525543-13527024 GCA_034190875.2 Urechis unicinctus
AAGGTGACGCATTGTTATCCTTACCTAGCGATAATACAAGTTTTTACACCTGGTTCTATTAAAATTATGTTGAAAATATATCTTTGAATGGGTTTATAGGGTTGAGCAATTGCCATTCATTTGGCATACGCATTGTCAGTTGTGATGTAAAAAGGTCTACAAAGTGTTGAAAGTGTGATGATGATGTATATTGTGATTTTAGGAGGAGGGCTCTTTGAAAGGGCTTTATAAGTGACTATAAACTTCCTCTTTCCAAAGTAATGAGGTGATATTTTCAAGCGTATTTCAAATCTCGGTGTCGGTCCTTCTATTTGCCAGCCTCCTCAGATATTTCAACATCATTTTGCTGACCTTTGGGAAAAAACGCAACAGTTAAGTAGTACCTCATGTCAATTACACGTAAACATATTAGGGTTGTATATAAAAACGAGAGGATGGTCTAATTTGATCATTTACCATGGGTGGGATACAACAACGGGAACATTTTTCTGAGGCAAGCAAACGCAGTAGACTTATGGGAAATACTACTGATGGATATGCCCCTAAAATAGTTCTGCAATCCATGACTTTATTAGCGAACGTGCAATTAGCATACATTAAGGCTTTAGAACAAAGCCCAGCTAAATAACCCCTAAGATGCAAAGCAACCAAAGTTTTATCTGGCTCTCAGGGAGCTATGAAGATCAATCATGAAAATATGTTTATACGAATTGTAGGCCGTTGATAATAGGCCGTTCAACGATGATTACTCTCAGAACCGCTTACACTTATATGTGTGTAGGACACTACAACCCAGATTATAATATATGAACCGGTTACAGATGACACAGCTGCTGTCATGGCCAATATAGACATATCGGCGACATATAGCAGCATGATCAGTCTTTAGCAGCAGTTATGCATGCTTGGTCTCTGCTGATAGCTGACGTTCTGCAGCATGTTCCTCCCTTGTTGGGATCACATCAATCTCTCGTAGGGTATTTTCAAATGAGTTACGGTCCTTGGTGTAAAAGAGCACCATCCAGCGGGTCTGCTAAATTAGGTCCATCAGCATAGAGTTGTACCAAGACACTTTGCTGCGGATGGCGACCGCTAAAGGCCAGTTAGGATAACCTGTCTTTCAACTTGGTTAAGGCCTTTGTGGCTGAACAGTCATCAATAATATACAGGATAGCCTCGCCTTTATAACAATGGTAGAACATCCTTAACCAGTCATGGAGCCGTTCCCCTGATTCAACCACATACACAGCTGAATCATCCCACACCCATGACCGCCACTGATAAGCCTCGGTGAAATGGATGGTAGGGTTAGGGGATTGCAAGTGTCACACGAGCTTGTGATGTCTGGTGAGGGCAAAGGGAATGAAGAAGGCTGTGGTTAAGAAACACCTACGCAACACACAGAACATGGAGTCTCTGTTCACGAAGAAGCAGTTCCGTCATCGAATGAACATGCAAAGCAGTAAAGGTCGTAAAATATA
>CM067347.1:13541037-13661037 GCA_034190875.2 Urechis unicinctus
ACGGCTAATTTGATTTTTATAGGAGTTTATAAATTCGATCTGTCCTTAAGTTTACTTGCTTATTAATAGAGAGTTTTAACTTTTTTTTGCGTTTTATCTATATAAATTCTACCCAACACGGCTTTTTAATATCCAAACCCTTAACCCCGCCATTAGTTTTCCGGAAAACACAAGTTGACCGTTCGGATGGGTCCACGGGTATACACTGTCTATATTGTGAAGGAGTCGAGTGACAGCAATGTTTGGGTAAACATATTAATTTTATTCTCAAGTAGCACATTGTGTAGATCATGGTTCAAAAACCATACGTAAAACATTCGGTATTGCATAAAAGAATACAATAGAGTAATCCCTGAGTGCATGTACAGTACAAATCAATTACGAGTATTACAATGAGGCAGATAGTGATTACAAGTATAGTAACGTTATGATTGTTTGACAGGTAAAGGTATATGTATGGTGTTGATACAATAAGTGAGATACATAACTATGATATGTCTAGGACAGGTTACACAACGCAGGATAATGCTTCTTAAATTGGTCGTGACACAAATAGGATTAATTGATATACCTATACATGTACAGACATACATATTACACAGCCAGTGTTAAATGACAAAACTAAAGGAAAGCATGTACAAAAGGTGGGATGGCATTGACAACGCCAAAGTCAGAGGTTGAGGCTCTGACTGACATTCCACAAGACAGAAATACAAATGCTAAAGAAAGTTCACTAACAAGAAAGAAAAAATGACCCCTATCGGAAGGGTGATTATGGATTGATGGTGCTAGGATGTCAGTGGGAGTAAAAGTACTGACCCCTTGTGTGTGGTTTTGAATATCAGGGGAGTAAGGCTCTGACCTCTTGTGTGTGATTTTGAGTAACAGGGGAGTAATGTACGGACCCCTTGTGTGTGGTTTGAGTAACAGGGGAGTAAGGTACTGACCCCTTGTGTCTGGTTTGAATAACAGGGGAGTAAGGTACTGACCCCTTATTTGTGGTTTGAGTAACAGTAGTAGGGTACTGACCACTTATTTGTGGTTTAGGATATGTTTTATGTGGTATTTTAGTGAGGAAGTGTGAATGTGAATGTTCCAGGGCGGATGTACTTTGTGTAGGCAGAACTCTTCCATCTGCCTGTAGATTGGATGATTGTTGCAGGTGTGTTGTCAGATGGCAGCTGTGTGTCTCTACCGATGCGGAATAAATGAGTGTTGTAACGTGATCTGGAAAGTGATGCTAGGGCAAGGCTTTGTTGTAGGAAAGATGCAAAAAGATGTCTGGTGCATGGTTTTGACTTGTTATCGAGGAAAATGGGTCCGTGTGAATTTCCTCTCAAGTGCAGGTATTTCCGTAAGGCATCTAGTGGGCAGTAAGTGGAGTTTTGTAATGGTGTTAAGATTATGTTAGGCGATTGGACAGCCTCTCCTACTCTGAGGCAAGCGTAGTAACATAGTAAGTAGATAGCCTTAAGCATGTGTTGAGTGTAGTGACAGGTCATGGGCAACTGTCGTGCCAAATTATAAAACAATGGACAACTGCCCTGTCATGGGCAACTGTCGTGCCAAATATAATACAATGGGCAACTGCCGTGGCAAATATAATACAATGAGCAACTGCCGTGCAAGATATGATACATGGGCAACTGCCGTGCAAACTATAAGCAATGGGCAACTGCCGTGCAAATGAAATACAATGGGCAAGATAGTAGGACGGTGAAAAAATGCTAGAGATATCCAATGCCATTGTGTCTGTATCAAATGGAATATATTGCGACATGTTTGACATGGTGGTCTGCTAGAAGGGGTTTGGCCATGTCAGTTAAGCAGACAGCCAATTGTAGCGGTTGCGTCCCCCTGGCTAGATCATTTGAGCCAAGATCAATGATAACAAAATCAGGTTTAGAGTCAAGCAACCGGGTAGAAGGCAGAGTAAATGTGGTGGCTTGCAGGCCCCTGGTGCCTGCTTATGTGAGGCTGTGGACCTTGTCGCTGACCCTGAGCTGAAAAGAATTTTTGTGGAAGTGATTGGCTGCTTGGTTGATTTCTTATGTGGTCGCTGAGACCAGACACAAAGCTGTGTCCCAGAATGATACCAACTGGTTTCATGTTAAGTGATAAATTAAACTGCTGCAAGAGAAAAAGAAGTAAAGTGAGGGAATGAGCGGGTGCTAAACTGAAAGTAAAAACACACCAAACTGGCGCGTAAATAAACAAAAACAAATAAACTTTGCCGAAGTTGTGAAAAAAGGTGAATTAATTTTCAGGAGTAAAATCGCAAAAAAAAGGAATGTTAATGGAACGGTGGCATTGAATTGAGAGGAAAAGAAGAGGAGAAAGAATGATTATAATGATATCGGAGTAGAGAAAGATGAGGGAAATGTAAAATTAGTGCGAGCAAAAACACAAACAATGAAATATGCGAGTGAAACGCGTAATCGAGAAGCGGTAAAGAGAAATGTGAATAAAATCACCTGATCAGGCAATATTGATGACTGGAGGAGTGGTTGGTAGCAACTGGTATGTAGACGAGGTCGAGACTGAAATACGGGTCTGCTGATAGAAGTAGAAAACTGATGGCACGAGGTTCGGAAACAAAGACAAGTGATGTGATGTCGTTGAAATCTAATTCCGAAAGACAAAAGCACGCTGGTCACCTGACCCCATCCGCGCGGGATTTAATTGGGGCAGCCTCTTCCCTTGCAAGGAGGAATGATAAGCACTTATGTGATAACGTTTACAAATTCGACTCTGGTTTCCCGCCCCAACCTATGTTATACTTGAATGGTTGAAGCACCCCTTGTGTGTTTTGCTCATGAAAATTGTTCAATAAAGTATTAATATACCAATTTTTATATCAAACCCTCTGCAGTAAATGGGGTTTTTTTTGCGATTTTTGCAGCCACGTGAGCACCAAAAGGTTTCACAACTGTTTTACACCCATAACAGCTTAAGGGTTTGGATGTTTTGGATCATTATGTAATTAATTGGCATACAAGGTGTGTAATAATTCTTTATTTGAACAATATTATTAGAATTATGTAGTAAATACAGCCATTTCTAGGTCAACCCACTTAAGCACGACAAATTTGAATTAGGGTTGCGTTTTTTCATCATACTCAGTCAATTGTTCAAAATGGATGAAGTATCATGTCAAAAAACAACTGTCATTTAGCTTCACAGCTATAGTGCTTAAACGTTTATTTCTCAGTATTACGAATGTTATTGTGCAGTAATGAATGTAAAATGGCGCCATCTATGTTTATTTTCATTTACACACTTGTAATTGCGTATGATTCTGAGTAGGATACATAAATGTTTCACGAACTACCCAAGCACTGACACCCCAAATTACAAAAACTAGGTTTTCGATTTTTTCAGGTAATACTTAATTTATTAACTAAATGCCAGTGTATTATTATGCATTGGCATGTATTGTTACTTACCATGCAATAATGAATCAATTCAATAACTATTTGCTGCGAAATGATACTTTAAAAACCCAAGGCCAGGGTTAAGGGTCCCAACACGACCCTTGCACATTTATCAGAATTTTAAAATGAATATCGACTGACCATTAAGTTGTTTGATGGTTCTCAATGTTTCGTATCAAATTTCGACCATTTACCAGCCTGAAAATGCCACATACACATTTATTTACATGTCATGCTATTATATACAAAAGCAATATGATTCAAAGCATGCAAATACTAAGAGCTACCAGCAACATATACAACTAGCTTATATACTTTTTTGGCACTTGCAAGGCCTCGCCCCTAAGAGGGATCTGATCCCAGGCATTACGCCTCCTTGCAGTTAGTATAAGGGGATGTGCCACATCCACATTTATTTACAGGTAATGCAATTATGTATAAAAGCAATATGTCTCTTAACATGCAACTACTATGAGCTACCACCATATACAACCATGCACAGTTATATAAGAATTAGCAGTATCCACCGCATGTATAATAGTACATTGCGTTACAAATAAACTGTTCAGCTATAACACGAAGCAATAAAAAATAAATATAACACCATATGCATCTAGGAAAGTGTAGTAAAGTGCTACATGAACAAAGCATTCAAGCAGGAATATACGACATTAATAAACGGAAAATTAATGTGACAAACCACCACCATATGCAAATGAACAAAGAGTATCTCTACAAAAATGTATATAAAAACTATATACATGCAGGAAAGTGCGACATGAACAAAGCGCTCATGCAGGAAAAAGTGACATATATAAACATGAAGCATGATAGAAAGTGTGACGTACAGCCACCAATGCCAAACCTGAGAGAATTAAGAAGATTTCAGAAGCTTTCTGTAAAAGCTACGGACAGTGTCATAGAGCACGTTTGGGTGGTAATTTACATTTGCTTCAGCCTACATGTTTTGTAACTCAGAACTCGAAAATAGATTGCCTTTACATCGTCGAGGGACACCTTGTTAGTCGCGATCTGTTTGGCAAAAGTCTTGGCTATGTGTTGCCGGTCCGTTGGCGCCCATCTGTAGCGTCTTCCTTTGGTAGCCTTACTGGTCGTTAATTCATCCTGTAATAATACGAAACAGCAACAGAACAATTAAGTTACATAGATGCGAAATGATTAAAAAAAAATATTTCCATAACAAAAATTATCAAACATAGATCCTTTAAACAACAATTCAACCAATGAACGACAATTGACTTGATTACTCCGTACCGAATTTATGCTGTATGCGGGCTCAATGGAAAAGGTGCACATATCCTTGCAAGCTTCAATTTCCGATACTGAAAATCAATGGCTGATTAATTTAATAAACTCATGCACACAAAAAACGTTACAGGTACCTGAGTGAAATGATTGTGCTAATCAATGATGCATATAGTTTTAATTCTTGAGAAATAACGTGATCAAGATATGTGCACATCAATGAAACCTACCCATCTTGTTGACTCCCAGCTGAGCCAGCCGAAAGGTTTCATTTGGTGTAAAGTCCTTTGGTGCTTGTTTGGCTTCAGCAAGCACCATAGCGTTTCTATCCATGAAGTTCTGTGACTAGTCGAAGGCATCAAATCCTTCTTCCCTGCTGATGGTTGCCACCATTCCGGAGGTGCTATAGCTTCTGGAAGCTATAGCACCTCCGGAAGATGACATGTTTTCAAGCGAATTATGTACAATAAAATACGTAGATAGAAAAATGATATATTGAAAGTAATACTTTTTGCGTGCTAAAGCATAATCAACTAGATTCGGCAGGAACGCCAACGGCATATCTTCCAATGGCAAGCAATCGGGTCTGTGATTGCGCCTTGTTAAGAAACCCTATGCGCCGCACACGTTTACGATAGATGTCAGCGAGGGGAGCTGGTAACGCGCACTATTTTTGGATAGATGTCACAAGCTGCAGCCCCTTAGATGTTTTGATATGACCCCTTAGCAGATGTTTTGACATGACCCCTTAACCAAGTCAATACAAAGCCGAGGGAATGGCACTAAGCCGGTCTCAGTGGCTTGGTGGTTTACTGCTTCGCCTTTTGATCCACAGACTGTGGGTTCGACTCCAAGGTGTGACAACCTGACTCGTGACTCGGATGATCACGTACAAATGGCGGTCCCATCTTTGAAAAGGGCTGTAAAAGATCCTTTGAGGACGACGTGCTCCGTAGCAGTGACCAGTTTAGAGTAATTTACTCAATTGTAGTCGTACATAGCTTAGTTGCTAAATACGAATATGCTTCGATGCACACAAACACACAAACACCCAACGGCTAGTCTGAACGACCAGCAATACGGTATTAACAATATTACCCAAACTGATTTTATATCATATTTAAATTCCACAGTGATATGATCAGTCTCAGAAGAGCAGTGTCAGTGAAGAATTTATTAGTGAAAAATTGAAGTATAATATCTTTATAACGGCATTGTGACACTTTATGGTGAGTCATTATTCATGGTAAAATATGCGCATAATTTTTCAAATACCATATTTGATAAATTACACATATAACATAGTAAAATTACTTATTATTTTAAAACATATAACTCGAATAACACATAATATTGAAATATTAAGCTCAAGGTGAAATATATATATATATATATATATATGTATATTTGTATATATATAAATATATATATATATATATATATATATATATATATATATATATATATATATATATATATATATATATATATATATATATATATATATATATATATATATAAACACACACACTTATAGGTTTGGCCTACTTACAGTTGGCACAAGGGCCAACGGCATGTCTTCCAACGGCAAGCCTGGACGACCAGCATTACGGTACCAACAATATAACACAAAAAATATTATCTCTAAACAAAAATATATGAATATATATATATATATATATATATATATATATATATATATATATATATATATATATAGATATATATATATATATATGTATAGATATATACATGTATTTATATATATATATATTTTTTTTTATTTATATATATATGTATATATGTATATATTATATATATATATATATGTATATATATCTCTATGTATATATATACATGTATATATATACATGTATATATATATACATGTATATATATATATATATATATATATATATATATATATATATATATATATATATATATTTATACATATTTATTTTCTAAGTAAAAATTAAGAACATCAACATTAATGCATATAAACATAGATTGGTACTTGCTAATTGAAATACATCAATGTGTCTCTCCCATTGCAAAAAAAAATAAATTATACCATTTCAGATGGTTGTAAAGCCAGAAGCTGCGGTATGTACGTCCCTCCAAGAGGCAGTTTTTCAGGTAACGGCCATCCACGGATTATCAGCGATTCTTCCTTGTCAAGTCTGTGAACCTTCCTAAGGTGTTCACTAGGTACAAAACTAATGCCTTACATCGTGAGCATTCGTGGCATTTTCGATCTGTATTCTATTAAATATAAACACCACCATACCAAATATAAAGGATGAATCAATTAAAACCATGTACATGCTATATATGAAGGCAACTACTAATGCAAACCACTCATTTATAAGAAAAACCTTACATGAAAATCATCATTATATGTGTTGCTTGGTGGGTAAGGGTGGTTACGTAATGACCCACAACACGGTGCTCCCTTGCTTTCTATGATAATTTATTCAACCGAAAAATGACCCTGGAACACATAAATAATAAACAGTTCAGGAAAATATACATACTCGTAATGCGTCTTAATAAGTTTACCGGCTGGTATCCAGGTTAAGCCTCAATAGTTTGAATGCCTATATACTATCAAACTTTATCCAAGGCTACTCCTCGCATGCATTACATAAACAAATCGCGGGAATATTCAAATCTAACGGTCATAACTGCCGCGCTTCCGGTAATTCAAATTGAAACAAGTCTGCTGCATTACAACGCTAACATGAATAATTGCCTCTCCTACAAAATATTCAATACAATATAACAATGCTAAATACTACTGGCTACATTATCACATAAACATAAACAAATCGCGGGAATATTCAAACCCCTTGACTAACGGTTAAAGCTGCCGCGCTTCCGGTTGTTCAAACTGAAACAGCCTGCGGCATTACAACGCCTACAAACTATTCAACGCAATATAACTACGCTAAAAACTACAGGCTACATATCAGCTATTATGCATTGTCATACAAATACAACACGTGGTAGAAAGTTCCATTTGGCCCAAAACTAAGGGGCGCGATACAAAAAAAAACACATGTCTCACACACGCTGATATGCGGTTACTTTACAGCTCTGACGACATAATATAACAAAGATAACACACACAAAATGCACATCCATATACGATTTAAAACCCACCGGGAATTCTCGTGGTCGAGTGGCTATGACTATCAGTGTTCCGCCTGTGATGTACTTGTTCCTCCGGGATCCTCGCAGCGTAAAAGCCTAAGCCCTCGTGGGCTTCGCCTTTTGTACTGGTCTGGAATTCCCGCCGCTAAGGATCACGGGAAAACCAACAACAACACGGAAACAACGGCGGAGACACACGAGCTCTTACGAGCACACCCGATCTCTTACGAGCACACCCGACCACATATGTATCCACTATTCTCAATAAATTACAAACTTATAGGTTTCGCTGCAGAGTGCTTTTTGGTGGTACTGGTGCTGGTCTTACAGCCATGGTCCTACACATGAGTGCATAGTACATTGTTGACTGGTATAATGAAATATATTTCAAATAGGAATATAATTTCCCTTTTCATCAGGTTTTTTCACAGCGATCATTGTTCAGTAACGTTACATATAAAAAACTTACAGGTTTCTTTGCTGAGTGGTTTTGCACGTAGGTGCTAGTCTGGCTAACTTCACCACTGTCAATATTTTCATCAGAATCAGACTGCAAACATAAAAATACTTAATTTTGGGAAAGAAATAAATTGTTTCACAAATTTGCATGGTATGTAATTTAAAACCAAACTAAATTAATATTTAATCAAAATAAAACCCAAATCACAGCATGGATCTCCTGCTTGCCAGTCTGAATCTGACGAAGTTTCGAATGTCTGGTCATCGTCTTTCCACAGATTTTCTGGTCCTCAGACAACAATGTGGGTGGTTTTCTCTGTCATCTATCATTATTATCAACGTCAATGGCATTTACATAATTAGATATATCATTGCTGTTATGATTTTTGACAAAAATAGAACAATTTGAACATGTTTAACATATACTTGTGGCTTTTCCACGATCACATCTTGATATATCTCTTCGGATGGAGACATATCAGTCTGAAGGATGCCCTGGCCATCAAACAAAGCAGCGCCAGATGAGAGCTGAAATAGTGCATATATAAACATAAAATCATTAAAAAATTATTTTCTAAGGTTACTACAAAATTGCATGATTTGAACATGTTTAACACATACTTGTGGCTTTTCCACGATCACATCTTGATATATCTCTTCAGACGGAGACATTTCAGTCTGAATGATGCCCTGGTCATCAAACAAACCAGCGCCAGATGACAGCTGAAATAGTGCATAAATAAACATGAAATAATTAAAGCATTATTATCTAAGGTTACAACAAAATTGCACGATTTGAACATGTTTAACATATACTTGTGGCTTTTCCACGATCACATATTGATATATCTCTTCAGGTGGAGACATTTCAGTCTGAATGATGCCCTGGTCATCAAACAAAGCCGCCCCAGATGACAGCTGAAATAGTGCATAAATAAACATGAAATCATTATTGCACCATTATCAGAGGTTACAAAAAAATATTAGGTAGACTGTAAATAGATATAGGATGACATACATGTATTGCGAATAGTAATGATATTATTTACCCAATACTACATCCATTTTCATCAAAAGAGGAAGCTATATTCAACTATTATTGCTTTGAACATGGCTAATTAAAACCAATATGACAAGACTTAAAATCATATTGCGACTGTAGGAGGTCTAATACCACTATTCTGCTGGTCATGTAGAGAATTCGGTACCTGATCAGCAGAATAGTGGTATTTGAACGCTTTGCTAGGCAATGCCTGTATGTATCACATACCAAATATAGGATTCATGTCCAATATAGACCAGTTCTGCGGTGAAATGTTATTGGTTCCAGCACTTGTGCATGTAATAATAATTTGCATTGTCAAACTTTTCATTTAAAGATGTAAAAGTGGCAAAATACGGTCTTTAGTCTCTCTGCCGAAGCCAGGTCCTAATTTAGGGACCTGGCTTCGGCAGAGAGATTAAAGGACGTATTTGTTAACTTTTACTTTGGATATCCTTCCCGAACTCCTTCAGGTGACTCAGGGTACTTAGTAGGACCATGTAAAAGACATTCCAAAACATTATTGGTCGATTTTGAGGATGTTACTCGAATTTGGTAATTCAAGTGAGGAGGTGCGTCTTCAATTAATCTGCATCGATCAAATCGTACCTGTGACTCTTTAATTTATTTATGATGCACCTCCTAACTCCTTGGGAATTTTGTTATCTGCATATCTAAGTAATATAACTTCCTAGCCTTTGCGAATTGGTTGCTAAATTATTGTTACGAATTTTTAATAGTATTTCCACGAGTAAAATGGAGAAAAACGGATAATTCTTATAAGATATAGCCGTCTAAAATATTGAAGTCGAATTTATTCGGGATCGGTGCTTATGTTAATATACAATAGCAATGTGAAAGATACATTTTCAACAAACGATAGCCTTGAAATAGTAAAAGTGTCAACTATATAGGCACAGATGAACATACAACTATTTTCAATATTTTTTCGATGGTAGCAACGTATACAAGTTATTTTTATCCGACTATCGTTTTACTCGATATAAATTATTACCATTAATCGACAGTTTAGATCTAAAAGTGCTAGCTAGTGGTAAATTATTACCATTAATCGATAGCTTAAATCTAAATTTGCTTGCATTAAATTTTGATCTGAATTAAGTTACGGTTTACCTTTGAGATGTCAATTATGGTTAATATATTAACATGAATGCTACTGCATCGAATGAGATAATGAATATATTAACATGAATACTGCTGCATAGAATGAGATAATGAATGCTGCTACCATATGGATCCCTTACTGCATAGAATGAGATAATGAATGCTGCTACCATATGGAGCCCTAACTGCATAGAATGAGATAATGAATGCTGCTACCATATGGAGCCCTAACTGCATAGAATGAGATAATGAATGCTGCTACCATATGGAGCCCTAACTGCATAGAATGAGATAATGAATGCTGCTGCCATATGGAGCCCTAACTGCTGGTAATTATAATTAAAGGACGCTTGATAGTATGGTGTTACAATAATATAATATGAATAAATGTCTGATACATATTAACAAATTATCTCGTTAAGTCGGAATTGTACTTCAATCATTGCAATTACATGTGTTAAGGGTACCTTTTCGTCCCCTTGTATCATAGTATTTCATACATTTATATTCATCTATAATCGCCTTGACTCTGAAGTTACTCTTGACAACCAGCCTTAAGGCGATCGCGCCGGCTCTCAATTATGTAGTTGTATAGACCATGTGGAAAGTGGTCAAAAGGCCGATTCTCCACCAATTTATGATTAGGGGTCGCAATAGCGATTAATCTTAGGCCGCCGACGTGATTGTAGGTATCTGAGGGTTGGTGTCCTTGTAGATCAAACACGAGACTTAATTTGAGGCTCAATTGTGCTTTGTTGTTGCTCTGCTGACTGGCACGCTCTTTTTCGGTGTTCTCTGACTTGTATTTGTTGTCTCTTAAATTTTCTGCGTTTTTCTGTGTGTGTGTGTCTCTCTCTCTCTCTCTCTCTCTCTCTCTCTCTCTCTCTCTCTCTCTCTCTCTCTCTCTCTCTCTCTCTCTCTCTCTCTCTCTCTCTCTCTCTCTCTCTCTCTCTCTCTCTCTGTGTGTGTGTGTGTGTGTGTGTGTGTGTATGTCTCTCTCAGTATATGTATATCGTGTGTGTTTGATGGAGCAGAATTATAGTAAATAACGGGGGTGTCCTGATGTGGTGAGCTGTGATTGGCTAATCGGGTGCTTGGGGATCATTCGGGCAGACCTACAATAACCAGGAGCTTTAATTTTGAGATCAAAAGGGCTTTTGTTAGTTGTTATGGGAATTGATGAGATTCGAATGTTTACCTCAAGGGGCTGTACTTGCTAAACCCGTACTATTTAATTTCGAAACTGACGTGTTCGGAACATTAACTAAAATGGATTCTAAAGGTTTATGTAAATTGGACAACAATTAATCTGGTACGAGTGAAAAGGGGTGAATTTTATTTACCTTAATTGGTTAATGTCCCAATGTTTTCATGTGCCAAGTGGCCGAAAAGTTGTTAATCTAACTGAGCCTCTATGTAGGGATACAGAAGTGGTGGCTGTATGTGTTCGCAAATGTATGCGTTTGTTGTGGATGAAATCCTCACAATGTAGGGAAAGCTAATACGGTATAAACACTCACAAAGTTGAGAACCGAATACATTATAAACACTCACAACGTAGAGACCATGATCGAGGCGTATAGTTCTGAACGGTGAACATTAAGAGCTATATAGTCTTTCTTAAACAGACCATTGATGTGTGACATTGGTGAAGTCGATAATGTCCACAAATACACCTAGTTAGTCACATGACTCATTCAGGATTCTGTTTGTTTGGAGGAAGGAGCACCGCGGGATCGGACTACAACAAAGTGAAACAACGATCGTGGGATCGTCATACAACAAGATCAATATTACAACTACTGTTACATAATTCATTGAATGTGGGGGGTGGAGGGGAAGGTTAAAGCAAACCCATGTCCCAATTATAGAGCAATTGATACAATTCAATAATGAATGGTCTCCAGGAAGAACTTCACGACAACAGCTGTCCAGGAAAAACTAACGGCTACACATGTCCAGGAAGAACTTCACGACAACAGCTGTCCAGGAAAAACTAACGGCTACACATGTCCAGGAAGAACTTCACGACAACAGCTGTCCAGGAAAAACTAACGGCTACACTTGTCCAGGAAAAACTTCACGTTAACACCTGACCAAGGAAGAACTTCACGGTAACACCTGTCCAGGAAGAACTTCACGACAACAGCTGTCCAGGAAAAACTAACGGCTACACATGTCCAGGAAGAACTTCACGACAACAGCTGTCCAGGAAAAACTAACGGCTACACTTGTCCAGGAAAAACTTCACGTTAACACCTGACCAAGGAAGAACTTCACGGTAACACCTGTCCAAGAACTTAACGGCAACACCTGTCCAAGAAGAACTTTAAGCAACACCTGTCCAAGAAGAACTTCAAGCAACACCTGTCAATCAAATTAGCTATCGCCCAGAAAAAGATGCTACCCTTGTTGAGAGCTCGTCACTTTTGCCAACCACGGAAGACACAGAACCGACCACTCGCCTATCCTTAGTACATTTAAGAGGCCATAACACTGAGAACTGATGCAAGCTACCCATGCAAAACCAGCTAAGCTTACATTGGAAGGGCGCGATGGATGGTCTCCCCAAGAGACTCGGTGATCAGCTGAGTGAAACCGCTCTTGTATGAGAACTCAGTTAAGAAGATGGGAGGGTAGGGGTAACTAAGTCGTCATCCCAAACAAACTGGGGATTTTAACATGTCTCAAAAAGAAAAATACACGGCTCAATACGATATTTTTTTCTCACCGTATTATTGTTACATGGGTGAGTGGCCGAGTGAAATCCGACAAATTCCTTCCATAACGCGTCTCAGTTATCGGTATTTCGGAGCAGTACGACTTAAAGCTGACCACGGCCAACAGCGGAAACCGTAACAGCCATCTGGGCGCCCCAAACACCAATTCAATAAAACACCGAGCCGGTAGCTTGGTGTAGCATATTGACATCATTGGGTGATATCGAGACATAGATCCTCATATATCCGGAGCATAGGGTGGCGAGTGGGGGTTGCAGGCAAGGCAACAGCAACTCACCGTGACCATGCATTTATTGATTTAAAGGATTCTTTGAAAAACGACTGCAGTACGCTATCCAACGCTTCCGGGTGAATGACTTGGCATAATTTCCACTCGCGCACTGACGTTTTCATACGCCCCTGGCTGCAAGAGAAAAATTATTGCGCTTCGGGACACACTCGGGTCAACTGCGCGCAAAACATGAGCTATGAAAATAGCGCAGCAGCAAACCAAAAACGAGTATTGGCGGGGCAACTTATCATGTTCCGTTTTATGTTTTTCTTGACAATAGAATCAAAACTTCCGAGGACCTTATACAATGAATTGGCTAGGAGCTCCGAAGAACTATCGAGCGATTGCTTGCTTCGCCAAGTTTCAAGGAGAAACTCGAGACATTCTAACCTTCAATAATTCAAACAAGTAGCATCCCCAGTAGAAATGCTGCAGTGAAATTGATCAGTATAATTTATTCGCCACTGTTTTTGGCCCCTGAACATGGGTATGGATCAATTAACTATGAAAATAGCCAAGTCATGGTCTGGAAACTACGAGAAGTAAGGCATTATGCATTGCCCGTGGCCCCAAACAACAGCTGGAAGCGTGAGGTGTCAGTTGTAAACAAACGAACACGTGCTCAGCCAAAATGATGCAATGCTGTGGGGTATTTAAACATTCGCTCGACGTCGCTGTTACACGATTTAATGCCAAGCTGAATGACGAACACAGGCTTCGTTCTCGTGAAACTCGAAGTTTAACATATAAATTTTGAACCCGATTTCAGGCTTGGAGAAGAATTATTGTTGCGTTGTTGTTGACTGAAACGCACCTTTAAGCTTGACTGGACATTTGACAGGATATCAGCTGTTTGTAACCGACCATCTGGAAGCAGACATCTTGCGTGATGGTCGCCTCACCATCCCGCACCCACAAAGCCGAGAAGGGCGGTCTCCTAGCGGAGAATGAACACGCTCCCGTCTTCGTATCTAATACCATTGCAACATGTGATAAGGTGAGTCAGCAGTTTTCACAGATTCACTTGGTGTCTGCAATTTGTACGATAGCTACGATATAGCGGGGTTAAAGTTGTGCTGACATCAAGCCACCCTGGGTCGGCGCGCCCGCGAATATACTTGGTATGATGATCGTATTGCGGGATTTGAACTATACAGCATTGTGCAATTGGCCGCAACTTATAAGGAGGACAGACAATAAGCTGTCACAGCTGCTCAGTTGCCACAGCTGTCTACTACCTCGACCTCACGGTCACTTGTTGGCCTGATATTTGAATCAGCATTATTTTGTCCGTGTCAATTCAGGTTTATATTAGCATTATTGATAAGGTGGAAACTCTGACACCTGAGCCCATAGCGTTATGGCGTTATGATGGGTTGATGAAGACGACTGAAGCTGATAAATGACTCGGCATCCTACCGGTCTGTTCCCGCTGCATGGCACGCCTTTTAACACAACGCGTCAATACGAACACCCGTCAATGCGACCACGCGCCAATACGAACACCCTTCCACGAAGACAAAGCCCCGCAACAAGGCACGAACACATGCGTACACTGTACACAACTCTTCTTTGAGGGTTGCGTGAGTAAGCACAAGTGCATGAACGAGGCCGTTATGATCGCTCATCTCATAATGAGTTACTATATGAAAATATACGGCGCAGTGAGAGCCGGGGATATGCGACCAGCTCCTCGAAGCGCAGTGCGAGTCCTCTAAGGCTCGTGTTCTCAGCTCAACAAGAGTAACGTTATCCATTTGCAATACAAACAATCTCCTCAAGTGTCACAAAGAGACCTTGGTTTCGAGAAATATCACTGTTTCAAGGTCAACTTGACAAGGTCAGCCTCTGATTGGACGAATAACTTAAGGCGCACGTGTTACGCATAACGACGTCGCGTATGACGACGCCGAGCATGACGACGCCGTGTCAGTAGCTTTGAAGGGTCCGCTGAGGTGACAAAATCACATCAACCCCTATCCCCTCCCTGGCTCCACCCGCTCCTATCACACACACGGCGAGCTGGTATAGCATGGGGCGGAGTCACCAGGAGACCTGAATACACCCTATCTCTATTGAAGCGTGTTCAAACTACCTGCCAAGCCCGGCCTCTCCTCTCCCTTCTACGTGCTATTCACGTTGATACCACAGAAGCTCAGCGCCTCGCACCAGCCATGTTTTATCATCATTCCATTGATTGATAAACTGCATCACTCGTCAGGTCCAGCATTTATCACCAGGTCTAGCATTTATCGACAGGTCGAGCATTTATCGACAGTTCCAGCATTTATCGACAGGTCTAGCATTTATCGACAGGTCCAGCATTTATCAACAGGTCCAGCATTTATCGCCAGGTCTAGCATTTATCGACGGGTTCAGCATTTATCAACAGGTCTAGCATTTATTAACAGGTCGAGCATTTATCGACAATGACAGATTTATTCTCCGCTTTATGCCTGTCGATATAAAATTACGGGCAAGATCATTTTTTAGCAACGCACATGGGAGGCCGACTATTAATAATTCCAGTAAGGTCACTAAGAAAGTGAAGGGTTTAACGGTACGCAATACAAATATGTGATATGGTGCCAACAAAGGTGGGGTGATGTGATATGGTGCCAACAAAGGTGGGGTGATGTGATATGGTGCCAACAAAGGTGGGGTGATGTGATATGGTGCCAACAAAAGTGGGGTGATGTGATATGGTGCCAACAAAGGTGGGGCGATGTGGTATGGTGCCAACAAAGGTGGGGCGATGTGCTATGGTGCCAACAAAGGAAGGGTGATGTGATATGGTGCCAACAAAGGTGGGGTGATGTGATATGGTGCCAACAAAGGTGGGGTGATGCGCTATGGTGCCAACGAAGGTGGGGTAATGTGCTATGGTGCCAACAAAGGTGGGGTCATGTGATATGGTGCCAACAAAGGTGAGGTGATGTGATATGGTGCCAACAAATGTGGGGTGATGTGATATGGTGCCAACAAAGGTGGGGTGATGCGCTATGGTGCCAACGAAGGTGGGGTGATGTGCTATGGTGCCAACAAAGGTGGGGTCATGTGATATGGTGCCAACAAAGGTGAGGTGATGTGATATGGTGCCAACAAATGTGGGGTGATGTGATATGGTGCCAACAAAGGTGGGGTCATGTGATTTGGTGCCAACAAATGTGGGGTGATGTGCTATGGTGTCAACAAAGGTGGGGTCATGTGATATGGTGCCAACAAATATGGGGTCATGTGCTATGATATCCAGAATATGCTGAACAATCTAGGGTTAGAATGTTAACCAGAATGTGCTTAACATTTTAGGGTTAGGGTTAGAATGTTAACCAGAACGTGCTTAACATTCTTTCTAGGGTTAGGATTATAATGTTATCCAGAATATGCAAAACATTATAGGGTTAGGGTTACAAGGTTAACCAGAATGTGCTGAACATTCTAGTAGCTTTGGCAAAATATGTAGCCAGGGATGGGCTCATCTCTAGGCGAAGTAGAATGTGTCAGTTTCCTCTCTTTTGGGCTTATTATCTGAAGAGTTTCTTTTGGTTTCGTTCTCCACTGGTCAGTGCGAGTAAATAACATCCCTCATTGGTGTTCCATGTGTTTACCTGACTGTATTCGGCTTCTTGTGAATGTCCTGTTAACCAACAGACAACGTGCCTGCCTAGTATATCTTCCACTTCCATTTGAACGCCTATGCCCTTTGTATTTACAAATCGCCATGGTACAATGCCATTCTCGTTTATAGCGCTGTGTAGATCAACACCCACATCCAAGAAGCTTTGTGGTTTTCCTCATCAGTGATGTTGATCAATTAACTGTAGTCCCAACATGAGATTCTGTCGATACAATGAAGTAGCTTTGCTTGTTACAAATCGTTCCATCCTAGGTCTCGGTTCATTCCCCAACTCGCAAACATCAGGAGACGCATCTCGGCTGGAGCGCCAAGAGGCCCTCTGCTTTCCTGGCTTACACTTCAACCACTAAACAATATCACACTCAATTGTCATGTTCCCAACTGCACACCGAGGTGGAATAAAAACTGACTACGATCACGGAACTTTTTGGGTGTTTCTGGTTTCAGCACGATACAGAAGGATATTAAATTTTCATTCTTAAAAGCAAATGAAGTAAGTTTCACTTAATGAATAAAAGCCGAGACAAAGGGGTAGACGTTTTCGCCTGAGCAGCTCTATTCCGAGATGCTGTAGTACAAATATATATTTTTATTTGTCTGTGAGATTGTTGTTTATTGCTGACTTAGTTTGCCGTTTATTAGTATCTGTGTTTATTGTTGTCTGTGAGTTTGTTGTTGGTTGATGTTTATGAGTTCATAAGAAGTAAGCTGTAAGTTTTATGCCTTAGTGTTCTGTTTATTGCTGTCAATGAGTTTGCTGTTTTATGAAGTTGATGAGTTTGCTGTTTAATGTTCTCAATGCGTTTGTTGTTGATTGTTATCAATGCGTTTGTTGTTGATTGTTATCAATGCGTTTGTTGTTGATTGTTATCAATGCGTTTGTTGTTGATTGTTAGGAGCTGATGGGGAAGAAGGAGGGGTCGGCAGAGGAAGAAGAGCGAGGCACGTGGTCGGGGAAGCTCGACTTCGTCATGTCCGCCATTAGCTTCGCCGTAGGAATGGGTAATATATGGCGCTTCCCTTACATGTGTTACCGGAATGGCGGAGGTGAGAAATTTTCCTGCGAGACGCATTTCAGTCGCCTTTTTCTTGTAATTAGCATCATGATTTAAGATGAGTAGATATTTTCATTTATCTGTTGCGTGGGCACAAGATTTAACATTGTCTATTGATGCCGCTGTATGCCGCTAGGAGCCTTCCTGTTGCCCTATTTGGTGATGGTAGTGCTGGCCGGCTTCCCGCTCATGTTCCTAGAGTTGGCGTTTGGCCAGTACGGGAGTCTGGGGGTCGTGTCCATCTGGCGGGCCGTACCTCTTCTACAAGGTGAGTCGTTACAAACGATGCTAGTTCGATAACATCGGGTCGCGATGCAAATGAATGTAGATTGACAATAAGAATAGGTTCATATTAATACGGTCATCCATAGCTAAATCATTAAACAATACAAGTGATAATTTAAGGCAGGAAAGTGTCTGATGTTTAAGATGGAGAGGCATCAACCAAGCTACTATGCATATGACCCATACAGTGACGAAAAAAGAAAAATATTAATGACATGTTCATGTATCCTTCGGCTGGTGCATGTTTGTATGTTTGCAGGGATCGGCTGGTGCATGTTTGCCATCAGCTTCATCTCGTGTCTATTACAACATGCTGGTGGCTTATAGTTTCTTCTACTTATTCGCATCGTTCGCTAAGGACGTGCCATGGAGGGACTGTGATAACGCATGGAACACCCCGGGTGAGCGCCATTTTAAACGGCGCTGACGCTCTCGTGCTTCTTCATCTTGTAATAATGTGAAGTGTGTTTAGTTTAGAAGCGTTTATCGATGTGATTGTGGCCTTGACCCTTTGTGATGACGTTGTACAGGTTGTGGTGGCGCTGGCGAGCGTCTTGCTCAGCTCAACTGCTCCTCTTCTAACGGCACCTGGTTTAACGGCACCTGTTATGGCTCACTACAAGCCTTCTTGTCTCACCACTCCAACCACAACTCGTCCGTCTCTCTCACCGACCTGGCCAACACCACCGACATGCCCCGCATACGATCCGCCTCAGACGAATATTTCCAGTGAGTTAAGCATTACGATTTCTCTACACGGGACGAACCCTTCCACCTTCCACACACGGCATACCCGACCCACCTCCCCCACACGACATACCCCACCCCACCTCCCCCCACACGACATACCCCACCCCACCTCCCCCCACACGACGTACCCCGACCGACCTCCCCCACACGACATACCCAACCCACCTCCCCCCACACGTCATACCCCACCCAACCTCTCCCCGCACGACATACCCCACCCCACCTCCCCCACACGACATACCCCGCCCCACCTCCCCCTACACGACATACCCCACCCCACCTCCCCCACACGACATACCCCACCCCACCTCCCCTGCACGACATACCCCGCCCCACCTCCCCCACAGGACATACCCTGCCCCACCTCCACACGACATACCCCACCCACCTCCCCCTACACGGCATACCCCACACCACCTCTCCCTACACGGCATACCCCACCCCACCCCACCTCCCCCCCCCCACACGACATACCCCTGCCCCACCTCCCCCACACGGAATACCCCTGCCTCACCTCCTTCGCCCTTTATGTTCCCTCTTCGCTTGTCTGTTACAGTCACTACATGCTGGATATCTCGTCCGGGATTGAGGAGTTGGGCGAGATCCGCTGGCAGCTCGTGCTCTGTCTCTTGCTGTGTTGGATACTCGTCACCATCTGCCTCAGTAAGGGCATCAAGTCATCTGGAAAGGTAATCATCAGGCGAGGCGCTGGGGGGGGGGGGGGGATCTTAGGATTCACTCGCTCTAAGCTATAAGGCATAATGGTATTACTAGCATCAAGTCATCATAATCCTAGCTGGTGCTGTGGAGAAACATACTTTGCTAAAAGTAATTAAAAATAAACGCCTGTCGTACCATGAATATCTGAAGGAGTGATGTAAGGGTTGGGGTGTGTGCCTCGCAGGCGTCGTATGTTACCTCGGTATTCCCCTACCTCATCCTCGTGGTTTTGCTGGCGAGAGGACTCACCCTCGACGGCTCCATCGATGGAATTGCTTTCTATCTCACTCCTAACTTCTCAAAACTTGGATCTGCAAAAGTAAGTTTTCTCTTAGTTGCCAAATACGATTAAGATTGCATGCTTTCAGTCCATAGCATATACAGAGTGTTTTGTGTATCCTATACAACTTGCCTATTGAGTGCATTTTTATAAGAAGAAATAATTTGGTTTTGATCCACAGAGTTTTGCGTATGTTATTGATTCATCATCAGTGATGAAACCACCTGTTGATTACAGGTGTGGGGGGATGCTGCCGTACAGGTGTTCTTCTCCATGTCCACCTGCTGGGGCGGCCTCATCACGTTGGCCAGTTACAACAAGTTCAATAACAACTGTCTCAGGTAAAGCACGGCTATTTAATACCTCAACAGGATGATTAACACCACACATTGCTAATCAACACCTAACCTTACCAATATTCACCTCCCCTGGCTAATCAATGCTTCACCTGGCCAACTCCATCTAGCCAATTAATACTTCCTCATGCAAATTACCTTTTCATCTAATTTATACTTCATCTGGCTAATTTACACTTCATCTGACTCATCAACATTTAAACTGGCTAATTTATACTTTATCTGGCTAATTTGCAATTTATCTGGCTAATTCATACTTAATCTGACTAATTTGCACTTTATCTGGCTAATTAACACTTTATCTGGCTAATTTATAATTCATCTGGCTAATTTACACTTCATCTGGCTAATTCACTCTTAATCTGGTTAATTAACACTTCTTATGGTTAATGTATACTTCATCTGGTTAATTTATACTTTATCTGCCTAATTGACTCTTCATCTGACTAATTTTCACTTAATCTAGCTAATTTACACCAAATTTTACTCTTAATTTGGCTGATTAGCATTTTGTCTGGTTACATTAAACCTTGCTTGACCGATTAACATTTCACATTGCTGACAAAAACCTCGCCTGGCTGGTTAAGGCCAATAAATGAAACTTGGTTTTGAAGAGAAAACCAATACAGTTTTGCAACCACAAGAGAGGATGGTAAAAATTAATTGCTTGTATGTTTCAGAGACAGTCTGGTGGTTTCCATTGGTGACTGCCTCACTAGTATATTTGGTGGTGTGGTAATTTTTGCCATCCTGGGCTACATGGCTAAGGAGCTTCAAGTGGACGTGGAGCAAGTGGCCACTAGTGGTAAGATAACATGCATATACATTGGAGCAAGTGGCCACTAGTGGTAAGATAACATGCATATACATTGGAGCAAGTGGCCACTAGTGGTAAGATAACATGCATATACATTGGAGCAAGTGGCCACTAGTGGTAAGATAACATGCATATACATTGGAGCAAGTGGCCACTAGTAGTAAGATAACATGCATATACATTGGAGCAAGTGGCCACTAGTGGTAAGATAACATGCATATACATTGACATGGAATAGCTTTACGTTGAAAGTGAACTGACGCATGCAGTAATGAGCCTGATGTGGGCGTGCAGGGGCAGGGCTGGCGTTTGTCGTGTACCCTTCCGTTGTGGCCCGCCTCCCCATCTCACCCCTCTGGGCCATCCTCTTTATGCTCATGCTCATCAACTTGGGTCTGGGAACCCAGTTCACCCTGGTGACGACCGCCCACACTACACTGCTTGATATGTTCGCGTCCACGCTGAGACATGGCAGACGACCGCTCCTCCTCCTCCTCGCTATTTCTTCCTTCTGCTTCACCATCGGCTTATTCATGACCACGAGAGTAAGTGACGTCATCAGCTTTTGTAATTCATGACCATGTTAGCTTGGGACGCTACCAGCTTTTGTAATTCATGACAGAGTAAGTGACATTATTTCCTGTTGTAATTTATTACCATGAGAATTAATGACGTTATCACCTTTTGTGATTCATGACCACGAGAGTAAGCGGTGTTATTTACTCTTGTTATTGATGAACTTGAAATTGAGTGATATTCACAATTGATGGTATTTAAAAGCGTCTGGTTCTCCATATGTGATCGATTCATTTGGTGCTGTGTAGGGTGGCATGTTCGTTCTCCAACTAATGGACAGCTACGCGCCCTCCTACGCTCTGTTGACGGCAGGACTCGCTGAGCTGCTGGCCCTGAGTTGGGTCTATGGTGGGTCATCTCTCCACAACCTATCCAGAATGCTTCATTCATTATTATCATTCTGTATTAGGATCTGAATTAAGAGACACAAGTTAACTGCTGACAAACAACGCTTCATGTTTTCATTGCAGGTATTGATAGGTTTATGAAGAATATAGAGGACATGTTGGGTAAAAAACCAAGTCTTTTCTTCAAAATCATGTGGAAATATGTGACTCCTTCCCTTATTGTGGTAAGTGTCTCAATGAATTAAGCTCTTGTTCTTAAAACCTGCACGAGAGACTTGCCTTTCAAACCAGATTCCGACTTCTTCCTGTTGTATAACCTGAGCTGACACATACTGTGTGTTGTGATGTTGCAGGGAATTCTTCTCTTCACATTCATTGACTTCAAGAGGAGCACATATGATGACTACAGCTACCCTGTGTACGCTGATGTCATCGGTTGGTGCATTGTGGCAGTAGAGATTGGCTGCATTCCAGGGGTGGCTCTCTATAAAGTAGTCACATCCCACCAAGACAAATCTATAATGCAGGTGAGTTTAAATATTGTACACGTCAACAGTTTATTCCATAGAAAGAACCATGCTTACAATTTCATGTTGAGAAAGTATATTCACAATTTATATCCTTTTTTTCTGAAAGGCAGTGATAGACTTTGATATAATTAGATTATTTCTGTTCTGCCAAAGCGGATAAAAGCACTTTGCCGACCCGCTGATAACTGGGGTCCAGCAAAAGAGGTGAACAGTTTAAGAACAAAAGCCTTAGAAGAAGGTCTGGAGCCTCTCCAGCCTCCAGCTGCTCCAGTGGAACTGCAAACCTTCTCCTAAAGCAGCCCAACCACACCTTATCACTCACCAGTAGCTGGCATCATTTCAGATGAATATTTTGCGCGTATAAAAGACAATGACTTGGCTGTTACTTCACACGAGAGGAAGCATTCCACACCTTGGCTTTGCTAACACAGTAGCTTAAGCATCTCACTAATTAATAGTGGTAGGATTTTTTTGTGACTTAATGAAGTAGTGAAGTGATGCAGGCCAAATTGAGATGCCAGCTTTGTTGGAGTTGATAATGTGGTAATCATTCACCTCTGTGTTATCTGCCATTCATGTGGGATTTAGCCATCACTGTTACCCGAACAACATTCATTTTAGTGACTTCATTAGAGTTTATATGATTTGTAAATGCTGTGGACTGTAAATGTCTGTAAGATTCCTCTTAGATTCCGCCGGACAGTAAGCTGTACGTTGGCGCGGGCATCAGCTTGTCAGTAAGCTGTACATTGGGACCGGCACCAGCTTGACAGTAAACTGTACATTGGGGTGGGCACCAGCTTGACAGTAAGCTGTACGTTGGGGTGGACACGAGCTTGACAGTAAGCTGTACGTTGGGCCGGGCACCAGCTTGACAGTAAGCTGTACGTTGGGACCGGCACTAGCTTGACATTAAACTGTACATTGAGGTGGGCACCAGCTTGACAGTAAGCTGTACGTTGGGACCGGCACCAGCTTGACAGTAAACTGTACTTTGCTCTGTTCATCACTTCCAAAAGTTACCTGCAATGATCATCCCGACTTCTTCCTTCCATCACATACATGCATGGCAGGTGTTTCGTGATTGACATGTGCTGGAACCCAGCTAAAATCTCTTCAAATGTTGAAATCATTACAGCTACAAATCAAACAACAATTGAAGAGAATCAGTGTCTGATATGCGTTACATAGACGGAAGTGTTGCCTATGTGGTTCCTCATGGAGTCGGATGTAATTCTCTGTTTAGTGGTTCACGAGTCGGAGAGCAATTCGTTCTGGCTTCTTCTTACCTGGTCATAGTATGTTGATGGTGGTACCTGGTGCTGATGCTTGCTAGGGTGGTACCTGGTGTGTGTGCTAGCTAGGGTGGTACCTGGTGTGGAGGCTAGCTAGGGTGGTACCTGGTGTTGGTGCTAGCTAGGGTGGTACCTGGTGCTGATGCTAGCTAGGGTGGTACCTGTTGTGTGTGCTAGCTAGGGTGGTACCTGGTGTGGATGCTAGCTAGGGTGGTACCTGGTGTTGGTGCTAGCTATGGTGGTACCTGGTGTGGATGCTAGCTAGGGTGGTACCTGGTGTGGATGCTAACTAGGGTGGTACCTTGTGTGGATGCTAGCTAGGGTTGTAACTGGTGTGGATGCTAGCTAGGGTGGTACCTGGTGTGATGCTAGCTAGGGTGGTACCTGGTGTGATGCTAGCTAGGGTGGTAACTGGTGTGGATGCTAGCTAGGGTGGTACCTGGTGTGGATGCTAGCTAGGGTGGTACCTGGTGTGGATGGGAGTGTATGTTGTTGCTGTTACCAAGCACTGTATGAAGTAACATCTGTGATCGTTATTTGTCAATCTTGCATGACTGCTTTCTTCTCATCTTTCACTTCACTATGTTGATATTTGATGTCTGTAAACGTGATCTGATCTCTCATATTACCAGTCTGCCTATCTCATATATACAAGCATTCACTTACTAGCAGTTTTTAATTTATTTGCCTTATCAGTAAGAATGTTCTGTATCTTTTGTCCTCTATTCATAATTTAACATTTTTCATATATTTAACATTTTTGTTGTTGTATACATACAATTTTAGATTCACCATACCCTTTATATCTTGACAGCTGACGAGATTTGCTCTGTGAAGATCTGTTATTTGCTGGTAGTTATTTAGTGTTGGTCAGTGGACAATTGATTTGTCTGTACTTGTGGTCACATACTGGTATTCACGATGTATTGGACTTTCTACACTAAAGGTAGTGGACTCTCCCTCAGTTTTCCATTTGCATACATTGACAGGTATGTATAAAGGCATAGCACACATCTTTGAATTGATTAGAAGACGGAACGCTTTGTGTTTTTTGGAAATAAAACTTGTTTCTGTTGATGGAAAGTGCTGTTTATTTCGATGTACACCCTGGATACATTGCTACAACAGGCGAACATCGGCCTAGTCAGTATAAAACAAATTATAGTTGTTGGCTTACCATGCACACATCGGACCTTTCCTTTCAGTTTCCCTGGTGAAATGTGATTGTCTTTACTGATGAAATAATAACTGAGAAACTAGATGAAATAAATGAACCTTATTTGCCAAATTATCACATTGCATCAGCATTGGTTAGAGACGGCCGGCTTGTGGCACTACGTGGGTTCATCGTTGGGTAGAGATGGGTG
Source organism: Urechis unicinctus (assembly GCA_034190875.2). Classification (NCBI taxonomy): domain Eukaryota; kingdom Metazoa; phylum Annelida; class Polychaeta; order Xenopneusta; family Urechidae; genus Urechis; species Urechis unicinctus. Next base: position 13,566,547 of record CM067347.1, read on the forward strand.
GCTTGTGGCACTACGAGAGTTCATCATTGGGAAGAGATGGCTGGCTTGTGGCACTACGAAAGTTCATCATTGGGTAGAGATGGCCGGCATGTGGCACTACGAGAGTTCATCATTAGGTAGAGATGGCCGGCTTGTGCCACTACGAGAGTTCATCATTGGGTAGAGATGGCCGGCTTGTAGCACTACGAGAGTTCATCATTGGGTAGAGATGGCTGGCTTGTGGCACTACGAGAGTTCATCATTGGGTAGAGATGGCTGGCTTGTGGCTCTGGCTGGCTTGTGGCACTAAGAGACTTCATCATTGGGTAGAGATGGCTGGCTTGTGGCACTACGAGAGTTCATCATTGGGTAGAGATGGCCGGCTTGTGGCACTACGAGACTTCATCATGACGGCCAATATGCTAGCAATGTGATACATGAAGGGTTACACGGTATACACACACACGCCAGCATGAAGACATACTGGTCATGTCACCACTAAAACAGGAGACATCGGGGTAGTCACTGAAACAGTGTCCTGAGGTGCTACATGGCAGCACCCTCAACCACAACTCTACTGCAACTCTAATAACAAGCTAGGCTAGCGTATTACACAGCAGCTAGTGATGTCCTACAGAGAGCGTGCTGTGACGGGAGCTGCTCACTCACATCCCATGTGACACTCACAAGCAATTCCACCAGTGAGGATTTAACTAGTATCATGGGGGTCTGTTGTACCAATCAGCACAGAGGTCTGTGACTTGCCGCCCTCCGATGCTAGAACCACAGGCATGGGTAACGTAGCATTGAGAGATCCGTCTGCGTTTGTGAATCCCGCCGCCGCTCGGATCTTAGCTGCAGCCCAAGCATTGATATCAGCCTCTGTGGTCACTGACGTTGTTGTGGTGATGCCCTGCAGTGCTGCGAGCGCTTGTTCAGATCCGGACACCGCAATGGGAGGCTTGTTGTTGTAAGATGCAGCAGCTAAGATGTACTGGGCGGCGCCCTCATAGGCACCCATGCTCTTCACAGGACTGCCACTGGACTTGGTGAGAAATGCCGATGTCAGGTTGACAGAGTTGTTGGCTGCAGTTGGTTGTGTGGCTGTGGCCTGCTCCAGAATGGGGCTGGTGTACTGGATGCCTGGAGATAGAGCACTGGAGCTCATTGCTGACGGAGGGTTAATTCGCTTCTCCTTCTGTCGTCGGTTACAGAACCAGACACGCACAACTTCCTTGTCCATACACAGTTTGTCTGCCAGCATACTGATCTCATCCGACGCTGGCTTCGACTTGAGGAGGAAGCTCTTCTCAAGCGCCACCCGAATGCCCGTATCGATGCTGGTACGTTTCTTCCTGCGTCGTCCGGCGCTGTCCAGACTGACAGGACTGTCTGCCAGCGTGCCAGGTCCCGCCGACGGCACGGCGTCTGTATCCTCTAACCACTTCTGCAACAGGGGCTTCAACTTACACATGTTCTTAAAGCTCAGGTTGAGAGCTTCAAAGCGAGAGATGGTTGTCTGGCTGAAGTCATTGCCGTAGTGTTTGCCCATTGCTAGTCCCACGTCACCCTGGGTGAAGCCTGAACACAAACAACAACAAGTCAACAAACAGCCTTGTTAATCATCCAACCCGCTCAACACACAGCCTTGTCAATCATCCAACCCGCTCAACACACAGCCTTGTCAATCACCCAACCCGCTCAACACACAACCTCGTCAATCATCCAACCCGCTCAACACAAAGCCTTGTCAATCACCCAACCCGCTCAACACACAACCTCATCAATCATCCAACCCGCTCAACACAAAGCCTTGTCAATCACCCAACCCGCTCAACACACAACCTCGTCAATCATCCAACCCGCTCAACACAAAGCCTTGTCAATCACCCAACCCGCTCAACACACAACCTCGTCAATCACCCAACCCCCTCAACACACAGCCTTGTCAATCACTCGTCTAGAGCACTTGCTTGTCCTTATATGGGGGTATTTTACCCCTCTTCCAAAACAATTTTCCAAGGGATACAAAAACGTTTTCGACTAGGAAACAAACAAATGACTAATTTTTACCCCCCGAAAATCTATGTTGAGTGTTACAGGCAAAACATAGCACAATATCCAGTATGAACCCTTGAGGTTGGTAGCCAGTCTTACTGTTTCAACCCGAGGCACCATTTACACTTGTTTGCGAGTTGACCATTGGACCTGACACACATTTACACCTGTGTTGGTTGATCTTTAGACTTGAGGCACCATTTACACTTGGGCGGGTTGACCATTGGACCTGAGGCACCATTTACACCTGTGTGTTGGTTGATCTTTAGACTTGAGGCATCATTTACACTTGGGCGGGTTGACCATTGGACCTGAGGCACCATTTACACTTGGGCAGGTTGATCATTGGACCTGAGGCACCATTTACACTTGGGCGGGTTGATCATTGGACCTGAGGTACCATTTACACTTGTATGTTGGTTGACCATTGGACCTGAGGCACCATTTACACTTGGGCGGGGTTGACCAGTGGACCTGAGGCACCATTTACACTTGGCCGGGTTGACCATTGGACCTGAGGCACCATTTACACTTGTGTGTTGGTTGATCCTTGGACTGCCAGTGCCCTCTGCCACCCACTCTCCAGCCCCTTTTCTAGCCTCAGCATGGTTGGTGGTAGATACTGATTCACTGACTTATCTAGCTGGAATGTCATCTTTTGTCAGTGGATTGCTACTGTAGCTATGTGGAGAAATGCTCATTCTACAGATACACTCCTTCGATGTCTCTTCTTGGCTTTGTAAAAGTAGCTAAAATTAATCGCTGCTCATTTGAACCTTTGATTGGTCAGCGGGTGAGAAAGGTGTGACAATTTACAACACTGCTATTCGTTCCTACTCTCACTGTCGGAAACCTCACTGCCCAAAGTTTTCTTTTTTGATAAGGGTTTTCCCATGTACCAAGTGGAGAGTTTTATGGATGCTTAAAAATATGCGTTGGCCCGAGTTACGATGCGGTCCAACTGCAGGTCAGTGTGTGTGTAATATGAGTCACAAGCAAGGCCTCTGGTCATCAATATACTAATACACAGCTGTCAGATTAGCCATGTCATCCAGCTGCAGCTGTCAGATTAGCCATGTCATCCAGCCGCAGCTGTCAGATTAGCCATGTCATCCAGCCGCAGCTGTCAGATTAGCCATGTCATCCAGCTGCTGCTGTCACACATTGTCCACCAATGACAAGATACCCGTCCCTAGGCAACAAAGACTCCATTGTATGTAACACCTTACTAGGCTGCACTCACCCAGCTCAATGCGGCGACGCTTGAATGTCTTGGCAAATCGCTCGAGTTCCTCTAGGTCGATGTTCTCCTCAGGAGGCTGCGCCTGATACAAACAGATCGTGTCTGTTATACGTTAAATAGTCAACTACAGACGAAGGACCTGCTAGTCATCATTACTTGGTTGTGTTCCCATACCTCACAGACATCCCCAACCCTAAATGATTCACACCTCACCCCCCCCACCCAGCCCTAAATGATTCACACCTCACCCCCCCAGCCCTACATGATTCACACCTCACCCCCCCAGCCCTACATGACCCCCCCCCCCCCAGCCCTACATGATTCACACCTCTCACCCCCCCCAGCCCTACATGATTCACACCTCACCCCCCCCCCAGCCCTACATGATTTCACACCTCACCCCCCCAGCCCTACATGATTCACACCTCACCCCCCCCAGCCCTACATGATTCACACCTCACCCCCCCCCAGCCCTACATGATTCACACCTCACCCCCCCCCCCCCCCAGCCCTAAATGATTCACACTCACCCCAACCACCCCAGCAGTGAAGTGTTGTCAATATGAGACCGCTAAGACACCTACATGTAGTGGTGTGATGCGCTGTGAGATGAGGCCGCTGGCGGGGGGACTAGACGGGGTTGTGGCGCTTGTGTCTGGCCCAGGGCTATGTTGGAACTGCTGTAGAACAAGGGGAGTGACCCCACCACTTGAGATGGGGTTGCTGCTGCTGATAGGGGCGATGATGGTGGGCGTGGTGGTTGTCTGGAGGGAGGAGCTTCCTGACGAGATGGATGAGGGCAGCACAGTGATAGCCCCGCCCATACTCGACACAGCTGCCCCAGTCGCCTGCTGCTGCTGCAAGTCAATAAGAGGTTCACTGTGTAGTGTCAGCGCTAGCATGAAAGCGGGAGACAGGTGGAGTGAGAGATACCAGTTTCACTGTGTAGTGCCAGCGCTCGCATGAAATAGGAGACAGAAGGGGTGAGCGATACGAGTTTCACTGTGTAGTGCCAGCGCTAGCATGAAATAGGAGACAGGTGGAGTGAGAGATACAAGTTTCACTGTGTAGTGCCAGCGCTCGCATGAAATAGGAGACAGGTGGGGTGAGAGATACGAGTTTCACTGTGTAGTGCCAGCGCTCGCATGAAATAGGAGACAGGTGGAGTGAGAGATACCAGTTTCACTGTGTAGTGCCAGCGCTCGCATGAAATAGGAGACAGGTGGAGTGAGAGATACCAGTTTCACTGTGTAGTGCCAGCGCTCGCATGAAATAGGAGACAGGTGGGGTGAGAGATACGAGTTTCACTGTGTAGTGCCAGCGCTCGCATGAAATAGGAGACAGGTGGGGTGAGAGATACGAGTTTCACTGTGTAGTGCCAGTGCTCACATGAAATAGGAGACAGGTGGGGTGAGAGATACGAGTTTCACTGTGTAGTGCCAGCGCTCACATGAAATAGGAGACAGGTGGAAAGAGAGATACGAGTTTCACTGTGTAGTGCCAGCGCTAGCATGAAATAGGAGACAGGTGGAGTGAGAGATACGAGTTTCACTGTGTAGTGCCAGCGCTAGCATGAAATAGGAGACAGATGGAGTGAGAGATACCAGTTTCACTGTGTAGTGCCAGCGCTCGCATGAAATAGGAGACAGGTGGAGTGAGACATACAAGTTTCACTGTGTAGTGCCAGCGCTCGCATGAAAGCGGGAGACAGGTGGAGTGAGAGATACCAGTTTCACTGTGTAGTGCCAGCGCTCGCATGAAAGCGGGAGACAGGTAGAGCGAGAGATAATTACCTGGTTCTGTAGGACGACGGGCTGGCCCATGGCTGTAGGACTAAGGATGAGCACCTGGCCAGGAGCTTGGCCCGCAGCACTTACAGCCTGCAGTAGGATGGTCCCCTATTAACACCACACAGCTCAGGTTGAGGGCATAATAGGGCATATTACACCACGTCATTAAAGGAAAAGGCAGGATTACAGTACTAACCACGTCATCAAAGGGAAGGCAGTGTGGGTTCATATGAGTTGGTTAACAGCTCACGAGCCACACTTGCCCAGACTAACAGCTCATTTGCTTTGGAGAAGAAGCAGTCAAGAGAAGTAGTACCTGTGGAGTGGAGGCGGCTACAATGCCTTGCGGGAGAGCGAGGGCAGCTGGCTGGCCAGCGCCCAGCTGTAACTGCTGTATGGAGGAAGTGGAAGTCGGGGAGGAGGACTTTTGTTGCTGAGCTAATGAGGTAAGCTGCAGAGCTGCCACCTGCTGGAGATGCTGAACTGCTTGTTGCTGCTGCATGATCTGGTTCAGCTGCCCACACACAGCGCACGCTCGTCAAAACAGCACACCGATACCAATACAGTGCACGCTTGTCAAAACAGCACACCGATACCAATACAGCGCACGCTCGACGAAACATCACACCGATACCAATATAGTGCACGCTTGTCAAAACAGCACACCGATACCAATACAGTGCACGCTTGTCATAACAGCACACCTATACCAATACAGTGCAGGCTTGTCAAAACAGCACACCGATACCAATACAGTGCAGGCTTGTCAAAACAGCACACCGATACCAATACAGTGCACCAACACAAACAGCGCACATGTATGAATAGAGTGCACGCTCATGAAAACAGTGTTGTTCTGGATGAGTATAATGGAGTCACCTGTTGGGTGGTTTGCTGGGCTTGCTGCTGAAGCTGCTGTTGCAGCTGACTGATGTCCTGTGTTGTCATGGGCAACTAGCATAACACACACAAAGGAAATATGCTACATATACTGTGAGATCTAAAGAACCACCCACATACAGTCGTCATCATAGATCTCTCCTATCAGGCAAGACAGAAGATATACAAACATTGCCAGTGATCACTATCATTACTATTCAACCTTCGTCACATCTGGCCTCTGTTGCTTCCATATCTATCTCGATTTCACCACAACATAAATTGATGATTAAGTTGAGGTACCAGAAAATTTGAACATCTTGAACTTAGTATATTATTAAGCTTATTATGCTGATTGCTATTATTACAAACAACCACAATACTTTCATTTGTGAAAACTGTCCAATAGGAAAGTTTTGGTTAAAGAGACTGTTTAGCCCCATATTTGTAACGAGGTTGCCGAGCAAGCTGCTTGGCAACCGCGCCTTGGAAAACAAAAGTTTTCAGACTTTCAGTTGCTACGCGGGGCTGCGGTCTAAGAAAATAGGTCCTGTCGCCATTTATGTTGTCCTAAATTATCCTTCCTGCTTGTCGGTCTAATTTGTGCGCATAGTTGCCCACAGTATAAATGAGTGAAGATTTGATGAAATCTATATTTTGAAACCAAAGCAGATGTATACACATCGATAGCCAGGCAGTTATACAGCGCGCAATGATTTACAGCTAACATTCGTGTGGTTCATGGTTTTAGGGAGGCACCGTTATCGATGGAACGACACAACTATCTAAAACAGATTTCCACAGTACTTCATGAATATTTCCAGTCAAATAATAATATTGAAAATTTATCAACATGATTTTCGATTAAGTAAACTTTGTGGCACAAATTAAAAGATGGCATTATTTATATATGCGTTAAACATAGTTATGTATTAACAAAATGATCCCTGAGTGCCCGATATGGGGCTCAACAGCCTCTTTAAGTCAGCAGGTACCAAGTTTGTAATCATAACGTGCTGTTGACCACTGATACATTACCTGCATTGGTTGCAGCATTTGGTTCTGGAAGAGGATGCTACCAGGACTGGCAGCCGTCTGCATCATGGGAAGCTGGATGGGGGTGGACTGACCCCCTGTCAGCAGCTGAATACCAGACGCCTGCTGCTGTACCTACAACAGGGAGCATCACGTCTGAGTAGCTGTCCCAACATGACTTTATCCCAACAAACACGTTATGATCTGTGATTGCTGATAGACACTGCAGCTCTCAACAGGCAATAGTTGTAGTAAACCACATATTGGTCATGCAGTCAGACAATGCATTGAAATGATCTTCATCAAGTTGCAAAATGAGCCCACCAAGTTCACTTCTTTGCCTCCATTCTGTTCCACTTCAGTTGCCATGGCTACGTCTGCACACAAAGTACAGACACATCAGACACAATGTTTACACAAGGCTGGTCTCAGTTATAGAGGGAAAACAGGCTGGTCTCAGTTATAGGGGGGGAAACAGGCTGGTCTCAGTTATAGAGGGATAACAGGCTGGTCTCAGTTATAGAGGGAAAACAGGCTGGTCTCAGTTATAGAGGGATAACAGGCTGGTCTCAGTTATAGAGGGAAAACAGGCTGGTCTCAGTTACAGAGGGAAAACAGGCTGGTCTCAGTTATAGAGGGAAGCATGCTGGTCTCAGTTATAGAGGGAAACATGCTGGTCTCAGTTATAGAGGGATAACAGGCTGGTCTCAGTTATAGAGGGATAACAGGCTGCTCTCAGTTATAGAGGGAAAACAGGCTGGTCTCAGTTATAGAGGGAAAACATGCTGGTCTCAGTTATAGAGGGAAAACAGGCTGGTCTCAGTTATAGAGGGATAACAGGCTGGTCTCAGTTATAGGGGGAAGACAGGCTGGTCTCAGTTATTGGGGGAAAACAGGCTGGTCTCAGTTATAGAAGGAAACATGCTGGTCTGAGTTACAGGGGGAAAACAGGCTGGTCTCAGTTATAGAGGGAAAACAGGCTGGTCTCAGTTATAGAGGGATAACAGGCTGGTCTCAGTTATAGAGGGAAACATGTTGGTGTGAGTTACAGGGGGAAAACATGCTGGTCTAAGTTATAGAGGGAAAACAGGCTGGTCTCAGTTATAGAGTGAAAACAGGCTGGTCCAAGTTATAGAGGGAAAACAGGCTGGTCTCAGTTATAGAGGGATAACATGCTGGTCTCAGTTATAGAGGGAAAACAGGCTGGTCTCAGTTATAGAGGGATAACAGGCTGGTCTCAGTTATAGGGGGAAGACAGGCTGGTCTCAGTTATTGGGGGAAAAAGGCTGGCCTCAGTTATAGAAGGAAACAGGCTGGTCTCAGTTACAGGGGGAAAACAGGCTGGTCTCAGTTATAGAGGGAAAACAGGCTGGGTTATAGAGGGAAAACAGGCTGGTCTCTAAAGAGGGAGTTAAGGGGGAAACTGCTCTCAGTTATAGAGGGAAAACAGGCTGGTCTCAGTTACAGGGGGAAAACAGGCTGGTCTAAGTTATAGAGGGAAAACAGGCTGGTCTCAGTTATAGAGGGATAAACAGGGAAAACTGGTCTCAGTTATAGAGGGAAAACAGGCTGGTCTCAGTTATACAGGGAAAACAGGCTGGTCTCAGTTATAGAGGGATAACAGGCTGGTCTCAGTTATAGAGGGGAAACAGGCTGGTCTCAGTTTATAGAGGGAAAAGGCTGGTCTCACAGGCTGGTCACAGTTATAGAGGGGAAAAAAGGCTGGTCTCAGTTCTCAGTTATAGAAAAAACAGGCTGGTCTCAGTTATAGAGGGAAAACAGGCTGGTCTCAGTTATAGAGGGAAAACAGGCTGGTCTCAGTTTAAGAGGGGAAAACAGGCTGGTCTCAGTTATAGAGGGAAAAGGCTGGTCTCAGTTATAGAGGGAAAACAGGCTGGTCTCAGTTATAGAGGGAAAAACAGGCTGGTCTCAGTTATAGAGGGAAAACAGGCTGGTCTCAGTTCAGGCTGGTCTCAGTTATAGAGGGAAAACAGGCTGGTCTCAGTTATAGAGGGAAAACACAGGAAAACTGGTCTCAGTTATAGAGGGAAAACAGGCTGGTCTCAGTTATAGAGGGAAAACAGGCTGGTCTCAGTTATAGAGGGAAAACAGGCTGGTCTCAGTTATAGAGGGAAAAACAGGCTGGTCTCATAGGGATAACAGGCTGGTCTCAGTTATAGAGGGAAAACAGGCTGGTCTCAGTTATAGAGGGAAAACAGGCTGGTCTCAGTTATAGAGGGAAAACAGGCTGGTCTCAGTTATAGAGGGAAAACAGGCTGGTCTCAGTTATAGAGGGATAACAGGCTGGAAAACAGCTGGTTATTATAGAGGGAAAACAGGCTGGTCTCTAGGGAAAACAGTCTCAGTTATAGAGGGAAAACATGCTGGTCTCAGTTATAGAGGGAAAACAGGCTGGTCTCAGTTACAGAGGGAAAACAGGCTGGTCTCAGTTATAGAGGGAAAACAGGCTGGTCTCAGTTATAGAGGGAAAACAGGCTGGTCTCAGTTATAGAGGGAAAACAGGCTGGTCTCAGTTATAGAGGGAAAACAGGCTGGTCTCAGTTATAGGGGGAAAAACAGGCTGGTCTCAGTTATAGAGGGAAAACAGGCTGGTCTCAGTTATAGAGGGAAAACAGGCTGGTCTCAGTTATAGAGGGGAAAACTTTATAGGGGGAAAACAGGCTGGTCTCAGTTATATAGAGGGAAAACAGGAAACTGGTCTCAGTTATAGAGGGAAAACAGGCTGGTCTCAGTTATAGAGGGAAAACAGGCTGGTCTCAGTTATAGAGGGAAAACAGGCTGGTCTCAGTTATAGAGGGAAAACAGGCTGGTCTCTGGGAAAACAGCCTGGTCTCAGTTATAGGGGGAAAACAGGCTGGACTCGGTTATAGGGGAAAACAGGCTGGTCTCAGTTATAGGGGAAAACAGGCTGGTCTCAGTTATAGGGGAAAACAGGCTGGTCTCAGTTATAGAGGAAAACAGGCTGGTCTCAGTTATAGGGGGAAAACAGTCTGGTCTCAGTTATAAAGGGAAAACAGGCTGGTCTCATTTATAAAGGGAAGAGGGGTGGTCTTTTAAGATAGATGTTATGAAAAAGGCTGGTCTCATTTATAAAGGGAAACTGGCTTTTAAGATTGAAAAACTATAAACTGGCATATACAGGTAGCGGTCTCACTTATTTTGTCGGGAGTGAACCATCATAGCGAAGCCACAACCTCTTTGGTGTCACAAATATACCACAGCTGCTGGGATAAGATCAGCATGTGGTGTATTATTCTTTACCATAATTCTAACTATCAGGTCGGCGCAGGCATCCGACGTCACTAACAAACAGACATGCTATCACCTTATCAAGGATCACGAACAAACCAACAGACATGCTATCACCTTATCAAGGATCACGAACAAACCAACAGACATGCTATCACCTTATCAAGGATCACAAACAAACCTACAGACATGCTATCACCTTATCAAGGATCACAAACAAACCAACAGACATGCTATCACCTTATCAAGGATCACAAACAAACCAACAGACATGCTATCACCTTTTTGGGAACAAGATTTGATCAACAGAAATGCCACCCCCTTATCAGTGAACTAAGGCGAATCACACCACTTAAGACAACTATAACTTTTTATGGAAACACCCTTCCTAACGCCCTCACTCCGTATGCATGAAACAGTTTATTCATCAGTTGAACCGTCAGAACAAGGACAGGGGGCTTCAACTTGATATAAATCATTGTTTAACTAACATTGACATGGACTACGTCATACAGCACCAAAACACACACGTCATAGCCTACAACATCATACAGCACCAACACACGTCATAGCCTACAACGTCATACAGCACCGACACTCGTCATAGCCTTCAACGTCATACAGCACCAACACGCTTCATAGCCTACAACATCATACAGCACCAACACACATCATAGCCTTCAACGTCATACAGCACCAACACACACACATCATAGCCTTCAACGTCATACAGCACCAACACGCGTCATAGCCTACAACGTCATACAGCACCGACACACGTCATAGCTTACAACGTCATACCGCACCAACACACGTCATAGCCTACAAGTCATACCGCACCAACACACGTCATAGCCTACAACGTCATACAGCACCAACAAACACGCGCCATAGCCAACAACGTCATACAGCACCGACACTCGTTCGCACATTCGACTGTCCACTTACTTGGAGGTCCCAAGTCATCCTTTTCCGATTTGACCACTGCGTGAACACACAGACATTCTAATCCATGAGAATGAGCTTCAATTGCCCAATAGAATGGCACGCTATTGATGTATCTCAATCTAAGCGCATTTGTCAATGGGCTGGGCACTAATGCTATCAGCTCCCACGCAATCAGAGAATCTGGGAATGGATATAGCCTTCTTCTGCACATACAACTGACAAGAGCTCTTACATGATTGCACGCTATGAAGGAAATAAAAGACCCCGAAATTTATCAGAAATATCCCGCTTTGAGTATCATGCTATACGCTCACCCTGAAGCGGCGACGCCTGGCGGCAAGCGCAATTCCTCTTCACTTCGCCAGCTTCCCGCTTGCTACAACAGCATCGTGGCGAGTACCCAACTTGACGCATACCACTGTGTGTGGTACCACATCGCCCGAACCACCCGCCTTCAAGCATCTTAACCTCCCCACAACTCATAACACGCGAGTATGTCTATATTTGACCACCGAACCCCACTACCATTGTGGTACAACACAAGAACAACTTGGCCGTCCGACTGCATTTGCCGGCACCAAGCGGCATCTCATTGGTATGCACCAGCCCGCGTCCCCGCTCAGCTCGCCGTCAGCTTTCAAGCCATGACTCATGCATATATTCATGAAATGCATAACAAACGAGATTATTGTATGCATAAACTGGCCTCGGCCAAGGTCATTAAAATGCAGCAAGCGCTTCCGTCGCTGACTTCATTACCATACTGAAAAGGGGCGATCTCAACACCGACTACAACTTTTTAAGTTTCACCATCGGGAAAATATATCTTATCAAATGGATATTGCGCCAAGCAATCTTAAATCTACTCATTGGCATCTGACGATATCTAGGTTCGGGATGGATGTGCTTACCACCGTGAGATTAATTATACAAATTCCGTCTTTGATTCAACGTACATGCAACAGCACTTCATCGGAATACTATGTCACTAAACGAAATGTAGATTTATTGGCCAAACAAGGTTGGAAGATACGCTCGACATTAGCTTGCCATTCAAACGGCGCGTCTCCATGATGGTGCGGCGCGACTCCATAAGGGTGCGGCGCGCGTGCGTTGTGGAAGGAGCCACTTGGCTCTGCGCCCGACAAACCTCATCCTCTGAGTCCGTCCCTCATCAACATCTATGCCCAATAGCAGCATTAGCTCAGAAAGAAGCGGTGACCCGTCCACGAATCAAGTTGATATGAATATATACATCCAGAGCATATGAGGTGCTATGCAGGACCACGCAGTCCGACAATACAGACCTGATAAGTGCGACTACACGACGCTCGACAGCTCTCTCAATCGAACAGCGTTTTTCTTTGGAAGCAGAAAACATGAATGTAATTAATCGCATGAACATGAAGGTGTCGACAGCGAGACAACAAAGCGGGGAAGGTTAGAGTCAACGTATCTGAGAAAGCGGGGAGGGTGAGAGTCAACGTGTATCTGAGAGAGCGGGGAGAGTTAGAGTCAACGTGTACCTGAGAGAGCGGTGAGAGTTACATTCAACAAGTATCTGAGAGAGCGGGGAGAGTTAGAGTCAACGTGTACCTGAGAGAGTGGTGAGAGTTACATTCAACAAGTATCTTAGAGAGCGAGGAAAGTTAGAGTCAACGTGTACCTGAGAGAGCGGGGAGGGTTAGAGTCAACATGTATCTGAGAGTGCGGGGAGGGTTAGAGTCAACGTGTATCTGAGAGACCGGGGAGGGTTAGAGTCAACGTGTATCTGAGAGAGCGGGGAGGGTTAGAGTCAACGTGTATCTGAGAGAGCGGGGAAAGTTAGGGTCAACATGTATCTGAGAGAGCGGTGAGAGTTACAGTCAACAAGAATCTGAGAGAGCGGGGAAGGTTAGAGTCAACGTGTATCTGATAGAGCGGGGAGGGTTAGAGTCAACATGTATCTGAGAGAGCGGGGAGGGTTAGAGTCAACATGTATCTGAGAGAGCGGGGAGGGTTAGAGTCAACATGTATCTGAGAGTGCGGGGAGGGTTAGAGTCAACGTGTATCTGAGAGACCGGGGAGGGTTAGAGTCAACGTGTATCTGAGAGAGCGGGGAAAGTTAGGGTCAACATGTATCTGAGAGAGCGGTGAGAGTTACAGTCAACAAGTATCTGAGAGAGCGGGGAAGGTTAGAGTCAACGTGTACCTGAGAGAGCGGTGAGAGTTACAGTCAACAAGTATCTGAGAGAGCGGTGAGAGTTACAGTCGACATGTTTCTGAGAGAACGGGGAGGGTTAGAGTCAACGTGTACCTGAGAGAGCGGTGAGAGCTACAGTCATCAAGTCTCTGAGAGCGGTGAGAGTTAGAGTTAACGTGTACCTGAGAGAGCAGGGAGGGTTAGAGTCAACATGTTTCTGAGAGAGCGGGGAGGGTTAGAGCAAATGTGTATCTGAGAGAGCGGGGAGAGTTAGAGTCATGTTTCTGAGAGAGCTGGAAGGGTTAGAGTCAATGTGAGAGCGGGGAGAGTTAGAGTCAACATGTATCTGAGAGAGCGGGGAGGGTTAGAGTCAACGCGTACCTAAGAGAAGAGATCGGGGAGGGTTAGAGTCAGCATGTATCTGAGAGAGAGAGTAAGAGGAGAGAGTTAGAGTCAACACGTATTTGTATCTGAGAGAGCGGGAGGAGAGAGTTAGAGTCAACATGTATCTGAGAGAGCGGGGAGGGTTAGAGTCAACGCGTACCTAAGAGAAGAGATCGGGGAGGGTTAGAGTCAGCATGTATCTGAGAGAGCAGGGAGAGTAAGAGTCAACGTGTATCTGAGAGAGCGGGGAGGGTGAGAGTCAACACGTATTGAGAGAGCAGGGAGAGAGTGTGGTCTGAGAGTCGGGGAACGTTAGAGTACGTGTACCTGAGAGAGCTGAGAGAGTCAACAAGTATCTGAGAGAGTGGTGAGAGAGTCAACATGTATCTGAGAGAGCGGGGAGGGTTAGAGTCAACGTGTCCTGAGAGAGCGGGGAGGGTTGAGAGACCTGAGAGAGCGGGAGGGTTAGGGTCAACATGTATTAGAGTGAGAACGTCAACATGTTTCTGAGAGACCGGGGAGGGTTAGAGTCAACGTGTACCTGAGAGAGCGGGGACGGTTAGGGTCAACATGTATCTGAGAGAGCAGTGAGAGTTACAGTCAACATGTTTCTGAGAGACCGGGGAGGGTTAGAGTCAACGTGTATCTGAAAGAGCGGGGGAAGTTAGGGTCAACAGTATCTGAGAGAGCGTGAGAGTTACAGTCAACAAGTATCTGAGAGAGCGGGGGAGGTTAGAGTCAACGTGTACCTCAGTCACCAAGATCTGAGAGAGTCAACATGTTTTCTGAGAGTAAGAGTCAACGTGTATCTGAGAGAGCGGGGAGGGTTAGAGTCAACGTGTACCTGAGAGAGGGTGGTTAGAGTCAACGTGTACCCTGAGAGAGAGTCAACGTGGAGAGAGAGAGAGACATGTTTTTCTGAGAGAGCGGGGAAGGTTAGAGTCACAAGTGTATCTGAGAGAGCGGGAGAGGGTGAGAGTCAACATGTATCTGAGAGAGCGGGGAGGGTTAGAGTCAACGTGTATCTGAGAGAGCAGGGAGGGTTAGAGTCAACGTGTACCTGAGAGAGTGGTGAGAGTTACAGTCAACAAGTATCTGAGAGAGCGGTGAGAGTTACAGGCGACATGTTTCTGAGAGAGCGGGGAGGGTTAGAGTCAATGTGTATCTGAGAGAGCGGGAAAGGTAAGAGTCAACATGTATCTGAGAGAGCGGGGAGGGTTGGATTCAACGTGTACCTGAGAGAGCGGGGAGGGTTAGAATCAAAGTGTATCTGAGAGAGCGGGGAGGGTTAGAGTCAACGTGTATATAAGAGATAGCGGGAGGGTTAGAGTCAACACGTATTTAGGAGTGGTTAGAGTCAACGTGTACCTGAGAGAGCGGAGAGAGTTAGAGTCAAAGTGTATCTGAGAGAGCGGGGAGGGTGAGAGTCAACACGTATTTAGGAGTGTGGTTAGAGTCAACGTGTACCTGAGAGAGCGGGGAGAGTAAGAGTCAACGTGTACCTGAGAGAGTGGGGAGGGTTAGAGTCGACGTGTATCTGAGAGAGCAGGGAGGGTTGGAGTCAACGTGTACCTGAGAGAGCGGGAAGGGTTAGAGTCAAAGTGTATCTGAGAGAGCAGGGAGGGTTAGAGTCAAAGTGTATCTGAGAGAGTGGGGAGGGTGAGAGTTAACACGTATTTAGGAGTGTGGTTAGAGTCAACGTGTACTTGAGAGAGCGGGGAGGGTTAGAGTCATCATGTATCTGAGAGAGCGGGGAGGGTAAGAGTCAACGTGTATCTGAGAGAGCAGGGAGGGTTGGAGTCAACACGTACCTAGAGCAGGAAGGAAGTCAAAACCTAAGGGAAGGGGGGGGGGGGGGGGGTTAGAGTCAGCATGTATCTGAGATAGCGGGGAAGGTTAGAGTCAACATGTATCTGATAGAGCGGGAAGGGTTAGAGTCAACATGATCTGAGAGAGTGGGGAGGGTTAGAGTCAACGTGTATCTGGGTGGTTTGGAGCAACGGCATGTATCTGAGAGTCAATATATTATTGAAGGTGTACATCATGGCAGTCCTGAACCGGTCCATCCGACCTCACCTCACCCTAACCCTCTATGAAGAGGCCCTCTTGCTAAGTGACAATTCATCTTTTATGGCCATTGGCCAGATAAGCTTACCAATAGTAACTGAGAGTTTGCTACTATAACTAACAGCATATATTCAAGATATGGAGATAACAACAGATCTATGTTTATTGCATCAAGGAATACAAGGGTTGTTTTAAGGAATCATTCCCATTGATTTGGGAATCTACATTTTAAGTTGTACCTAAACTTTAAGAAATTGATACTTGTGCATAAAATTGAGCTTGAACCTCCACCATCAATGTACACATTGCAACAAAGGAAATAAATAAAATTATATATTTGCAGTAGGGATACATCTCAGGGACATGAACCGAGCACTAGTGTTGTAACATCATGCAACAACTTAGATCTAAGAGGGTGCTGTCCTCCTACTTTTACACAGGACTTGTTGATCATGATTGAAGAGTCTTGTAAGACTTGATGATGGGTCATTTCCTGCTTTAACCAACAATCATGAGTTAACAGTGTAAGGTGCCTGGCCAAAAGAAATTATGTTCCATTGAAATGATTTCCCACAGTTATCACAATCACCATCAATCAGCACTACATCAGATGAAGAATGTCAAGTGTTCGCAGCTTTGTTAATTGTTACGTGGACACTTTGGTTTTGAATTTAAGAAAAGGATATCTTCCTTTCCCAATGTTGTTGTCACTTTGATGCAAGCTAACACTGGCCTGTCAACCTGACAACCATCAGAAAATCCCCACCAACAGCTGTATTTGTTAATGCAGTTCATATTAAATACTATTCAATGAGGAGCGTAAAATGGTTACCCATTTGAATGTCATGGAACATCACAAATATACTCTACTATGCATATGCAGCTGTAATTTTATCATAGTCTAGCTAACCCTTTCATATTGGATTTGCGAAATCAATTTACCAAATTTAAGGCACTCGGTACCATAAACTGTAGCCGCGCACGACGGTACTATAATTATAAGACGTCGTGCACGGCTATATAAACTGTTGTCTTTCCCGGTTTACACTACACAAGTAAAGCTAGAATACAGTATCATCCTTAACTGCATGACCTGTCAATCGCAAATTAGACTAGTCTTTGTCTGAACTAATTTCGCGGAAAACACTCTACTGTACGATATATATGGCTCATCGCGAATGATGACACTGAATTTCAGAAGTCAAAGCTAAACGACATGGCAGGTAGGTCTACGAGTAAATTCTGAACAAAACAAAGACAGGGACTTAAGGACCGGGCAACTAACGGACATCAATATTGAAATCACGCTCATTCGACAGTAATCAACTACTTAATTCATTAAGACTATATTACCTAAACAAATATCACAGAATATATTATGCTAAAGTTAAATATGAATATGTAAAAATTGTCATTATTACCTTGTCTTCGATTCGAAGGTGAAGCATTCGCCGCCATTTTGAATAATAATACAGCCGTAATTAGTATCCGTGGCTAGCGAAACTTAATTAGGTTCAAGTTGCAGCGCAAAGCAGACACGTCAAAACACCGCAAAACGCTATTTTAATGTTATGCTCACCTGAATCGTTATTTATGTAGAAGTAGAGCGATGGGATGGAGCCCAAAGCGTGAGAAATAACCAATGTAGCCTCGGAATTCTAAAAGTCAAGACTCACGTCAGTTACGGAAATTGCCGAATGCAAAAGTAGGTCACGGGCTCTCATTACCATGCCACTCGGCTCACAGAACGCGCCACTCGATGCGTTAAATACCCGGACACCTGCATTAGGAAATTCCTTGTGGGATATTTCCCACATGACTTTGGTTTCTTCACTTACTATATTTTCTTTAAATTTTTTTGCATGCAGCTTTTTTATATGCATACTTATAATCTTACTTAATATTGATGTTTAGATGGGTTACCTGCATATTATTGATTGTTTTGCACTCGCATATTAACATGTTGTACTTTTAAGGTCACCTGCCTGATAGGTGCAAGCCTTTCTGGTGCCCCATTATGTGTTGAAAAGTGCAGTACGAAATAAATTATCTTGTCTTATTTTATTTCAAAACTTGAACAACAACTTTATGATTGCACCGACAGTAAACCGAAAGAAATTGGTAATATTTGTTGATTCGCAGCTTCTTTGCTCTGAGCTATGGAAACCTGCTTTAATGATGTTAACGCTCTTAATTTTGTTATTTGTGTGGGTTTAAAAATTACCACAATCGCACTGATTATTTAGACATGATGTCAGATATCTTGGCTGGTGCCTCCAATATGGATCGGGAAACTTCATTTTCGTCTAAGAATCAAGGTAGTTGATTGGAGGCGGGTATTATATGCAATTTATTTAGTTATGGTAAGGGGCAATTAACATCATAGTTCAAGTAATTTTGACCCCTATTTTTCAGTTATGGTTACTGCATCTACTCGTGAGCTATTACCTGATAACCACTATAATTTGAATTATCTAAATTAACTACTCTATCAGAGTAAGGCATTATATCATGATAGCAAGGCAGAATTTCCTTGTACGCACGGTCAGTCGCGCCTGCGTTATTATTATTTTAAGAGCACACATGGGCTCTGTTTTAACCAGCTTGTTTTCTACATGCATGTATTATACTTAGAAACGTTAAGTTAGTGCCTTCTTGTTTATCTCAATTTGGTTGACATTTTTATTATTTTTAAGGGCACTAAATTGAATGTTTCCGCAAGGTTGTTGAAATTATTACAGTTATGACACAGTATTAGGTTCTGTAACCTATGTTGAGATTTGTTCCTGCGCTGAATGATTTTTGGATCAGAATATAAATGAAACAAACAACACCTCGTATATTTGTTATTTATGGAAGCCAATTTATATCACTATTAGTAACAATCGATGGACAGTGAGAAGATCCAAGGAGATTGTCCCACATATAAGGGATAAGGTTGCATCTGGCAGTCGTGCACATGGACGATGATATCCCGGGAGGGGGGAAGGGGAATGGCCTTATTCTGGATAAGGGTGTGTCGCAGGACCTTGAAAACCCGTACCCGTCGTGCAAGGTCAAAAATGGCCAAAAGCATACCCCGTCGTAAAAGGTATTATGCGAATGTATAACCCCTCGTACAGATTAAATCTGAAAAACATACCCCGTCGTACAAGTATGAGGCCCAAAAACTCATCGTACAAGTCGAGAGGCTGATAAAACATACCCCGTTGCGCGGCACATATGAACTACCTCTATATACTTACCCCCCCCCCCCCCCCCCCACCCCCCGCACGGGGGATGATATTCATCAAGCGCAAATATGCAGTGAACTTAGTTATAAGGACGGATCGGCACGGCAGCACGGTGACCGTGCGAATAGTGCAGTTCGGAAAGTTGACTGCACGGTGACCGTGCGAATAGCGCAGTTCGGAAAGTTGACTGCACGGTGACCGTGCGAATAGCGCTGTTCCGGTAGTTGGATGCACGGTCAGGACATAAATTTTAACTCAAATATCATATGTCACTCGGTAGACGCTGAGTTACATCCGATTTAGGCAAAGAAACTTCGCCTCTGACAGCGTCAGCGCTATTTACTACTTTTGATCTCACATCTGCGCTGTAAAGGCGAAGAGCCGCCTGCGAAATTTCTAAGGTTTCTAAGGCAAAATGACAGATGAACTCGCTAAAAACTTACAAAAGCCCTCCAGGCCATGAAATTTGTGACAAAATGATAGATTATAACACTCAAAGACACGAGGACTGTTTCTATTACTACAGTATTGTATTATTGTTCAGTTTCATCACGAAAGTGCTGCACGTCGAGAAACTTTGTTCAAAACCTCAACATGGCCGACTGACTCCCACAATGCAACATAATTTGGTGGAGCTGGTGATTTCCAACAGAAAGCTGAACATTGTTATATTCCAACCACAGTAAAACACCAACATTTTATTACATGTACATCTCCAAAGGAAAACATATGCAAAGTGAAGATATCAGAATAAGTGTTCAGATTGTCATACAAGAAAATCATACTGCTTGTATGAAAATGTGGAGAGAAAGAAATTACATTTGTTTGCTATGATAGAGTTGAAAGCATGGACCAGGCATTGAACAGGTAATTACAACATGACTGCCAACCTGGTCCAGGAAGCAATTTCTAAATAGAATACATTGGAGTGTTCAACTAAAATGGCAATTTCCAAGATGGAGAAAGAGGAACGAAAGTGCAGACAAATATTTTTTTTATGATATTGTGCTCATAAATTGAAACAATGACATTCTTGATACACTGACTGTATTTCACTGTAAAAGTCAGTGAAGCTAAATTTTAATGGTCTGCCACATTTTGACTTGGACTATTGCCAGACCTAATAGAGAGTCAATGATAGTTAGGTCTAGGGGTGGGCAAGAGTATCGTACCTAATGATATAGCAGATGTGGACAAAAAAGCGTTCACTTTGAGAAGTGTGACGTTATGATTCTCACATGCTATTAGCATTTTGATAATAAACTAAAACAATGTCAACCTTTCCATTTGCATGAATGAGCCCAGGTCAAAGGACAGTCTCTTCAAGATTGATAACCAATGATATTGTGCTTGTGGTAAGGTTCTCTTGACTGAAATTATGTTATTTCTGTCTTATATTGCACCAATAATTATGAAAGCATCCCCTTTTTTTCTCATGAGTGATTTAGATTTATCAAATCATTTTTGATAATTACCTTAATGACCCTGGCCAGACTTCACGACAAATTACAATTCTCCATTTTATGGCAAGTCAGGACAGGAAAATTCTTACCTTTTGGGCCTGCCTGACTTTGTTCAGTTTTTCAAACTGCCAATATGCTGACCATTGTAATGACCCTTCACTTAACAGTTAACTGCTTTTGTTAAATACCTCGCCACCTGTTTTGTTTGATATGTTGTTGTATATTGTATTCTTCATGTTTCTTTTCAGCGTGCAGCTTATTGGGTGGAATAGGAGTCAGACATAAAGCTAAAAAGGCTGGATCCACCTCGAAGAATCCTCGCCGAAGAACACCAGGAAAAGGCAGAGGCTGGAAGAGAAATGATGGCGAATATGTGGAGAAAGGCATGATTCTGTATCGACAACTTGGTCTCAAAGTTTATCCAGGAGAAAACGTATTCCCTCTGACTAACTTTCATTTCCCTTATTGTACCCACCAAACTCTCTCCCAATCAGGGATACTTTCCATTGAATAATTTCTCAATGAACGCTCTCAATCAAAACATCCAAACTGTTAAAAATAAAAGCTTCCAGATTGTTCTCTCACTCTGGAGTCCAGCCCACTGAACCCTACCTGACCCCTCTTCCTCCTTGGGGTCCAGCCCACTGAATCCTACCTGACCCCTCTTCCTCCTTAGAGTCCAGCCCACTGAATCCTACCTGATCCCTCTTCCTCCTTGGGTTCCAGCCCACTGAATCCTACCTGATCCCTCTTCCTCCTTGGGGTCCAGCCCACTGAATCCTACCTGATCCCTCTTCCTCCTTGGGTTCCAGCCCACTGAATCCTACCTGATCCCTCTCCCTCCTTGGGGTCCAGCCCACTGAATCCCCGCTAATCATTGTTCCCTATAGAGGAGATCCATCCTTCTCCTTTCTCTCCCAGGATCCATGATGCTGATTCCCTAGCTTCTGTATGACAATACAGAATAGAGTTTCTAGCAATTACAATCTGGAAGTCTTTGAACAATCCTTTTTGTTACACTCGCCTTTGGTTATCTTAAATAACAAGTTAACATGGAAAATGGAGCGTTCCATTGTGCCCTATGGTACACCTAATGTTACAGTTCACTGACCTCAATATGTTATGTTTTTAATTTGTGCAGCTTTCCGTGAAAAGTATGACAATGATCCTGCTAAATGTTGCAATATCTTCTGCACTAGATTTGTTCTTGCAGGTTGGATGTGGTCGAGATCTGACATTGTTTGCCTTGATGCCGGGCCGTGTCATGGTAACTCATGAGAAGTTGTCACCATATCCCAGCAGCCCCCTCTACCCTGCTGTACAAGCTGGTCGCGTTGTGTACAAGTCATTCTATCACGTTCTTTCTGAAACTCAAAACCCGACATTTAAGTTGGTCTCACAAAACATGACTCTTGTGTATCTGATACAAATTTGTATAATAAAAATCTGTTGTATTATGTGTTTCAAATTCAATACTACTCCAGCCCTTCAGTAGACCTCCAATCGGCCACCATGCCTGCAGTAGAGAGTCAATGATAGTTAGGTCTGGGTGCCAGGCTTGTTTATAATAACTGTAATATACAACGAGTAATATTTATTACCCATTTTCGCCCGAAATGTGGCGCGCTCTCTCGCACTGACCTTTCGCATAACTCGTTCTAAGAATCATGGGATTGAGCCGAAAGTAGTTCCAGCAAGAGGGCAAGATGGCAGCGTCTGTCAATGTTTGCGGTGTTTCTGATCGGGAAAATATCAAGCCTGTCGTTGGTAAGCAATTGTCAACCTTAATGTATCACACTAATGTTCAGTAATTGTATTTATATATTCAATAAATTAGAGTTGATTATGCAGGCTTTGTGACATATTGTCGATTCAGTTAATTTTGGAAGAATGAGCGATGAAATAGAAGTACACCGCATCGGTGCATGCATATGCCAGTGTGGTTGACGCGGGGTCCGAGGGGGTAGGGAGGGAGAAATGGTAATGATGCATTTTTTTTTCAGTGATTTCTACGGTATTTACTTACGCTGTATACACACTTGGGTTCACATGGTCATTCATGTTTACTGTCCTGTCACTTGGGGTCCACTGGTCTGGTTCTGGGTCTCTGGCATGCTCTCTCATAAATTAAAGCCTACTTGTTGGAAGTGTTGGTCACGAAAACTGCTTGAACAAAGCTGTTCTTCCTTACTGAGTCACAATTCATAATTTA
Source organism: Urechis unicinctus (assembly GCA_034190875.2). Classification (NCBI taxonomy): domain Eukaryota; kingdom Metazoa; phylum Annelida; class Polychaeta; order Xenopneusta; family Urechidae; genus Urechis; species Urechis unicinctus. The sequence goes on from CM067347.1 coordinate 13,589,290, forward strand.
AAAATGACTCGTTTTTATTTTATAAAATAGTATTCATTTGTTTGTGTCCATGCTTCAGAATTTCAGACTCCAATGAAGATAACCTTGTCCAGGTTGAGACCCTATCATCTATGCTTTTCGTGCAGGGAGGACAGGAAGCATTGTCACCTTCGGCTTCTGAATAATGTGACTCTGCAGAGAACCTACATGAATTTGTTGAAGGATGTATTTTTGATAGAAATGCCCCATGACTGTGAATACTAATTATGTGAGAATTGTATCAATAGATTGACCAAAACACTTCAGTGGAAAAGAGATGCCATTTCCATGTTCTATGTATTACACACACAAAGCATAGATATTAATATTAGTAAATTAGAATAGCATGATATCATATGTGTGCATGATTGGTCATCAAGTTGTTAAGAAATGCAGATTCAATATGCTCATAATTAAATAGTTTTTATGGAGGTGTTCATGTGTTTACATTCATATTGCTAAGCAGGTTTCTTATGTCTGTCTTTTAATATAGTTGGGGACATTGCAATTGTTAATGTCGTAATGTTTTTTGCTTTCTCTCGCTCTATACATGTTTGATGCTCATGTGATCTATTGGCCAACAGCTTACCGCCCTGCATGGAGGTCACATGACTTTTAACTAATTGCTTAGCCGATAGGGATGGTAATCACTTCCTGTTGTGACTCTGTTCCTTGCACACACAATTTTGATTTTCCTATCCCACCCTCCACTGTTTTCCTGTCTTGTAGTTTATTTAAATGTACAACCTTTTCATGTTGTGGTGGTGGTTTTCTCCCCCACCTTTGCTGTGTGCAATGTATTTTTTTTGTTTATTCCATTTCTTACATGCACCTGGCTTAAATAAACAAGCCCATTTATCAACTCTAATCATGTTTTATCTTTCACAGCAAACTATTTGCAAGGTTTTTTGTTTTAACTCTCATAACTCATACAATTTCAGCCAACTTGATTTTATTATATGACCACCAACCATAAAAATATATTTTTTTCATGATAGTTAGATTTTTCCATGTGTCAATTTCCCAGAACTTTAAAACAAAGATGGCTATGTGTTGCACAACAGTGAACTTTGATAATGTATTCACACCATAATTTTCCCTTTCGTTTATTAAAACAATAACTTTAGAGCCTTATTATTTTTAATTGCAGATGAATTAAATTGGGAGAGCATTACCTCGTTTTAAATTACCCATTGCATTCACCCGATTTTCCAATGGCATAACCGGTCGCTTCTTGAAATATGAATATCAACACCCTTTACGATCCTAATTCATCTTCAGAAATGCTAGGGACTGGATGATACCCATTTTCGAATATCTTACCCCACCCCCTTCCGTGCCCACCGCGCTTGTGTACACGTGATTTCTTTTTATTTCTTTGCTCCAATTTCTTCAACCCAACAGTTAAATATGAATATGAAGAACTCGTGAGTTTTCCAATATTAGCATCGGTAATTACAAGGTGTTAGAATCATATGAAGAAAACTGCTTTCGCGACCCTTGCAGCCAACTGATTGCGGTGTAAAACCACGTGCAGAATTTGACTCGAATGTTTACTTGTATTGAGTAGTAATTTTTAGAACTATGTTTTTGGCGTAAGGAGACTCCCGAGAATCTCGGGACTGGGTGAATCAGTTATGAGAAAGGGGTATGCTGTAAGGGACAGGAAGCGGCCCCTTGCGGGAGAAAATGATTTATTACCATCAAACGAATCCTGCCATTACGTATGTTGTCTTTATCATAACGTGCACGACAAAATGCGTGTTGTCATCGAAAGTTAAAGTTCAAGGTTGCATTTGTCAAAGTTCAATTTCCGGAGCATGCCGACAAATCGAAAGAATGTCTAAAGAAATAAAGCAAGAGGAAAATCAGACAAGTTCTCCGTCGAATCCGAAAGGAGATGACTTGGATGAATTATTGGACAGTATGAAATATTTATTAGTCTATTCTTCTGATGGTTTGTGCGGTATACATCGTTACAGGAGACCGTCTTCGCCTCTTATCGCCCAGTCTAGTCGCTTGTTGATAGCCCTGGTCGAATGGTAATATAAATCTATGCATCCCTGTCGAGATGATAACGCATTGTAAAGTATTAATCCTCAACTCGGCATGTCTTACCGTCCGACCGGGGCTAGTCTGGTTGTAGGCAAAGAAACTCCGCCTCTGACAGCTCCGCGCTATTTACTACTTTCGATCGATCACGTTCGCGCTGTAGAGGCGAAGAGCCGCCTGTGAAATTTCCGAGGTTCCGAAGTCAAAATGACAGATGAACTCGCTTAAAACTTACCAAAGCCCTCCATGCCAAAAAATTTGTGACAAAATGAAAGATTATATGACACGAGGACAGTTTTGTCTAATTGTTCTTTTTTGAGCACTAAAATACAGCACATCATGAAACTTTGTTCAAAAGCTCAGCATGGTCGACTCCCACAATCCAACATAATTGAGTTAATTCTTGTTAATTCGCTGTGATATCGCTCATGTTTTCGATTCGCGCAGTAGCCATGTTGGACAACAATTTTAAAATTGTGTTCGATTTCGTTTATTCTGTTGATTTAGGAGTATGACTTGTTGCACTCTAGGCAAGATTGATGGTAAGACATTTATGGATGTGAAAATGTATGTTTTTTTAACTGTCCCTTGTCTCATTGCGAGAAGGAGCAAATTTGCTTATAAGCCTAAAGATTCTGCCATACGGACCCTCGCCCGTAAGGTGGCATCAGATCATAAAAACACCAGGGGCGAGTTGCCTTGCCTAGTCTTGTTGATGAAGCCCCGGTTGGACGGTGATATAAATATATACTGTCCTGTGTCTTCATTTTCCGTGCCAATTAAAGAATGATTTTGACTACATCGCTGGGTTTGGCATCTAGAAAACAACATATATCGAGAGCCAGTGAATAAATATGTCTCATCGCACCAAAAGCTTACCCCTGATCGATTTGATTCTTTACGAAATGCCATCTATATATCGATTTCCACCATTTTGGTAAATATTTGGTCACATGATGTTTGTTTGCTCTCCGTTTGCTAGGTGTGCATGGAGCGCACCATGCTTTTTAACTGTCATCTGCATGTTGATAATGCCACCACAACTGCAATTATTATAACTGGTATTAGTGTCAATTTGAGTTAATTGTCGGGGATTGCTCTAGATCAAAGGGATTAAAAATGTTGTTGTTACCATCAGATAGATAAAAAGGATAGAGTTTGTAAAAAAAATTATACCGAACAAAAGGGGTCAAGGTTTTGGGACTATAATGGGCTTAATAATAATGATACGCAAAATAGGAGCAGTTTGAAAACAGCTGATCGAATACTGGATGCATTGTGATTTAAAAGACATCACTAAGCATCAGAAACACCTAGCCCAGGGCGGACGGTGATGTACTTATATGTTGGTGTATTTGGTTGTAGGTGCCCTGGAAGATTTTGACAGGCCCCTGATTACAGAAGCCACACCTCACATACCTTTACAGGTGAACACTTTTGTTCCCATATATCTCATTGTTGATTAATAGGGTCAAGACCACACTTTTTATTGTTGCTGGGCGTGTGAGTAATACAGGACGGAAGCCATATACCTGCTGCACTGGATGGCCCTCCCTCAGCCTCTGCATCCTCAGCTCCACCTGCAACAGCAGCAGCAGCAACAACAGCATCTAGTCAAAACCTACCACAAAGCCAAGAAGATTTATTCAATGAGCTGTTCAACGCGTCCATGCCAGCAGACACACAGAAACAAATGGAGGAGATGATGAAGTCGTTACTAGGGACAACCACAGATGCTCAGCCTTTTGAACAATTTGCTCAGACAGCCATGTCAGGTAACATATCGATCAGTAATCTATGTTCCCTGATATGTCACATTGCATAAAATGGTTTCAGATACACTGACAAAATCACAAGCCCTGCAACACTCCCCCCCCCCCACCCCCACCACCCCACCTACAACCCACACCCTAACCCCTGCACTCTGATGGAATGTGTCTCCTCATGTTGTCTTTGCCCCCCTGTATGTAGAGCCTGGCAGTAGTGCCGAGTTCAACGCCACACTGGAACAGACACTGGGCAGCCTGGCTGAGAACACAGAGAAACTACAGGTGAGTATCAAAGGTATTTCAGTGGACCTGGTGTGCATGATATTTTAACTGAAAGCACTCGTAGCAAATGAGTGCTTTCAAATATGGTGCATGGCAGCACCTCGATGGTGCTACGTACATGTTTGTAGCAGGGCTTGTTTTATGTAATATGAGATGATGTTGATGTTGCAGTCAGAAGTGTCAGAAGATGATTTGATGAAGATGATGTCAGGAATGGGTCTGGGTGGAGGGGGGGCCGGGGAGGGGGGTGATTTCGACTTCATGCCCATGATGCAGAATATGATGCAGAGTCTCCTCTCTAAGGACGTGCTCTACCCCTCTCTCAAGGAAATCACAGAGAAGGTGTCACCATCAACCTACCCATTACTTACAATTATATGGTTGGTATCCAGTTCATATTTGTTGTGTTGCAGTATGTTGGAAATTATATCTTTGTTTCCAGTATCCTGCATGGCTAACAGACAATGAAAGTAAGATTCCAAAAGAAGATTACGACCGCTACAGCAAACAAAACATGCTTATGACCCGGATTGTGCATGAGTTTGACAAGGAGAAGGACACCGATTTGGATGATGTGAAGAAGGCAAGATTTGATGGAATTCTGGATGCCATGCAAGAGATGCAAGAGCTGGGTCAGCCTCCCAAAGACATCGTTGGTGAATTAGTGAGTTGATGCCTCATGTCGGTCTAATGTTGTGTAGAGTTATACATACTCCGACAGGACAAAGTGCCGATCTTATGGTGCTGACCCTTATACTCACACAGGACAAAGTGCCAATCTTATGGTGCTGACCCTTATTCCAATCGGACCCTCCCCACCCACACCCAACAATCCAATCCAACCCTCCCCACCCATACCCAACAATCCAATCCAACCCTCCCCACCCATACCCAACAATCCAATCCAACCCTCCCCACCCATACCCAACAATCCAATCCAACCCTCCCCACCCATACCCAACAATCCAATCCAACCCTCCCCACCCATACCCAACAATCCAATCCAACCCTCCCCACCCATAACCGACAATCCAATCCAACCCATCCCCTCCCCACCCACACCCAACAATCCAATCCAACCCTCTCCACCCACACCCAACAATCCAATCCAACCCTCCCCACCCATACACAACAATCCAATCCAACCCTCCCCACCCATACCCAACAATCCAATCCAACCCTCTCCACCCACACCCAACAATCCAATCCAACCCTCCCCACCCACATTTTAAGATCACTCTTCCAATGGACTTTGATGTAAGTGATGTTATGTCTATGTTTCAGCCTGCTGGTATAAATCTTGATGCAGCAGGAATGCCCACACTGCCCGGTGCACCAGACCAATGCTTGCTCATGTGAACTGGTACTCCATGAATTGTGATAATGATGAATGCTTGTTGATAGAATGATTGTAAACGCAAGAGTGTCTGTGATAATTATTTTATTTACTGGGTTCTAAATGGATCTCATATCATAATATGAAACAAAACAGAGTGATAATAAAGCATTCGAGATGATTTTCCAACCAGGGTTCCAGAAAAACTTATTTACCAGTTCCACTAAGCAATTCCTCATCCACAGTGGATTTGCAATACAAAAAAAAAACACAATGCAAGAAATAGCCTGAAATTTAAAAAAAAAATTATAATAATGGTAACCAAGGAGTTATAACCAATAAGCTTAAGTTATGTAACTCCTTGTGGTAACTGAATATACAAAAAGCAAAGAGATACCTGTCTGAATAAATAGACAAGAATTCGATTTACCAATTGATGAACTTGGCAAAGAGCTATTTTCCATGGCAACTGATTGGTATACTGATGACAATCACCAACGATTTCACTCCCGCTGGAACATTAATGCATTCCGTACCGAAACTGACATCATGCATCGACAATACAAGTTTGAAGAGGCTGTTCAGCCCCATATCAGCACTCGGGGATCGTTTTGTTAATACATAATTACATTAAACATAGCTCCGGTCGAACGGTAATATGAATATATACCGTTCTGCCGACATTTTGTGCGCGTCTAAAAACACGCGTTTGGCTAAAGTGCTGCATAACGCATCTAGAAAATAACATATCAAGAGCCTGTACAAAAAAAAAAGTCATAACGCACCAAAAAGCTTACCCCCCCCAATCGACGCTATTCTTTAAAGAGACTGTTCAGCCCCATATTTGGAACGACGTTGCCTAGCAAGCTGCTTGGCAACCGCACCTTGGAAACCAAAAGTTTTCAGACTTTCAGTCGCTACGCGGCGCTGCGGTCTCAGAAAAATAGATCCTTACTTCGGTTGTCGCCATTTATGTTGTCGGTCATTCCCGCTTGATGAAATCTACATTATTTAACCAAAGCGGAAGAATACACATCGATAGCGAGGTAAATTCAGAGCGCGTTATGATTTACAGCTAACATTCGTGTGGTTCATGGTTTTTAGGGAGCTAACATTCGATGGAACGACATAACTGAATAAAAACACAGTAGATCATAAATATTTCCCGTCAATCGATGTTAATTCAATTTTCCATCATGTAAACTTTGATCGGCAAATATTAGAAGATGGCATTACTAACGTCTGTGTGAAGCGTTCAATTTTCCATAACGAAATGATGCCTGACAAATTATATGATGGGCTGAACAGTCTCTTTAAAAATGCCATCAATATATATCATTTCCGAAAATGATGCCTGATACAATGACCCTTTATCCGCTGAACAGCCTCTTTCCCCATTGCCTTAATTAGCATTAGTCGTCGATGGGTCGCATCATTCTGAGCATGTGCGATGCACGTGGTCTTGAACTTGAAAACAAACATGGTGCTGTGTTTCGGACTTTTGACCGCTTTCAAATTGATCGAACCATAACTAACTACCATGGATGAAATACCCCGCCGAAAAGGGATAAAATTGTCCGTGAACATCGATCATTGCATTCTAAAACTCCATCACTTGGGTATGTTTGGTGTTTGGTATTTGTCTGAATCGAGGTCAAATTTTTTTCCATTGCGTCGTTTTCAGAAAGTCTACTCAGACGTCTTGTAGGGCTAAATTTAACGCAGACATAAATAATGCGATCTTTTAATTTGTGCAGCAAAGTTTACTTGATAGAAAATCATGTTGATAAATTTTCAGCATTATTATTTGACTGGAAATATTCATGATGTACTGTGGAAATCCGCTTTATTTAGTTGTGTCGTTCCATCAATAACGGACCTCCCTTAAACCATGAACCACACGAATGTTAGCTGTAAATCATTACGTTCTCTCAAACTACCTCGCTATCGATGTGTATACTTCCGCTTTGGTTTCAAAATGTAGATTTCATTATATCAGAAAGTTTGTGGGCTACATCAAACGACCGACAAGCAGGATGGATAATTTCCGACAACATAAATGGCGACAGCCGAAGTAAGGATCTAGAAAATCGCGTAGCGAAAACTTTTGGTTTTCCATGGTGCGGTTGCCAAGCAGACTGGAAATATTCAAATATGGGGCTGGACAGTCTCTTTTAGCTAGATTCGCGCTGTCCATGTCAACAACTGACCCCATTTTTATGACTATGAAACCATATTTAGGTTTTATAAGCGATTGAAATATTTAAGAAAATTGACAAAAGTTTCTACTCAACGCGCTTTGAATGTTACGCTGATTTTACGAATATTTTGACAAAACATGTCAACTATAAAAGTGTGATAACGGTTTCATCTTTCAGAAAATGTTAAGTTTTTTTTGACGATTGGACGATAATAGGCTTGTAAATTACGAATTTGACAGATTTTGGCTACCAGATATTGTCGACAAGGTGGAATTTTTTTTAACAATGCATTATTTACAATAACATAAATTGAGAAAAGTTGCCAATTAAATAAAACTTGCAGAATACGTAAACATTTTTAAAATCAAAGTGTTATACACGAATATATATTGGATATTAAACTTTGATGCGTTCGGAACCGAAAATGACGTCACCAACATCCATGAAATTTAACGATACAACTAACGCTATCACTGACAACGTTCGACCCAATTTTATTGCCATCGGATGATTATTAACGATTTTATAGGCGATGGATTTCACAATCAAACAAACAAACGGCACTCATCAAGATAACTTGGCGAATGTATTCGCCTACTTAACAAGGGAGGCCAGAAAACCTTAACTGTGACTATTTTGATTAGACCTTCATCTACCATCACGACCAGATTATCAGGACAATTACAGACCGCTATCATACTCCTATTGGTGATAGCGTGCTGTTCATATCACGCCATACATATTCCTCAATGTGATAGCGTGCCGTTCTTATCACGCCATATACATATTCCTCAATGTGATAGCGTGCCGTTCTGATCACGCCATACATATTCCTCAATGTGATAGCGTGCCGTTCTTATCACGCCATATACATATTCCTCAATGTGATAGCGTGCCGTTCTGATCACGCCATACATATTCCTCAATGTGATAGCGTGCCGATGATCACGCCATACCGTTCCTCAATGTGATAGCGTGCCGTTCTGATCACGTCATACATATTCCTCAATGTGATAGCGTGCCGTTCTTATCACGCCATACATATTCCTCAATGTGATAGCGTGCCGTTCTTATCGCGCCATACATATTCTGCGTGGTGATAATGGGTTGTGCTTATTGCGCCGTGCACACTCCTCATGTTGTTAACGAGTTGGGCTGCTGATCGGACTCATACTTGGACCATTTAACCTATTTTCAGCACGATAAAGATGATATATATTTACACTAATTAACCATTATCCTGATATGTAGTCAGTCAGCATATTTAATATCTTACCCAAAGATAACATGTGATATTCCTGACTGCCTTATTGGATATTTCGGTAACCAACAATTAACCGTAGAACCAATTGTAAACCACTTCCTGGAGATTCCAACAAAATAGTTATGAACAATGCAATACAATGTATGTAAATAGGCGTCTGTGGCCTTGCTTACACAACAGCACCATCTACAAAGCTAACTGTGGCCTCGCTTACACAATAGCACCATCTACAAAGTTAACTGAAGCCTTCATTGATCTAGCTCCGGTCGTAACGGTAACATGAATTTATACCTCTACTCAGACGTCTTGTAGGGCTATCATTGATCTAGCCGCTTGACGTTCGGACAACTACAATCGGGAACCGAGCGCCAGCGGTTCTCACCGCGCAATGGTACGTGGTCACTGTGACGTCATCACGTCTCGCCAGCGCGCCGGTTCCTGGTACGAGCGAGTGTTTCCATGGAAATATGGGCTTTGTTTACGCTGACCCTCAACAAATGGAATAACACTTACTTAACACAGCAGGGAAAATAAGCAAACAAATAGTTTAATGGTGACTGAATATACAAAATATTCCATGAGACAAAAGCTAAAGAGATATCTGTCTAAATAACTAGACAAAGAAGGCCAGAAAACCTTAACTATGGCTATGATAAACGTTTCATATACAACACAGACAGAGAGAGGTTCTGACGAGTTGCCTTCAGCGCAAGCAGGAACGACTTCTCAGGCATCCTGTTTGTTCTCCAACATGGCCATCTCCTCTGACCGCGGCTTGGCTGTCTCTTGCGGAGCATCCAGATAAGAGAAGTCAATTTTGCTGAGCTTCTGGTGCGCGACGATCATGAAGAGCAAGGCAAGGATGACAAAGCCAGCGGTGACACCGTGTAGATAGTAGCGGAAGTGGGCGTTGTCATAGAGAATACAGGAGCCCTGGTCATCACAGCCCGGCATGAGCAGTGTACAGGTGCTGTCAATCATCCGACCATAGAACATAGGCCCAGGGATCGAGGCTGCAACAATAATCAGGCGGATTGTATAACAAGATTCTCTTGGTATTTGTCTTACAGCAGAAACAACATCAAGTGGTCGTTCATATTCCAATGTATCTTAAGTTCACTAGCCAATGAATTTATAAGACAAGAATATCATCTTTAACAACAAGAACTCACAAAATATACTGGTGGCGATGTTGCTCATTCCCATAGCCAGCGACTTCTGTTTCTGGTCGACACACCTGAATATCATTCAAACACAACAGTTCACCTGGAAGAATGTTTCAAGATGAAGCAATCCACCAGTGATTTCATGAACGCCGCATGAACGCCGCATGAACGCCATAATGAGATTGTGAGGAATAGGGTTGCGGGATGTTATGATATATTCGCGTCACTGATGCAGTTGAAATTTGACAAATATTTATTATCAAATTATTGGTACCTGATTAAGATAGCCATGATGGGCGACCCTCCTAACATAATGCAGAAGAAACAGATAAAAAGGATGATGGCGTAGGGAATGAGGGCAACACAACTGGCATCACACGGGCCACTCACGGCACCCCCATTGAACTGGCCGGGCAAGGCAGGGTAGGGAATACACGAACAGTTGGCAAAAATCTGCAAACGAAAATCAGTATTTAACACAAAACCAACATGAGACTCAACTTCGTGAGTGATTAAGAGGTGAGTGTTTATCCAATGCACTCCACCCCCCCCCCCCCCCCCCCCACCCCGGCCTCCCTCCGAATGACACTGGGACGTAAGGCTAGATTCGTCCCACCATCACATCCTTAGAGGCGCTGACGATCGTCTCACAGCCTGCGTAACAAGCCGAGTAGTAGTTGACGCCATCGACACCACAAACAGGCAGGAGGTCGGCTCCACTGCACGAGCAGTTCTTGTTACAAGACACCGTCGGGTCGATGATACTGGAAACACACAGCCAACACGGCCACGTGAATCACGCCGCCGACACGGCCACGTGAAACACACCGCCAACACATAATGTGACTGATGGTAATGATGTTGGTGATGACGATGTCCGTATGATGTCAACTCACCCTGCATCATTCACGACCCCCCCGACCTTTGGCTGGGGACATCCCAGGAACATGACTCCCAGCAAGCAGACGATTCCCATAACTAACCCCACGATAATGAGGCGGGCGGAACCCAGAGGCTTTAATTCTTTCTCTGCAGCAATGTAACCGCCCACGAACGTGCCAGCGCCAGCCGCTAGAGCTGTTATAATGGCTGGAAGCAAAGCCAGAATGAGGCTGGGTTTGTGAGCAGTTAGAAATCCATAGGGCTCATGTCGCATGTGTATTTTATCAAAACAAAAACCATCATGTATCATGAACGATATCTACTCAATGGTTAAAATGGATCTCATTGACAATGAACACTTACATGTTATAATATTGGCCATAAACGCATCGACATCAAACTGAGTTTCCAGGAATTTGGGTGCGAATGGAGTTAGGCCGGCCCTCATGTACTGGTTGCAACACATGGCCAGCGTGACGCAGATGAACACAGGGTTCATGAAGAGGGACTTGGACTTCACCTTCTCCTCTGGCCACACAACCCAAGCCAATACAATGTCTCATTAAAAAGGCACAGATCTCTGGCCACACAACCCTGGCCAATACAATGTATCATTGGAAAGGCACTGATCTCTGTCGACACAACCCTAGCCAATACAATGTCTCATTGGAAAGGCACAGATCTATGGCCACACAACCCTAGCCAATACAATGTCTCATTAAAAAGGCACAGATCTATGGCCACACAACCCTAGCCAATACAATGTCTCAATGAAAGGCACAGATCTCTGGCCACACAACCCTAGCCAATACAATGTCTCATTGGAAAGGCACAGATCTCTGTCGACACAATCCTAGCCAATACAATGTCTCAATGAAAAGGCACAGATCTCTGGCCACACAACCCTAGCCAATACAATGTCTCATTGATAAGGCACAGATTTCTGTCGACACAATCCTAGCCAATACAATGTCTCATTGAAAAGGCACAGATCTCTGGCCACACAACCCTTGCAAATAAAATGTCTCATTGCAATGGCACAGATCTCTGTCGACACAATCCTAGCCAATACAATGTCTCGTTGAAAAGGCACAGATTTCTGTCGACACAATCCTAGCCAATACAATGTCTCATTGAAAAGGCACAGATTTCTGTCGACACAACACTAGCCAATACAATGTCTCATTGAAAAGGCACAGATCTCTGGCCACACAACCCTAGCCAATACAATGTCTCTTTGCAATGGCACAGATTTCTGTCGACACAACCCTAGCCAATACAATGTCTCATTGAAAAGGCACAGATCTCTGGCCACACAACCCTAGCCAATACAATGTCTCATTGCAATGGCACAGATTTCTGTCGACACAACCCTAGTCAATACAATGTCTCATTGAAAAGGCACAGATCTCTGGCCACACAACCCTAGCCAATACAATGTCTCATTGCAATGGCACAGATTTCTGTCGACACAACCCTAGCCAATACAATGTCTCGTTGGAAAGGCACAGATTTCTAGCGACGCAATTGAAAAGGCACATTTATCGGCCGTTTTGGTGAGGGCTGGTGATAAGCAGAAATCTCGGGAAGAATTCTAGCTGAATAAGGAATATCTAAGAGCAGTTGCTTTGATCGTCTGTGATCAATCAACGACCAAGATGAAACAAACCTCTGAAAGACTGGAAGGAGACCTCGGACACTTGTCTCTGCAGAACGCGCCTCATTTTCTCGTACTTGGTCGGGTGGTTGTCAGCTTGGTCCCCCTGAAGCAATGATGACCGTCGCTGGTGGGCCGCGTCGGATGCGCCGTTCTCCTGTGTCGTCCTGTCTTCCGGTCGACCTTCTCCATCTCCTAGCTGCTTCAGGGAGCGCGGGAAGAAGAGGAGTGGGGTAGAGAAGACCGTTATGATGATGGCCAGGATCAATGACCCGAGCCACCAAGCCCCGACCCATTCAGGGTCGGTTGGTGTCAGTTTGGTGGCTGATACACGAAGACAAATGTTGTTGGTATTTGAGCAAAAATCATCGGCATTTTTGATAATCACTGCTGCATAAGCTACTTATATTATACCGACAATAAACTACGATGCATCCAACAACAAACGAAGGTGACCTACGCTGCAGATCGACGTAGATGCTCGTTGTGATAGCTCCAAACATGAAGCCAATGACCGGACCTAATGAGGCCACACTCAGGAAGATGGCTGCACAGTGGAGAACAACATCATATCAAGTCATTGTCAATATCAAAACTCATGTCAGCGCCGGAATAATTAGCTTGGATACCAAGTGATTCCCGTATATCGTTGTTGCGTAAGTACTTACAGACACCAATGGCTGAGGATGCAGGGTCCGTGTTGTCATCGAGATAAGTGATTGCTACTGTTAGAAACGGTGCAAAACCTGCACCGAGTAACCCCTGCGAAATCAACAGAAACACGAAACTGACGATCATCTCAGTCGATTGGCCCTGCTCAGCTGACTGAGTCTGGTTCAGTCCCTCTAATGTTAGGGACTCGCAGTCTAGGGGCGTGTTGGTATAGTTCCTCGCACATATGCCATAATCAAGAAATGTCTCTGTCATATTGTTAACGTCTTCTATTGAGGTTAAAGGTGGTTTATTTCCAGGGCCGAAGATGAAATGAGGCATTGCCCAAAGTAGTCCTGAGGCAGCCGAGATGAAGCCCCCGATGGCACACATGCGCGGTCTGTGAATTCGGTGGCCTGCGTAACTGAGGACGACCAGTAAGACGACATGCCCCATGTCATAGGCCGACACGATGATGCCGTTATAAACGGATGCGAATCCGAAGCGCTTCTCGAGCGTAGTCAATGTGGCGTACCTCAGCATCTGGTCCGTGGCCAGGAAGGCTGCGATGAACGACATGAAGGCCACCCAAGACTTCACGTTAATAAACGCCTCCTTCTTCGACTTTTTGGGAGTTTGAGAAAAGCCACGTCCATGATCCTCATTTCCATATGACCTGTAAAACGGCAGTATATCAAATAATGTGAGTGTATGATTTTTCAGAAATTTCGAAATCTCGGGGTTTTCTCTGTAAAAATAACAACTGTATGAAGTATGTATTCAGTTAGCTCCGGTCATAACGGTAACATGAATTTATACCGTCTACTGAAGTCTTGTAGGGCTAGTATTCAGTAAGATTCTGATACAATTGACAATATGGGAAATTGCAATATCCTACCTTTCTTTACTGAGTAACAAAGTTACTAAACCATTCTACCTTTCTTTACTGAGTAACAAAGTTACTACACCATACTCTCATAAAGTTCCACCATGGTAGCCTTCAGCCGTGAACGGTCGGATAAATTATGCCATGCTGTAATAAAGTTTCAAGAAAAGCGCCCATGAGTGGCGCTTTTCTATTCAATTGAACGTAAAGTTGTCATATTTCGTTGAAGAATATCGCAAGTGTTTGTCGGTATATTGTCTACAACACTCTAAGAGCCCCTCTAAGATCCCCCTCACAGTAGTCTACAACCCTCTAAGAGCCCCTCTAAGAGCCCCCTCTAAGAATCCCCCACGGTAGTGTACAGCCCTCTAAGAGCCCCCTCTAAGAGTCCCCCACAGTAGTGTACAGCCCTCTTGGCGACGCAGTTAAGGTCGCATTTTTTTCGAAGAATTGGCGCAATTTTTAGTTCGCTTCCTTTTTTGTGTAGTTGCTAAAACGACTCGATTGTAATCCTTACACGCTCCAATACATCTGAAGCGGACAACGGGCGGAGTTTGAGCAATAATACAAGAAAATGGTTGAGTTGCGTATGCGTAGTTACTGCTCCAGGCCGCTTCTCATTTGAATAATTTTTAAGTTTAAGTTCGGAGGCTGTTTTCAATTCACCTTTATTGATTAATTATCGATGATTTTGTGTTCCCGACGAAAGGATTAAAAACAGGTCATTTTAGCGTTTTCACAAAAATGGAAGCAAAATTTAAATTTCAACAAATCGCCCAAAAATCCATCTTCAAAAGTGGCATAATCAATTATTGATTTCCTGTCTCCTCGTGCCATACAAGTTTTGTTTTATTTGTAATCGCTGCTTGTGATTGGGCAAACAATGTCGAAGTATCCTTATGAGTATGAGATGTGAGGGTAGTCACAGCACTAGACTCGATGAAGAGGAATGGGGAAAATATATTGAACCTCAAAACAGATTAACTTAATTCAAACCCCTAAACAATACTCGTAAGGCAGTAAACAGTTAATATTGAAACTCGGCAATGGAACGAATATTTAAACCTAAGATCCAAAAGGTGATTCCAATAAGTATAAGCTGTTCAACGCCAACGGCAATCAAGAGATATACTTCTATATGAAATCCCTGTTCAATTGAATTATACCATAAATGCAACATTGATTAGCAATTCGTTGGTACTTCGAGGTCATCTCAACTCCATACTAGATCAGTATTAGCCCTGCGTGGACGTACCATTTCATTATAACGCCCTGGGTCGTTATTGGCAGCGCCAATGGGCAAATTTGTTTGAAGGAACCGCTCGATTTAGCATCTATAAAACAACATATATCAAGAGTCTGTGAACAAATAATTGGAACCGCGCAAAAATATTGCCCCCGATCGATGCGGTTCATTAGGAAATTCCATCTATTTATCTTTTTCAGAAAATTCGTGATGCGATAATCAATATTTTGGTAAATACAAGGTCACACGGTAATTGTTTGTTCTCCGTTCGTGAGGTGTTCATGGAGTGGGTTCTACTCGGCGTCATCACACAAGAGTTGCGTCGCAGAGCATGTATTTCAGTTTCTGGCGTTGGAAGTTAGATTAGCCCTGTGGGCGGGCAGAATTCTTTTTTCCCCCCACAACCGTATTGTAGTATCCAACCTACAAACAATTCGATCAAGAAAGCTGTCAACAATGTCCTGCTTACAGTTAATTCATTTTAAAGAAGCGACGACAAGGCTTTTGCGGTGAATATTTCGATGTATACACGCTTTTGATACAGTTGGATCTCAGCAGACATGTTTAGTCTTTACTCCATCACGATTTTAACTAAGGCATATGTGTGGTAAGGCTGTACCCCCAGATGCTGAATTGAACACCAACCATGCTATTCGGACTGCCATCTGTTTGAGATAGCCCGGAATGTGCATGCGCGCAGCTACCGCCTCGTTGTTAAGATGAACATATGGAGATGTGCTCATCGATGATGCCACCACGAAAGCAATCGTAATGGTCATCCATGTCAGCTGATAGCTCCGGTCGACAGTAAAATAAATAAATATATACCCGGACGTCTTGTAGGGCTACTCAGCTGAATACATCATTCGTGATTACATGTGTAAATTGTTCTATACCATCAAAACATACAATGAAACCAAATAACTCGCTAGGTTTTTAGACGTTCAAGGTATCTGGTTTCCGTTGTAGATTTATCCATTGTGTTGGATTCAGTCGTCGTAGGACGTCTTGTAGGGCTAGATCAGTATAGGAGTAGAAGAACATATGCATAATTCAAGCGCCCATATCGACTCGCCCAGGGCCCATATTGATTCGCCCAGCGCCCACATCGATTCGCCCAGCGCCCATATTGATTAGCCCAGCGCCCATATCAACTCGCCCAGCGCCCATATCATGTTCGCTTACACGGACAGTCACAAACTCACACATACACACACATACAAATCACCATACACCGCTACGCCCGCAGCGACACACACACACACCCTTGCACTCAATCTTCTTCCAACACCAACCCACTCAGACACTTCACGGGCGCCTTCCTCTTATGTAACAGGCTTGCTTACTACATCCTGCTGTGGAGCGCAAACACCTCCTCAGCGCTGATTGTAACGCTCTCATTTAGTTGCAGTGGTATATTACCTCCCATATATATATCTTAAAGAGACTGTTCAGCCACATATAAGGCAATCAGGGATCATTTCGTTATTACATTACTACGATTAACGCAGACGTAAGTAATGACATCTTCTAATTTGTGCCGCCGAGTTTACATGATGGAAGTTATGTTGATAAGTTTTTAACATTATTATTTGACTGGAAATGTTCATGATATACTGTGGAGATCTGTTTTATTCAGTTATGTCGTTCCATCGATAACGGTGCCTCCCTAAAACCATGAACTTCACGAATGTTAGCTGTAAATTATAACGCGCTCTGAATTTACCTCGCTAACGATGTGTATTCTCTCGCTTTAGTTACATAATGTAGATTTCATAAAATCTTCACTCATTCAAGTTGTGGGCATAATTGTGCACACATTAGACCGACAAGCAGGAAGGATAATGTCCGACAACATAAATGGCGACTGTCGAAGCAAGGATCTTTTTTCTGAGACTACAGCGCCGCGTAGCGACTGAAAGTCTGAAAATGTAACATTATTGGTTTCCAAGGTGCTGTTACCAAGCAGCTTGCTAGGCAACCACTTTCCTTATATGGGGCTGAACAGTCTCTTTAAATGAACACAATAACATACTATAAAGCTACGACATCATTTACTCACACTAGGTTGTCCTGCTGTTCCGCCATCACTGAGCGCGAATTTACGAAGGCGGATGATCGGATGCGGGACTGCTGAATCTGGTCGGGTATTGTAGAGTTATGAAGATGGTAACTTGTTCTTACATTGGATCTCGTATCCAGGTAATCAAACGTTTCTTGTTTAATATGTGAGTAAGCCGAATAGTGAGGAGGAAGCGTGGGAAAGGAAGGGTTCCCTAAAAACAGCGTGTTGGTAACCGGGTGATGGCCAGGTGGTCAGTTGGTGGTCAAACCTTGGTGCGGTAAGCGCGGACGCCGGGACGCGCGCCACTGACCAGTGGGGGTACTCGCCTTGACATTGACCATAGAGGGTGCTCGCCTTAACGCTGCCCAAAGGGGGTACTCGCATTGACACTGACCAGAGGGGGTACTCGCCTTAACGCTGCCCAAAGGGGGTACTCGCATTGACACTGACCAGAGGGGGTACTCGCCTTAACGCTGGCCCAAAGGGGTACTCGCCTTGATTATGCGCCCTAATGTAGTGCATTCGTGTCGCCAGACCGTTTGGCGGTGGTTTGTTCTTTCAGAGACTATTGACACCGATTTGTTTAAAAGTACCCCCCCCCCAACCCACACACACACTATCAGGTAACTATCTGAGTGTCTCGAGTGTCCGCGGCATCTGGCCACAAGGATGGTATTAACCTATATTTGTACATGGCCCAGGTTAATACAACCCACTCGTTTGAATGAGATGAAGCTTGTTACATAATGTTACATAGCCACTCGATAAACCGCTTTCATCTGAACGCAGTGATTGCCCATATATTAAGCTGCGTACGTTAGCATGGATGGAATAAATATTTGACGGGATTTGAATCAACTGTTCATCCATGGTCAGTTAAAGCCTTGATAACACGAGATTTATTTCACGTCCTTCTAAAGCGCTTATTCCCGGCAACTTCGACGAAGTTTATATGGAGGAACTTTATATGGTGATTTACGACGTCGAGTCACGGCCGGGATCACTGACACAAGATCCGATC
This sequence comes from Urechis unicinctus, assembly GCA_034190875.2. NCBI lineage: Eukaryota > Metazoa > Annelida > Polychaeta > Xenopneusta > Urechidae > Urechis > Urechis unicinctus. The sequence continues at coordinate 13,607,786 of CM067347.1, forward strand.
TCTGTCACGGCCGGGATCACTGACACTAGATCCGATCTCTGTCACGGCAGGGATCACTGACAATAGAACCGATCTTTGTCATGGCCGGGATCACTGAAAATAGATCCGATCTCTGTCACGGCCGGGATCAGTCTCAAGATCCGATCCCTGCCACGGCCGGGATCACTGACACTAGATCCGATCCCTGCCACGGCCGGGATCACTGACACTAGATCCGATCTCTGTCACGGCCGGGATCACTGACACTAGACCCGATCGCTGTCAAACTTTCACGAATGCATGTAAAATTGTATTTATTACGGAGTGATATTGGCAAGAGTCAGGCGCCATCAGAATGCCGTGTCACTGAGGATTGACTGTGGTCGAGACAGCGTGTCAATAGACAGCGTGCCAAGAAAGGGATTAAGAAACAAAGGCTCGCAGCTCCAGACCTGATACCAAACCTGTTCTCTTCAGCACCCGCACAACAATTCATCCTGACCATCAGGTCATTTAACGCATCATTGCTTGATATACAAATAAGCCGCCTTTCATTGACGCCAGGCTTCCGCTGGCGCTCGGATACCTAAAATTTGAAATCGAGCGCCAGCGGTTCTCACCGCACACTGGCAGGTGGTCACTGTGGCGTCATCACGTCTCGCTATGCCTGGTACGAACGCGTGTTTGCTGAGTGCTAATCCTCGTTATCAACAAGGCGAGCACGCGGATATATACTCGCTTTGTTTAAGGTTAACCTAAATAAATAGAACAAGTCAAGGTCGAAGCGATTCTTTGGCGATGTTACAAGGAGTGTAGCCTTAAGAGATTAACATAGGCGCATGTGGCGAGGCAGCAGGCGTGGACGGATGCGGGGTTGGGTGCGGTCCTTATCAGCCAAATACTACATTCTTAAGTGAACTGATAAACAGAGTGAATTATGGTGGAGTTCCTCCGATAGGAGAAGTCAAGGTGAGTACGGCATGAAGTGAGATGGTGGGCCCAGCAACCAGGTGAGTAGGGCATGAAGTGAGATGATGGGCCCAGCAACCAGGTGAGTACGGCATGAAGTGAGATGATGGGCCCAGCAACCAGGTGAGTACGACATGAAGTTAGATGATGGGCCCAGCAACCACGTGAATACGGCATGAAGTGAGATGATGGGCCCAGCAACCAGGTGAGTAGGGCATAAAGTGAAATGATGGGCCCAGCAACCAGGTGAGTACGGCATGAAGTGAGATGATGGGCCCAGCAACCAGGTAAGTACGACATGAAGTGAGATGATGGGCCCAGCAACCAGGTAAGTACGACATGAAGTGAGATGATGGGACCAGCCAAGGATGAAGCTGTAGATGTACATAAATGATGGAAATGTTAATAATCAACATTGTAGTTGGGGTTTCAAAATACAAATTTATTAAAGTCTGCATACATAGGTATATTCACTTGCCGAACTGTAAAATCACTTACAATTCATCTGACGTTATGACACCATGAACAGTTACATCATAGCGACTCAGTTGTGGTCTGCTGCGTATTGCAAACATCACTGCCTTGTATTATTAACACTACAAAATAATGATCAATGAAAAAATCGTCATGAGAATACAGTGGAGTGGGGGTGAGTATAGGAAGATGGTCAACTAGAGCTGAGTTGGCCACACAGAGTTGGTGTCATGCCTTCAGGGAGGTACAACCACAAACTTCTGGTGAGGTATTCGGCATTGTTTCTCATCACAAATGAGAAGCCAGTCTGGTCGGACAAAGGTAAGGTCAGGATTATCAGTAAGTGCCTGGAAAGCAGAAACACAAGAATGAATCATCAAGCTACAGGAAACAACACATGACTCAATAGAAATAACCAGAGAGAAGTGACCTCACTTACGTCATCAAACTCAGCTCCCCAACGAGAGTTGGTAACCACGTAGTGAGTTGTAGAACTCATATAGTCCTCCAGGTTTCTGCAACAATGGACCGGATAAGCTTAAAATTCTTGCAAACAAATACTGTCAACATGTACTGGTAACTGGGATCACGGCAAGGGTCAGCTTTCTGTATGGAAGTTCTGTTATGATGAGTATTATTCATTCTAGGGAAATGATTTATTTTTCCACAAAAACAGCAACTTCAAAATAAAACCCCCAGCTTCTTAAAAAATGTCTACCACTGACCCATTGTAAGCTACGATGAATCGTACGAGTCGTCGCTTGTCAGAGGCACTAAAATCACCATAAAGGAAGAAATTCTTATTGCCGAAGAAATCAGGAAGTTCAGGCAAGTGATCATCTATCTCCATGGTTACTGATGCCTCCTCCTCCTCGTCTAGCTCTTCATCTGTAGATGCATCGTACACGCTGCAAGTCGCTGGCGCAATTGTGGCAGCTGATCCCGCGGCTAATACGGCAGATGTGGTGGCAGCTGGAGGGGCATTTGGTCTGTCAACAAAACACGCTGTGAATCACAAGAGAACACAACGAGCAGTTCTGGCAATGACTAGCGGCTTGGCAATGACTAGCCGCTTGGCAATGACTAGCCGCTTGGCAATGAGATCAATTAAATGACTAACGGGTTGTTCACCCTGCCATGTTAATGATTGACAGGTTTCTTATTGTGTCACATTAATGATTGACATGTTGTCCATCATGTCACATTAATGATTGACAGGTTGTCCATCATGTCACATTAATGATTGACAGGTTGCCATCATGTCACATTAATGATTGACATGTTGTCCATCATGTCACATTAATGATTGACAGGTTGTCTATACAATCATCTGAATGAACACTGACTCCTCTGCATCCGTCCCTGAAGTGTCTACATCAGTGGATCCATCGTACACATCACCTGAAAACACAGGGATCACATCTGGTTTCATAAATGCAACAGCTGAGAAGCTATGGCACCAATGACATTGAAGAGGAGCAAGCAGTGCACAACCAGCAGAACTTACTCATCTCAACAGAACTGGTAGCTGACATCTTCACAGGCGTCTGAGATTCTGTACAGAGACAACAGAACAATATCACAAATACCTATCTTCCGAGAAAATCAGTTGTTAGGCTTGAGGCCATGATTGTTTCTCACCTGGGGGCATTGTCCTCTTAGACGGCACCTTCTCTTCTGCCTCGCTCTCCGAGGAAGTAGGAGGTGACTTGGCTCGACCAACACGATACCTCCACATCAAAACACACAAGTGATAAACATCCACTAAGATAATTGACAAGCACGAGCATGACAAGTCTCTCTAATATATCATTTAAACAAGAAGAAGTGAATACTCACCGTCTCCATGGCAACAATTTCTTCTTTCTGTAGCAGTCATCGATCCAAGCAGCTTTCACAATACGCCCTTTGCCTTTTACTTGGTTGTATTTTGGAGTGTTGTCATAGGAACAACTGATAAAACATACAGGATTTGTTGAAAAGGAAAAACTTAATGAGAAGAGAATTCATTGAGGATTCTCATGAAAACCCTATTAAGCACAACATAGTCAGAAAGAACACTTACCACAGAGTCAGAACACTAACCACAGAGTCAGAACACTGACAACCGAGTCAGAACACTAACCACAGAGTCAGAACACTGACAACAGAGTCAGAACACTAACCACAGAGTCAGAACACTAACCACAGAGTCAGAACACTAACCACAGAGTCAGAACACTAACCACAGAGTCAGAACACTAACCACAGAGTCAGAACACAATCAGAAAACAAACAATGGAAACAGAACACTAACAAGAGAATCTGTGCATTTGGCAGTAACGAGGTATTGATAACTCACATGAGGTGAGTACACCCCCTGCCCCAGTCAGGCCTGTACTTTGCTCCCATCTCCAGAGCATCATCTCGTATTTCACTTCTCTTCGGATTCTGATATCCACTTATCACAAACACCACTTTTTCCATGATCTTGTGGAATGGTTTATCGGCTGGAGTCATACGTGGTTCAGCTGGACACACGCAAAACACAAACCAGTCCAGCAAATCGCTGGTCAAAGAGGACTCTGATCAATGTTACATATATGAGTATATATATACATATCCATTATATATACACAACCACAGGGATTTGCCTACCGCTATCTTCTATGTATACATAAACCCTATGTATACATAGAAGATTGCCAATGCAAATCCCTGTGTACAAAACGGTATATAAATAATTATATAAACATTAACACCCACATATATATATATATATATGTATATATATGTACATATATGTATATATATATGCACTGGAAGCCTTTTCCAGACTTTTGATTACTATTTTGACTGTGGGGAAACACAACACCAATATAAAAAATTACATTGAGCTTTTTTAAGTTGGGGTTGATCAGCTGTGTCTAAAGAAGACGTTGATTCCCTACGGCTGGTTTGTTTTTTAAGCTTTGTTGCCTCAGGGGTCGTAGGTCGCTGCTTGACCTTGTGAAATGAGCTGGAGTCAGGGGTCGTAGGTCGCTGCTTGACCTTGTGAGATGAGCTGGAGTCAGATATCTTACGCTTCAGCTGCACAGCAAAGAGGACAAATCTCATCATACTAATACGATTGATCCACCAGGTTGAGCATCTTCAATACGCGGATCACGGCCAGGTATGAACTGCACCGTGGTTGATGGAGGTGTGTCAATATGTGAGGCGTCTGCTGAGCTTGACGGAGTCACAATGTGGGTAGACGAGGTGGACTGTGTCTGCGTCTCGACTTGCTTTGAGGCAGCTCTTACAGCAGCAGCCCCTGACAACACAAAGACGACATCCTTGATGGCCTTATGGTGGGATGGTTCTGCAGAGAGAACCGAGTTAGTAAAATGTCATGTCAGGGCTGAACATTATTCTACAGGTTCCACTAGCCCAGTCGGCCTAGTTGGTTGTGAAACTAACTAGCCCAGATAAAATATTCAGTAGCCCAAACCTTTCTTCTATTGTTTTCAGTAACGCCCCCATGACCTATTCGTAACATTTAGACGCTATAGAAGTGCAATGCGAAAAACTTGTGTGAAATATGTTTATTTGAAGTATGTGAACTTAACATTCAGCTGATCTTGTTTTTGTTACTAAAAACCAGATTTAAGAAATGCTGTGTAATACCACAAACAAGAAGTGTTCTTATCAGCTTTTAACCAAGCTTCCCATTCCAGTTTCATAACAAGTCTGCTGAATAGCTGTGAGTCGTGTACACCTTAACCTGGACCTTTGGGATCATTCTGAAAAATATGCTGCCGCCTTTTCTCCCTGTGTCATGACCCACTAGGCCGATCGACTGTTTTATTAGCCCCGGGCTATAGGAGGGTGGTTACTAGCCCCGGGCTATAGGAGGGTGGTTACTAGCCCCGGGCTATAGGAGGGTGGTTACTAGCCCCGGGCTATAGGAGGGTGGTTAGTGTTGATCCCGGCCTGTACCTGTGAGAGGAGAGGCTGTTTTTGTATCTTTGTGACGAGATGCAAAGAGGGAGCCGGCCTTGATATCACTGGTCGGTGACTCCGTCTTGATCGAGAAGGCCCCCAGCTCCTACAACAACAGGCACATGTTGAGTCAGTTCAATAGCTCATTGAAAGCAATCACTTTGTTATCAGGAATTGAATCTGTGGCATACATTAATCTTAGCTTGGGACGTGTTGTCTGACGTGACAGGTGGGGAATGCAGCTTGAAGAAGGAGAGTCCATACTGGGCTGTCTGCACACAGAGGAAGCCACATTTTAACAACCTCTATAACAGCACAACAAGATAAGCAGGAAAACTGCCGATGATTGTCAGTGACATGAACTCATCAATACGAAGTAGCAACAATCCTGCACACACCCTATTGAAAGGCTGAGTACAGACGACCTTGACCTTGTCCCACTTTTCATCTCTGAGGGTACTAGACAGTTTGTCTGGACCAAATAATCTGACCCGTGTTGCGTTTTGTCCGTTGCGGCTCTCAACTGGACTCATGAAAGAGGATGCCACAACAAGCACCTGAAACAGACCATGTAGCAAGATGGTGAGGACAGGAGGAAACAGATAGTGGTGATCAAAAGAAGGAGGTGCTATGGGGGGGGATGTGATCAAAGAAGGAGGTGCTGGGGTGATCAAAGGAGGAGGTGCTGAGGGGGGATCAAAGGAGGAGGTCTGGGGAGGAAAGATCAAAGGAGGAGGTGCTGGGGGAGATCAAAGGAGGAGGTGCTGGGGGTGATCAAAGGAGGAGGTCCTGGGGGTGATCAAAGGAAGTGCTGGGGGGAGATCAAATGAGGTGCTGGGGGGTGATCAAAGGAGGTGCTGGGGGGGTTATCAAAGGAGGAGGTGCTGGAGGTGATCAAAGGAGGAGGTGCTGGGGTTATCAAAGGAGGTGCTGGGGGGTTGTCAAAGGAGGTGCTGGGGGGTATCAAAGGAGGGGTGCTGGGGGGTGATCAAAGGAGGAGGTGCTGGGGGGGATCAAAGGAGGAGGTCCTGGGGGTGATCAAAGGAGGTGCTGGGGAAGACATCAAAGGAGGAGGTGCTGGTGCTGGGGGTGATCAAAGGAGGTGCTGGGGGGGTATCAAAGGAGGAGGTGCTGGGGGTGATCAAAGGAGGTGCTGGGGGGAGATCAAAGGAGGAGGTGCTGGGGGTGATCACAGGTGATGTGGGGGTTATCAAAGGAGGAGATGTTGGGGTGATCAAAGGAGGTGCTGGGGTGAGCATAGGTGATGTTTGGGTGATTGACGAAGATGGTGATCAAAAGAGATGATGGGGTGATCACAACAGGTGATGCAGGGTGTGATATGGATGGTGATAAGCTTGATCCAAACCGAGGTATCTCAGTTTGGAATTCGTCTCATCACTCATACAACTTTTCCACATGTACACTGTTCATGGTGCTGACGTACCTTGAAGTCTTCTTCCTTCATGGCTGTGCGCCCAACCAGAACCTCGATGAATGCAGATCCCTCATTGCCAATGTGAATCTCATGGATCTGTTCTGCTTTTGCCAGCTGATGTATCACACCAACACAGTTCACGTCAAAACACACTCTAACAAACACTCGTTGACCTATTGACATGAGGTCAAAGGTGGCACATCATAATGAGAACCTAAACCACCACTGATCAGGAAGTAAATGATACACAGTAACCTATTTAAACATAATCTTAGCATTAATGAGAAAAATGGTTTGTCCACCTGAAAGGTGACTGATGCATTTTTCTCTCCTTTGGACGACTTCCACTTCCTGAAGCTGTCACCATCAACAAGGTTCTGTGCCGGGAAATTCTGATTCAAAGAAATTGATGACAGAGTTGTGATATTCTCTACACCAGGACTAGGAATAGGAGTGTCTGTAAAATCTTGGTTGCACCAGTGTGTAGGTTGCACCAATGTGTAGGTTGCACCAGTGTGTAGGTTGCACCAGTGCATAGGTTGCACCAGTGTATAGGATGCACCAATGTTTAGCTTGCATCAGTGTATAGGATGCACCAGTGTGTAGCTTGCACCAGTGTATAGGTTGCACCAGTGTATAGGATGCACCAATGTGTAGCTTGCACCAGTGCATAGGTTGCACCAGTGTGTAGCTTGCACCATCGCATAGGTTGCACCAGTGTGTAGCTTGCACCATCGCATAGGTTGTACCAGTGTGTAGGTAGCACCAGTGTATATGATGCACCAATGTGTAGCTTGCACCAGTGTATAGGATGCACCAGTGTATAGGATGCACCTGTGTGTAGGTTGCACCAGTGTAAAGGATGCACCAGTGAATAGGATACACCAGTGCATAGGTTGCACCAGTGCATAGGATGAACCAATGTGTAGCTTGCACCAGTGTATAGGATGCACCTGTGTGTAGGTTGCACCAGTGTAAAGGATGCACCAGTGTATAGGATGCACCAGTGTGTAGCTTGCACCAGTGTATAGGATGCACCAGTGTGTAGGTAGCACCAGTGTATATGATGCACCAATGTTAAGGGATGCACTAGTGTGTAGGTAGCACCAGTGTATATGATGCACCTGTGTGTAGGTTGCACCAGTGTATAGGATGCACCAATGTGTAGCTTGCACCAGTGTATAGGATGCACCAGTGTGTAGGTTGCACCAGTGTATAGGATGCACCAGTGTGTAGGTAATACCAGTGTATATGATGCACCAATGTGTAGCTTGCACCAGTGTATAGGATGCACCAGTGTGTAGGTTGCACCAGTGTATAGGATGCACCATGTGTAGGTTGCACCAGTGTGTAGGTTGCACCAGTGCATAGGTTGCACCAGTGTATAGGATGCACCAATGTTTAGCTTGCATCAGTGTATAGGATGCACCAGTGTGTAGTGCACCAGTGTATAGGTTGCACCAGTGTATAGGTTGCACCAGTGTATAGGATGCACCAATGTGTAGCTTGCACCAGTGCATAGGATGCACCAGTGTGTAGCTTGCACTACGCATAGGTTGCACCAGTGTGTAGGTAGCACCAATGTGTAGCTTGCACCAGTGCATAGGATGCACCAGTGTGTAGGATGCACCAGTGTATAGGATGCACCAGTGTGTAGGTAGCACCAGTGTATATGATGCACCAATGTGTAGCTTGCACCAGTGCATAGGATGCACCAGTGTGTAGGATGCACCAGTGTATAGGATGCACCAGTGTGTAGGTAGCACCAGTGTATATGATGCACCAATGTGTAGCTTGCACCAGTGTATAGGATTCACCAGTGTGTAGGTTGCACCAGTGTATAGGATGCACCTGTGTGTAGGTTGCACCAGTGTAAAGGATGCACCAGTGTATAGGATGCACCAGTGTGTAGGTTGCACCAGTGTATAGGATGCACCAGTGTGTAGGTAGCACCAGCCACCACCAGTGCATCAACAACAACAACAACGTACATACGCCACCTCAGTGCATAGGATGCACCAACAACGTACATACGCACCAATGTCAGTGCATGCACCAAAAACAACACAACAGTACATACGCCACACCAGTGATGCACCAGTGTGTAGGTGCACAACAACGTAGGATGCCACCTCAGTGCATCACAAAAACACAACATAGGTGCACATACGCCACCTCAGTGCATCAACAACAACAACAACGTACATACGCCACCTCAGTGCATCAACAACAACAACAACGTACATACGCCACCTCAGTGCGTCAAAAACAACAACAACGTACGTACGCCACCTCAGTGCATCAACAAAAACAACAACAACGTACATACGCCACCTCAGTGCATCAACAAAAACAACAACAACGTACATACGTCACCTCAGTGCGTCAACAACAACAACGTACATAGGCCACCTCAATGCGTCAACAAAAACAACATATATAAGCCACATTAGTGCGTCAACAACAACAACAACAACGCACATACGTCACCTCAATGCGTCAACAAAAACAACAACAACTTTCCTACGCCACCTCAATGCGTCAACAAAAACATACATACGCCACATTAGTGCGTCAACAACAACAACAACGTACATAAGCCCATCAGTGCATCAACAACAACAACGTACATAAGCCCATCAGTGTGTCAACAACAACATACATACGCCACATCAGTGCGTCAACAACAACAACAACGCACATAAGCCACCTCAGTGCGTCAACAAGAAGAAGGAAGAAGTGAAATGATGGGTATACTACATGTGATTCACGGGCTTCAACACACATGGAATTGTTGGAGACTGGATTGCAAATATTAACAAGCTAGCCAGCTCAAGCTTGGCTTGGCATCTGTTCAGCTTCTGTGATTATCACAACTTCTCGTTATCTTCTACTGAGCTGCTTCCTGTAGGAAGCTACACCTATGTTAGTGAGAGCTGGACCAGTACATCATGGATGGACCACATTCTTTCTAGTCCGACTTTCAGCATATTATAGATGATTTGTAAATTAAATATCATATTATTGATGACCATATTCCTGTTTATATGTCCATTTGTGTTGATTCTGTAGCAGACTTCCTTTATCAGCTCAGATTATGTGACAAAACAGTAGCTGAATAATTCTACTTCCATTGATCAGAACTGTAAGGAAACTGACAATGCTCCGTTTGCTTGGTAAGGTAAGTTAAGGTAAGTATAGGTTTTAACGGTACACCAACACCAATGTGTTATATGGTACCTTGAAAGGTGGAGTAAATATGAAGAGATAAGATTGACCTGAATCAGCGGCCGCTCTCTAGGATAAATGGAAAAACGTGTGGATGCTCGGTCAAAGATAAAAGTTCCCGAAGATGCTGTTGACCGATTAACCCTAGCTGTAAGGACCACCAGCATTGAAGGGACATTGGTAATATGCACTCAGATATGGTGAATGGTTTGGTTGTAGTAGGTGACAAAATGTTTTCAACCTGTAGCAAGAAGTAAGCTAACAAACCTGGGGGAGTGCTTTGTATCTGATAGCTACCATGTGTCTATAGAAATTATAACAAAATGGCTTAAAGTAAATAAACAAAGGAATGACATAAGTATCAATTGAAAAACCAGGTTTAAATATGTACTTAGAAAAATAAAGAAGCAAGAAAACCTGCTTCAAAGCTTCTTTGAATCCAAATGACTTCTGGAAGAAGATTAGAGGCATGAATAGCCAGCCTCCTAACGCTACTGGTGCTGCATTGGGTGGTGGAACAATAAGTTGTTTAACTGTGTCAAGAGTAACAAGATGACACCAAGTGTAAATATGGACATAGTTACTGATGACATTGAGGCATCAGAGGTGGAAGCTGTTACTCCATTAAGCAGCTTGCTTCTAATTATTGCTCAATATCTCAAGTATGCTTCTGATATTTTAGTTACACTTACATGTGGATAACTTGCAAGTTTTTTTGTGCCTGTCATAAAAGATAAATCCTGCCAAAGCTACTGCTCCAGTGCTATGAGCAGAATAACTACTGCCACAGTGCTATTGCCAGCGCTATGAGCAGGATAACTATTGCCCAAGTGCTATTGCCAGCGCTATGAGCAGGATAACTACTGCCACAGTGCTATTGCCAGCGCTATGAGCAGGATAACTACTGCCCAGTGCTATTGCCAGCGCTATGAGCAGGATATTGCCCAAGTGCTATTGCCAGCGCTATGAGCAGGATAACTACTGCCCCAGTGCTATTGCCAGCGCTATGAGCAGGATAACTACTGCCCCAGTGCTATTGCCAGTGCTATGAGCCCACTGCCACAGTGCTATTGCCAGCGCTATGAGCAGGATAAACTGCCCCAGTGCTATTGCCAGTGCTATGAGCAGGATAACTACTGCTGCCCAGTGCTATTGCCAGTGCTATGAGCAGGATAACTACTGCCCCAGTGCTATTGCCAGTGCTATGAGCAGGATAACTACTGCCCCAGTGCTATTGCCAGCGCTATGAGCAGGATAACTACTGCCCAAGTGCTATTGCCAGCGCTATGAGCAGGATAACTACTGCCCCAGTGCTATTGCAAGATAAGATTGACCTGATCAAGCAGCTGCCTTCTAGGATAAATGAAAATGCAGGTCACTACCAGCCAATTGACTGAACCAGGCCATTCCAGCCTCTTGTCTAAGTGAAATCTGGGCCAGAGTAGTGTGTTGCAGACATGGCCCTCAAAAGGACCTCTCCATTCAACCACCTGGATCCACGAGTCGCAACCCATGGCCAACAGGGTGCCCCCTATTAGTCACCTCTTACGACATGCGGGAGGATATAGTGGACCTATTCTAGCCCGGGACCCACAGGGGGAACACAACACATGAAAGATTCAAATCTTCTTGCAATGTATTCAAATGGAGAAGGACTCCAGAATGTCACTTGTTTCAAATATCTCGGCCACATTATTTGCAATGATCTCTGACAGACTGTGATAACGATGACTTTGACCAGCTGAGACTTTGTTTATATGTTCAAGGAAACATGATCCTCTGGTTCATTATATGCACTGTTCCTGTGAAACTGAAAGTGCTAAAAACATTTGTTTACCCATGTACACTGCACAATTATGGTGTGTGTAAATAAATTGTATAGTTCATACCATAATATTCTTAAGGTATTTACTGGCTACTCCAAGTTTGAGAGCTCCACTCTATTATTAGCCCAACAGGACTTCTAAGTAGACATTCTACGATGACAGAATCCAATGTAATGGATGAATCCACAATTAAAATCGGATAGCAGGACGTTGTTGATAGCCTTCTCAATAGATTGGTTTGTAAGATACATATTGCAATACGGTTGAGAATGAGAAAAAAAAAAGAATTCTGCCCAGCCACAAAAAGCTTGTACTTACCACCCGCTTGCCATGTATACTATATCTTTAACTTAAGTGTCCCCCCCCCAAAAAATACCTCTGTTTACACCGTAACATTTCGTACGTAAATAATATTTCTTTCCCTTTGGCCAATTTTTTTAGATTTTATATGACCATGAACATTAGAATGTCATCTTGTTATTTAGCAAACAATAAAAACGATACGAGTTATGAATACAAACCGATTAAGAGTATTCGAAACGGACTGATTCTCGAAAATTCAACAATTCTCGAAATTGAAATTCAATACGTTAGCTCTCGTTTGGTGTATCATTCGTCCATGTATTGAGGGCTATAAACTGATAAATGCCAGTTAGAGCAAGTTGAAAAATATTGGAAATAACATTGAGTCACAAGCGCGGCCGCCTGCGGCGAGGTTCGGCTGACACCCCTACCCTTATTACTCCACGACACATTCTAAACATGACTGGTCAAAGTCTTATGCCTAAAGATCTCAATTATCGCCCGTATGCAATATAATATTCCTTCTATATAGCACACTTACCTTGTCTTCAGAAGTAAATGTGCTGATGTGTTGGAGTTTTATTTGGGGCATTGTGTTTCTGATCCGATGATCGTATTTCTTGACAAGTTGATGACCATATAGTACAAAGTTTCAGTTTTAAACCTCCCGCATTTTCCGTAGTTCCTACCTTAGTCAGAGTGCATGTGCTGTTCATTATGTCACATGTGTGTTTTGTCCCATTTGTTGTTGTCACAACGCACCATGTTATAAGAATGAACTAAATAATTATTATCATAATTGACATGGTCATTCGTGTCAATAACCGAGTCTAATCTGACATGCGAAATACGTTGTTTAATTAACGGCGTGAAATGAGGAGGGTGGGCGTGGGGTGGGGATGATTAACAGATTAAGCGCCACCCCCCCCCCCCCCCTCATTCTTCTATCATAATTCAGCCTTCCGATATAACATAGTATGGTTCATTGGCCTGTTCATTGGAACTGGTAGATATAAGCAGACAGGCTAATTTTATGATATTTCATGTACTCGCGTGAAGTAATAATTTCGGCTTATATTTCTGTGCGCAAACGGAACCACCTTGCGCATATTGAGCGTTGTTTTTAGTGTTTGCTATACAATCCTCTTTGTATTTTGTTATTTGCGAGGGTTTGCAAACCCCAATCTCCACCATATATCACAATCTCTGATGCTAGCATGGAGCATAGTTACTAGCTTCCTACGGTCATAAAATAGCAAAATGTGTTCATGAGACCGTGCGATGCTATAGTTATAATAGTGCGGCTCAGTGAAATCAAAGGAACACGTCAATAATTAGGTGTTCGGTAGGCACAAACTAGTGTGATGCAATTGCTGCAGTTCAGTAATGAGTGCCTACGAAAGGTTATATCATACATGCAGACGCGGCGCGATCAGACCCCCCGGGGGGGGGGGGGGGGGTGTACTTAAGTGTATAGAGGTAGTATATATATGATTTTTCGGCCTCTCGACTTGTACGACGAGTTTTTTGACCTCATACTTGTACGACGGGGTATGTTCTTCAGTTTCAATCTGTACGACGGGTTATACATTTGCATAATACCTTGTTCGACAGGGTATGCCTTTGGCCATTTTGACCTTGTACGACGGGTACGGGTTTTCGACGTCCCGCGGCACATCCCTATCCCTGCCCCCACCCCCCCCACCCCCCCCCCCCCCCCCCACCGGGGATCAGACCCCAGTGATCCAGAAGGCCAAGTGTTAACTATAAGACGAGATAGCACCACTAGAAACCATTTTTAGTGGAAGCTATGTTTATTGAATTAACATTGGGGTCAAAAAATCACACATTGCACCGCGAACCCCAAAGATAACTCTTGTCTGGTACTAGCACCCACTAGGCTACCCACAACTGTGTTCAGTATAGGTAATGGAAGCAGTTCCAGTCAAAAATCCCTTCCAAATGGGGACCCACCCACCGACGATAAGGAATCCCCCCACTTCAGAGCATCATTTACCCACTTCGACTATTCTTTTCGGGGTCTAAGGTCTCAAGAGCTGACAATAGTGGCGGACTAACAGCGGGGAGCCTATCAGAGGGCCACGAGTCACAGGGGGGCCATGAGTCAAAAGGGTAGGGGAGCTATGAGTCGCAGGGATAGGGGGAGGGGCAGCCTTGAGTCGCAGGGGAGAGGGAGACTCACGAGTAGCAGGGGGTAGGGGAGGCCCACGAGTCGCAGGGGTTAGGGGGAGAGGAAACCGCTATTACCTATACTACCAACCTCCAGGGTCTTTATCCATAGAGGTCCTTAAGCGTAAACATTTCGGGGCCGGGAACACCTGTGTAAGTTCCATTTTTCACGCGGTCGAGGTCCTGCATAAACTGGGCAACCTTAGCGTCGTTCTTCTCGATAAAATCGGGATCGGGACGAGCGGTTATCAATCTCATCGTAAAGAGCTTCCAACAGTAGAACAACCCCGCCGGCCTCTCTGGGGTCGTACTCGGTCTTCCCAGCCAAGGACCGTGATGTTCCTGTTCCAAGTCCAGGCAACTATTAAACCTCCAGTTCGCGCCATAGTCGCCGTCTTCGAGGCCCTCAATAGACGCCCACCCCCAAGCCATCGCCTCCTTATACTTCTTCCGATCCTTGTGATACGCCTGGTTATACGCCTCAGCCCTCCCCAGGTCCTCAAAGGAGCACAACCTGAAAACGCAGTCAACAAACACCCAGATGGTCGCCACCGGACTATGGTGCAACCCCAACAGAACCTGAGGCTTATACATGTACGGAATCACCCTCCCAGGACTCCGAGTGTAGGGGCACTTTATCTCGAGCAGCACAACCTCCTCAGGATACCCCCGACAGACAGCATCCACTCCACCCCCGGTCACCCCCTGTGCCCGCCGGATCGGGAGCACACAAAAGCCATCCGGAGAGTAGTAGTTTTGCCCGTTTTGCCTTAATTTCGCCCTTCATTTGGCTATATTTTGTGAGCTCAGCCGAAACGAGCTTAAACTCATCATCTGAGATATACCCATCTTCAAGTGCCGCCGATACAATGTCAGCAATGGTATTCAATTTGCTCTGAGCGAGAATGCGGATATAGTCATGCTTTTTCAACTTAATGGCCAGCCGCCGACTGATGAATTTTCCAGCAATTACAAGTAGCCCGCAAGCGGCCCCAATAGCACCCAACACTTTGGCAATAGGAATGGCAACTACTGCACGCCTATTTTTTTGTACATAGCACCATATTTTTCAATTTCTTTCTCAAGGTATTGTTTCTTGCGGGTGATCTCATTCAACCAATAGGAGTGTCCTGGATTCACATCAGGCGGCTCCAGAGGAATGGTTGGTTTTTGTTTCATACTGCCGTTGTATACATAAGTCTATATGTCAACTTCAATTAGGAGTGATACTACAGTACAAGTCGCCCCTTGGAGTAGCTGTATAAAAGTTAATAACGTTGCCTTGTTCCAGCTGTAACGGCTGGTCTAAAGATATTACAACAGCCCTCTGGTAAGCAGGCTTACTTATTCCTGCCGTTTGAGTTGTCCCATTTATAACAGGAAACACTGCTATATCAACAGTATCAGCGCCCACACCAGACGACAACCCCATACGAATGATCTTACCATTGGATAACATGGTATATCCACAGCTTAAGTTTAGTGAGTCTCGACCCCCATCACCAAACGACCACTTATGACCCCTATGCGAAGGGCGCCACTTGCTTCTGCCCAAATAGTAATGAGGTGCATCGTTTGCGAGTTTACGTGTTGTCTCAGGTCCCTGCGTTGCCGTTTGTGTTGCGCATCACCATACTTTTTATTAACAGCATCGTTAGGCGAAATTGGGTCTCCCAACTGAACGATTTTATTCTCTCTCATTTCAAGGTCTCCAGTCATAGTATCACCAGAGTGTGCCGTTTTTGCCTTGGTCCATAAATGCTGGCTTTTATTGACATCTTGTAAATTGAAGAACAACACCAATAGGAAAGTCGTGATTGTTTAATAGACGTCCCTTGTTATCCCTTATCTAAACC
The DNA here is from genome assembly GCA_034190875.2 of Urechis unicinctus. Classification (NCBI taxonomy): domain Eukaryota; kingdom Metazoa; phylum Annelida; class Polychaeta; order Xenopneusta; family Urechidae; genus Urechis; species Urechis unicinctus. Next base: position 13,624,009 of record CM067347.1, read on the forward strand.
TTTAACTCATTCACAGCTCCGACAGTAACACGTTTTGACACAGGATTAGCGATGTTTGTGGTTATAATATCATCAAAAGAGCCCTCATGGCCTACAACTTCAAGAAGCGTAGTGGGCGCACCTTCAAGCATGTTGTGCGTGGTACTGACTTGATCGAGGTGGACATAAAGTGGGTTAAAGACGCTAAAGTTGACGGGCCAGGGGGCATCGTAACGACCTGAAGGAATCCATCCTCCAGCCAGAGTTGGCTTATCAAGACCCAACATTTTTAACACACCGTCGCCACATTGTATAGCCCAATCATCAAGAATTGAGAGGGTGATAGTCCCATCATGAGCATTATTCTCCAAAGTAAGCCCTAGAGCTGTAAATACATCCTGCAGAAGTTTGAAGTTCCAGAGGCCAGGGGGAAAAACGACACCTTCTTCTTTCCTGTAGAAATTTGCCCCGTTCTAATGAACACATATGATTCAGTGTTATACCGACCCACAGTATATGTGATTGACCTAAGACCTACGCAAAGGTCACCTGCACTATTGTCAATAGGACATAGCCTCGCCGCTTTGAACATTAGACAGAGTGTGATACATAGCACTATGAATAAAAAAAGCCTTTAGTTTCAATAGAAAAGCTACATATAAAACGGGCGGGGTGTATCCAGCCATTTTGGTGGGAGATAAACTAACCCGACAAACAATTCAAGCCTATTAGCAGAACTACAAGCACCTCTACCTCAGGATCATGCCTATGACCCCTATAACAATCCATATGACAAGAGGGCATATCAGAGACTCTGCACTGACTTTGGTGTTCAACCAAACACAGACTGGCGTCAGAAGGCAAACGCCGATAATAGTGACCTTATATGCACATGATGTGTATGGTTACGGGAGTGTCGTCAAGGTTGCTGGTCGAAACGTTCGTTATGACCCTACACGTATGGCCTTTGAGGCGGAAAAGGATAAAAAGCCAGGTTTTGCCCACGCGAGCAACCTACAATCCTTTCAGCACAGGGACCTGAAGCAGACGAGGCCTAGAGTACATTCATACTGGACACGTCTGAGGGCTATACACATACCGGCGTTGAGCGAATTAACGACAGCATCAGGACCTATGTATGGTCAATTCTTGGTGCTCAAGCAATTTCAGGCTGACGTAATAGGATGTCATCAACTCCCCAGTGGACATTTCGTCATCCATCCGCCGGTATCAGAACGTCCTCCAGAATGCTTCCTTAAAGGTTGATTATGTGTTTGGAACGGGCCTGTACATGGCTCCGTCAGATATGAGCCTTGCCATTGGAAACGTTGCTGGGTACAACAATCTGATTACTATCGAAACTGTGGAACAGCAGATCCGCAGCAATACTGATGTCAACCAGATACAGATATGGGAGTCCCCTCTCCAGGCGTTCCAAGTGGCGTGGCTGAGACTGGTCTGCGTGGGGTGCACGAGGATGAAAAAACCGCTCTTATTGTAGGCGGAATCGCTATAGGCTTGGCTGTGCTTTGGTTTGCTACGTAGTAGGTCACAGAGCATCAGGAGTATAACTCCCCACCGCCACAGCTGCGGCCCACACATGTTCTGCCATCCAACCAGCCACCTTTGCAGCTGACTTAAGCAGCCATGATACGAAGGAGCCAATGATACCTGGAAGGGGCAGCTGCTGCCTTACCGGCTAGGCCCTTCAGGACGTTTGCCAAAGAGTTCAGCTGTTTTTTTAATCCATTCCTTTACACCTAGCTCTGGAGCTGGCGTCGGTGTTGGTGCCGGGGTTGCACTAGTGCTCTCTCCTCCTGTCAAAGCAACTACCAGGGTCGAGATTGCCAATCCAATCGCAGTGAGGATTAAGGCGATTGTTATGCCCTGCTCCCAGAACAGGGTGCGTACACGCTCAGCTAGCGTTGTGTTCTCGTTAAGAAGTCTGTTGATCGTTTCCCTGATGCGGATAATTTGGGTTCGCAGACGTTCACGGCTTGTAGAGGCAGCCTCACCACGGACACGCCGCAGGTCCTGCAGCTCTGCAAGCTCATTTGCTTGGAATTTCCGCTCCTCCCCTCCTCCTCCAGGCTTGCCATTTTAGCTTCCCAATGTTTTATATCCCTTTCTATCTCAGTAAGCTTAGCTAGGTTATTGACCAGCTCACCCCTCTGGGTCTGCATAGCCTTTTCAAACCCAATAAGCTCTCTGAGTGGTAGTTCGTTGTCTGGTTGTGTACCTAGGTCTTCGGTATGAACGCCCTCTATGAAGCTTGTCTCCCACACCAACGTGCTCTGTCATGGCTTCAGGGCAGCTCATTTCTAACTTCAATGGAAGTGCAGCTTCCGCTTTAGCAGCAGCTTGGTCTACGCATTGTAGGGCTTTTGTTGCCTTTGTGGATAGTTGAGAGGTCACTCCAAGAGCCCGAGCAAGCTGTGTACCACCGGAATCTACGATACTCCTAGGAGAGAGGAATTTGTTGGGATTGGTCTTCCATGCTAGAAGCTTCCAGTCTCGGCCCCACTTAACCCAAAGGTCACCTCCTTTAGACGATCTAAACTCCAGAGTGGCCTGCAGCTCATGCTTAGACACTGCCTTCTCCCACCTTGTAACTAAGACTTTGGTTTCTTCCGGGGATCCCACCTGATCTTCTGTTAACCCAGCAGGCATTTCAGTATTAGCCCATGGTGGACTAGTCGTACTCGAGGTATCTAAAGTTTCGTCAATCAGGTTAGTCTCCTCATCATTAATGAAGCTAGTCTCATTCCTCTCCCCTTCCATAGCCCCCTCCTTCTCTGTGGTTTCAAATGTGGGGTTATCAAACTCCATGTTACTATGTTAAAGATATAAGTGCAATTAAGAATTCAACATGTCGAGTACTTACGGACGCAAACTAAACCCACACCGCCGGATACGTGAACCCCTCGGGGTAAAGGGCGTGATATAAACCACAGCATTGTGCAAAACCTGGGCCGTGCCATTGTTAAGAAAATGACAATCAAGATTTCTGGCAATGAGATCATGTCTATTGATGACAGCGACGTGTACCACAGTTACCACGACTTGTGGCGGACTGCACTGGAGAGACAGGGCCTCCAGTACCAGGGCATTGACACATCAGATGACAGAAACACAACTAAGATACGAATGGGGGCAAGAGACAAGAATGAGACCGAGGAAGAGGAAAAGGCTGTAGCCGATGTGTTTAGTAACAGGTTCTACGTTCCGCTCGACTTTGAACTCCTCGAGAGCCACATGCCATTCTACCAGAGCGCGCTTAATGAAAGACTGCAATACAAGCTCATGTTCAATGACTACAACCGCGTAATTCACGCGACAGGCGACACCGACGCCAGCTACAAAATTGATGGCATCTCACTGGAGTATGACATGGTTACCCAACCATAGTTGGCTCGTATGATATGCACCCAGTACACAGGTCGGCTCTTGATTCTATATGACCGTGTGTTTCGTCACAGAAAGCTTGTATACAATAAAAAAGATACACTGCGGAACATCAACCTGAACGTGCCTGCTCGCAGCATGAAGGGTATCCTACTGCTCTTTGAAGACCCCCAGGGCGCCTCATTCGCCAGGAAAACAGAGTCGTTCTACAACCCAAAGATTACGAAGGTCAAGGTGACCATTGAGGGCATCCCCAATCAACTCTATGTCCAGGTCATGCGTGACTACCAGCAGTGGGATGAGGTGAAGAAGGCATTTGCAGCAACGAGTAAACGAGATTCCAGTGTAGCAATAGCTGTAAAAGACTTGGCAGTGTCGGACGTTTCCCTAGAAGAGTACCTAACCACCAAGTATGCTCTGTGGCTCGACTTAAGGACGAGTGATGACTACCGGCCGCATGGTAGTGGCAGGGCCGTGGAGAATGCGTCTGAGTGTATCACCATTCAGATCACGAAAAAATCACAGGCGGCCGGCGCATTTAACGTCTATATGTATATTGTTATGAATGCACAGCTTAACATTAAATATGGCAGATTCGTCAGCGTAGTCTACTAACAAGGTTTTGATGAAACCAAAAACTGAGTTTACATTTCCAGATGGTCCCTGTTCGGCAATTGTTTGTGGGCAGACAGGATGTGGGAAAACGGCATTCATCCTCGACCTACTTGAAGGGCCCTTCTTCGGCGCCTTCGAGCATATCATAATCCTCTGTCCTACCATACATTTCAACGAGACCTATCCAGGGGAGCGGCTCCAAGACCACTTGAGGGTTTTCTACCACTGCTTCAAGGGCGAGCCTACCCTCTACATTATTGATGACTGTTCGGCAACAAAGGCCCTAACCAAGAACAAAGACATGCCATCCGAACTGGCCTTTAGCAGCCGCCATGCGCAGCAAAGTGTCTGGGTCCTCACCCAGAAATGCAACTCTGTGCTGAAGGATCTACGTGAACAGACACCAAGGATCGCGACTCGTTTGAAGACGCCCTACAAGAGAATGATGTGATTCCAACGAGTGAGGAACGTGCCACAGTACGCCAGCTACTAGCAAAGACCAAGCACGCAAAACTGCTGCTGAAGACTGATCAACTTACTGCATATGCCGTCAATTGAAGTGATGTTGGCATTGGTTGCGGCCGCTGACTCAGTAACCAATTTAGGTTTCTTCAACTGGGGAGCAGTGCAATATATTAGACTTCGAAGGTGTATACGTATATTCACGGATCCTAATACCATTATTGATCAACTCCTTTAACAGGACTCAGCTAGCCCACCGGCCACTGAGAGAGTGGAACCCCGTTGCACACCTGGTGTAGATCTTCTAAGAGAGATAGGCTTGCTGCTGTCAGGCCCGTCGGTTCCTCGGCGATCAGCACCTGTCGACTGCAAAGAGATTACAAAGCTCTATGCCAAATATGAGGCTCGGCTGGGTGCTAGCATGACGCAGACTCTGGGGCAGTCAGTTCTCCTGTTTTCTTGTGTTGCTTATATGTTTCTGCCAATCCCCCCAGAACATCAGCCAAATCTGATTACAGCCCTCGAGACTGACCCGTTTGTCAGACATGCACTAAGAACTGCCACATGTGAACTTTATCATCGCTATGGTATGATGTTGGCTCTGCTTACTGCGGCCCTAACAACCGCCAAGTACCCCGCCTTCCGGGACTGGCTGTCTGACACCCCTCCTGCAGAGGATCTGCCTGGGTGCTGTCAACTGGAGGAACAAAATTAGAAGGTAACATGGAGAACGCAAATCAAGAGATAACGGCGGTGACTAGTGATCAGCCTGCGCCTCAACCTCAACCTGCGCAAAAGGAGAAACCTACAAAAGACGCTTAAAAGGTTGAGGCAGGCGGAAAGGGGGCTGCGGTCAAAAAGCTAATCAAAATAGACTTCTGAGAGAGCTGGGGGAAGCTAAGTCCACGCTACAGTCTGAAAATCTGGCCCCCGATTTGACTGGGGCGGAAAAGGGGGGTTCGCCTCAGGGCAGATGGGTTCTACTAAGTCTTGGCCAAAGTGGCCGACACACCTTTGTTTGTCGGCGGAGTGGGGGTGTTTGTACTAGCATTGTATTGCTACAGGCAGATAGTGGTAGCCTCACACCCTAAACAGGTTGTGCCCAGGGGAGAGGCAGTGAAGTCAGCACCTCCGGACGCTCATTTAAAGGATCCGCTTTATATGGAATAAGATGACAACACCAATTACTGATGGAAAAATGCTCGTCAACGCGCTGTACCACAGTGCAGTATTTTCCGGCATATCAATAGGTTATGCCAAGCTTGCTAAGATGGCTCTGGGTGGTGGGGCACCACGTTTTGATTTCACCCCACGTGACCTGGCTATCCCCCCCTGTGGGTGTGGGGGTAGAATAGGCTCACCGTATCCTCCTGCATGTCGTAAGAGGCGACTAATAGGGGGCAACCTGTTGACCGTGGGTTGCGACTCGTGTCGGTGGACAATGGGATCCAAGTGGTCGAGTGGAGAGGTCCTTTTGAGGGCTATATCTGCAACACACCACTCTGGCCCGGATTTCACCTAAACGAGAGGCTGGAATGGCCTGGTTCAGTCAATCGGCTGGTGGTGAGTTGCCCTAGGATAATCGTTTCTATTTTTATCTCTTCCATCTCCATTTTCATTTATCCTAGAAGGCAGCTGCTTAATCAGGTCAATCTTATCTATTTACCTTTCATGGCACCATATAACACATGAGTGTTGGTGTGCCGTTAAACCCTATACCTACCTACCTACTGTGACCTGGCTATGGCTGTTGCCGATGTATCACTAGCTATGGCCACAAAGGATTTGTTAATTAAACAAGGAATCTTACCAGTTGATATACTGAAATAATGGCCACGATTGCGCTGCTTGTTGGAGGCGCTCTTGTTAACGCCCTTGCATTCTCTGGGAGCAACTTTTTATTCTCTATCCCCTGTGGGTCCAGGGAAGAATAACCCCACTGTATCCTCCTGCATGTCATAAGAGGCGACTATTAGGGGGCAACCTGTTGGCTGTGGGTTGCGACTCGTGTCGGTGGACAATGGACTCCTGGTGGTTGAGCAGAGAGGTCCTTTTGAGGGCCAAATCAGGCACCCAAGTGAATTCATTGAACGAGCGCGATCGGCAGTGTTCGGTTTCGTCTAACAGATGCATATATATATATATATATATATATATATATATATATATATATATATATATATATATATATATATATATATATATAGATATATATATATATATATATATATATAGATAGATATATATATATATATATATAGATATATATCTATCTATATCTATATATCTATATCTATATATATATATATATATATATCTATATATATATATTGACTTGGGTGTGTGTGGGCAGATAGACCCCCATTACACCATTATTTCTACTGGTGCTAATCCATTTCGATATTTAGACTAATAGAGACGAAAAATTTCTACGCACTTCCACTGGCCTGAAAGTCAAAGCGTCTTTTCTGCATTCATTTTCCTAATCGTAATCCGTTTCTGTGCTCCCAGCCTCCGAGTCAGTATCTGACTCGGTCGTTATTCCGTCTCCACGCAATCGTGTGGGCTCAAATAAATATTCACGGACATCTTACGTCCTCATTTCACCTAATGAGGTTTCATAATCTTGATCTGATGACGACATGTAATTAGATACCAATTAGTAGAAAGTATAGTTGCAGGGAAAAAAAATATCTCAGCTTCCGAAACACCGCCATAGAATTTGTTTTGGGACGACCAGTAAACGTGACGTCACGCGACCTGCCACCTAGCGACCAACTGGTGCAAAATGAACCCGGGGAATTCAATCGGAATTTAACCCGAGCAGCACTTTCTCAGCGGGTTTATGTCCACCGTAATTGAAAAAATGATAAATTATCAGCCGTGGTTAGATTAAAAGATATTTTCCTATATTTTGAAACATACATATCGGATATCCCCTTAAACGTTAGTTTTGATCTTTAAGGGATACTGGAAAACGATCAACTGAATGTGTTTCTCGTCTGCAGGCTGTAGTCTCTGTGATAAATAATGAGGTGACCCGCTTGACTGGAAAAAAACCTAAAGATGCTATAAAGGCAAAACGAATTGCACAAAAGCCCTCTTCAGTCGTACCAGGGCGCCCGCTGGGGTCAAAGAGCAAAAGCTTCCCTCTGATGTTGGCGTTCGCTACCTCTACCAGCCTGGTGAGGTCGAGCAAGACCACCGGCGGTGGGCCACTGACCCTGTGTGGTCACTCAATGTTTACCGGATTGGACGCTCTGTCACAAAATCTGGTGACCCTGTTACAGGGGTCCATCCAACAAATAGTATAGTACAGGGCCTGTACTATACTATTTGTTGGATGGACCGCTCCATGGCTTTGTAAAGGAGGAGTTGCTTGTGGTGCCGTCCGATACCCAGCTGCCACCAGACGGTATTACCAATTAGTCAAAGACAGATAGATAGTAATGGAAGCAACTGAAAAGTGCCCCTGGATATTACTCGGGAAGAGAGACCCTTGTGACAGGCCCTGTAAGTTTGACTTTTGTGCAATGCACAGGTTTAAGATTAAACAGGGGATCGTAAATCGGCTTTGTGCAGAGTGACAGAAGAGCATAAAAAATAACCTAAAATTATGCATGGATTGTGGATTCGAAAGGGTTAACCACAAGCGCCTTCGTAAGAAGAAGAGGCTTTAGGGCGGTGAACCGGGTCGCAGGAAGGCCCGGGTGGCGACTCACGTTGAGACTGGTACGACTGAGGAAGGTGTTCTAGATAAACCTTCTCGAGCTAGGAAGACCAAGCCCCAACGTCCGCCGGCTGCCCCAGGAGGAGATGGTGGTGCCTCTCCCACACCCAAACCCCCTCAGGCTAGGAAGACCACTCCTTTACGCACTGTACCCTCTCGGCTCAGGGAGGCCACCCCCAGTCTCACTATAGCCGGCATATGTGAGAAGTTGGATGACCTCCTGATCGCGGAGGGGGCAGAGGGTGGAGTGGGTGGGCTGGGTCGTAGTTGCTGGTGTCGAATAGGTCACTGTCTTTTTTCATGTTGGCTTAGATGTCTGGTGTGCGGATCTCCAGGAGGAGGGAGTCGGTGTCGGTGTAGAGTAGTTTGAGGTTGCGCCCGTACTGGGGCTTCATGGTGTTGTAGTAGAAGTCGTACATGAGGTGCTTGGACAGATCGAGTATGCACATTTCCACGTAGACTGGGCGGTTGAGGACCAGGTGGGCCTTGTGTATGTGGATGGCGGCCAGGTCGTCGTTGAATATTTTCAGTCGGGCGAAGGTGGGGCTGGCGATGAGCTTTCTTATTTTGTTGCCGTCTGCAGCTCGGACCAGCTTCACATCAACCCGCTTGCAGAGGTTCTCCATGGTCTTGCCGAAGACGGAGTTGTTCATTAGTTTGTATAGGTCCTTCTCGAAGTCACTGGATGCAGCCTATCGGAGATCTGTGTTCTTCCGGATGTAGAGTTCCATCCAGGGACTTTAGGTGAAGGATAGGGTGATGTGGATCTTGGTCAGCCTCATCCCCAGGGCCAGATACAGTTTGAGGTTCCTGTAGTGGAGTACGTACTTCTCCTTATTCCTCAGGTTCGGGACCAGCTTCTCGACCCGTGGCTGCCGTATTCGTCAAGGAGGTTTTTCTGGTAGTCTGAGAGCCACTCGTTCTGGACAAGGAGCCGCTCTGGGGCCAGGGGGTTGTCGTTGTGGTCGTCTTGAAGATCAGCTGGATACTCCAGGTCGACCTCAAGGATGTACCCAGTCTCAGCATCGTCAGGGTGCGGACCAGTCTGGATTGCGGCTCTGGCCGGTCCACCCACTCTTTGTTCAAGGTAGGTAGGGCCTGGCTCATTGCCCATCCATAGAGGTTGTTGGTGTTGAGGTACTGGATATAGCTCGTGGGGTTCTCCTTGTCGAAGTCTCCTACGTAGGGGTTGTTCGCCTTGGCGTGGCGCCGCGAGACCATACTTATCCCTCCACGCAGACCCTTCTCGATGAAGAGGTGCTTGTCGTAGTCAGCGAGGAGTTCCAGCTTTACCCCTGTGCTCTTGAGTAGAGCGTCCCACGAGAGGCCTGGGCTGGTATAGAAATGAGTCCAGGCCGTACTGCTTCAGGCTGGTCTTCCGGAAGGTTTCAAACACGTCGGCCAGGAGGAGGACATCTGTCCAGAGGTAGAGGTCGTGCTCCAGACCGTTTGTGCGTGGGCGTAGCCTGTGGCGGATATGCTGGATGGGCGGGAGGGGAGAATCAAACTTATCCCAGCTGTCCATGAACTCATAGGGGAAGACCCCCTTGCGCAATAGTAACCCTCACTTTGTCCGGTCTGGTTCATACTCTGCCGTCACGGTGAAGGCGTCTGGGCTGTTGGCTGAGACCAGCTTGTCGAGGGAGGCCAGGAGGAACTGTGCGCTGTCTATGAAGCGGAGCAGTGGCAGTGGTCACGGACCCAGTTGGTTCCGAGTGGTTTGTTGCAGACGTGGCATTGGGTTGCGGTTTTGTGGACTCTTTGGTCGTCTTGGGTCATCCGCATGGAGACTGGCTTGGAGAGAACCGATTAGATCTTTTTCTCCTACCGCTGTAGGGCTTTCAGGAACTTCTCCACGGCGTCCTTCCCCTGAAGATGACTGGGGGTGAGGTCTTCCCGTCGCATCGGACCACTATGCAGCCGTACCCGCAGCCTTGGTGTTCTTGGGTCTTCTGGGTGTTGCTCTTTACTGGATTGAGTGCTGGCCCAGGGAGCTTTACTGTGAGTGCCTCTAAGTCTGCGTCGATGACGTAGGGGGCCGAAAGTTGCTTTTGCCAGTTCTGGAAGGATAGGATGGTGTAGCCGTGGAGGCAACGTTCGCAGAAGAATTTGCGGCCCTCGTATTTGGTTTGGTAGAGAGTAGGCGGTCTAGGTTTTTAATCCAGGTGTAATGGGATGCTCCGTCGTCCTCGATCAGCATGAGGTTTATACAGGTGCTAGGATATTTGCTGATCCGTTGGACTATGACGGTTTTCCCATCCCAACCAAATACGTTTAGGCGTAGGTCAAGAGCCTTTTCGATTTTTCCGGCGTGGGAGAACGGTATGGGGTACGCCACACCTGAGCCCTTTAGCTTATCTATGAGCCACTGGATGTTGTATTTTGAGGGCCGATGTGGATTCTGGGCAGCTGGCTGGAGGGCTGAGATGATGGACCATAGTATACATAGGTCATCTCGGTTCTTTACGCTTATGATGGCCCCTTTGTTTGCCAGTGGTGGGGGTAGAGGGAGGTAGGAGCCGCCTTTGAGTGGTTGATACTTGGCGATGTCGATCCAGATGGTTTTTAACGATTCGAACACCCATCTAGAACCTTGGTTGGTCCACTTCTCCAGCATCTCCTGAATTTGGGGGGCGGCTTGGTCCATCGTAGGGTCAATGTCTTGTTTGTTTCGTAGGACTGGCTCGACATACTCCGTTGGTACCATCTTTATCAGTCTTGTAGAGGCTTACCTTGATTGCGAACTGGGTCTTGAGGCCACCTAAGATATTCAGCTCCTCGGTTAGAACTCTGTGCATTTTCGGTCTCACGCCTTTCTGGAAGATCAGGAGGTCTGAGGCAAGGGGGTGAGCCTTGGGGACGTCCATGACCCATCCTCGCAGTTGGTTCTTGATGGCCCACTTGGTTCTACTGAAGTTGAGGCGGGGGGTGGAAACTTGTCTGGGTCGGGTGGTGGTTGACCTTTGGTGGGGGGTTGGAACCGGTCCAGTGGTTGTCCTTGGACGTGGAATTAGTTTGACCTCAGACCAGAGAAGCGGTCGTGGGGTCGTTACTGGGGGATGTGGTCTGACTGGTTTGCCGTCCACCTTGGTCCTCATTCTTGCGTAGAACTCCTTGTACTTCCTATTGAATGCGTTTTTCTTTTTGAGTGCTTCGAGGGCGACCTTCGTGCGTGGGTAGGGTGGTGGGGCTTGGCCGTGGATTTCAGTATAGACCGTTTTGGCCTTTCGGGCGCGTGTGTTGTGGGACGTCATTACTCTACTGTTTTGTTAGTTCAAAAGGGGGTACAAATGACAAAAATCAAGTCGCAACAAAAACCCCACCTGCGACTCAAACGGCTTCCGACCCTCTCCCCTACCCCTGCGACTCGTGGCCCCCTTCGACTCTGTGGCCCTACCCCTACGACTCATGGGTCTGCCCCTACCCCTGTGACTCGTGGGCCTCCCCTACCCATACCCCCTGCGACTCGTGGGCCTCCCTCTCCCCTGCGACTCATGGCTGCCCCTCCCCCTACCCCTGCGACTCATGGCTCCCCTACCCCCTGCGACTCATGCCCCCCCCTGTGACTTATGGGCCTCCGATAGGCTCCCCGCTGTTAGTCCGCCAGAGGGACACTCCAGCTCTTGTCAGGTCTTGAGACCTTAGACCCCGAAAAGAATGGTCAAAATGGGTAAATGATGCTCTGAAGTGGGGGGATTCCTTATCGTCGGTGGGTGGGTCCCCATTTGGAGGGGTTTTCTGGAACCGCTATTACCTATACTATGGGAGGGGAACCCCAAAAGTAACTATTGTCTGGTACTATGCACCCACAAGGGTACCCAAAACTGTATTCAGTATACCCTTATCAAAGTTTTAACTATCTAGAACCATTTAGTGGAAGTAATGTATATTGAAGTCCAGCTAAGCCAAAAATCTCACTTCGACCCGGTGAAACAAAACATCTGGGAGGGGAACCCCAAAAAGTTTCAACAATAGCTTTGCAAAAGTAACAGAGTAGCGACTATTTTTCGTTGTTGATGAAACATCGCAAGAGGCCTCAACAATTTTATCGGCTTTTTCTTCTGTTCCTGATGCCCAAATATGGGAAGGGGAGGATGTATTAAATAACAACTTCTCTTTTTCACTGAAATAATTTTGTTTTTCTAACTCCTCAACAGGCATTTCATTTGTCTCCTGGTTTGTGCTGTTTGCTTCGGTCATATCAGATTTATCAAAAAGTGATCTCAAACTGGTGTCAAAACTATTTATTTTCTTTATCAGTCTATTGCTGTGTTTTTGAATAACTTTATTGATAAATTTGGATTTTAAAATTACTAGCCCACCATGCAAATCCTCCCCTGCCTCGGCTAGAGAATTACAATTAACTAACAGGCCCATCAAAAATATCCCAAATTTATGCTTGTCCTGGTCTTTATAGAAGTCGGGACGAACGTTTCATGTGATGACTTAGGCAGATATAAACTACTGTTGCACTTAACATTCGCACGTTAGCACCCCGCTGACTATTTCCCAACCTCGCTTTAAAAAGTCCAAAACACTCTCCTTACAAAAGACATCTAAAACAGCAACTATCATGGCCATAGCAGCATCTACATTAAACTACATTTGGAGTGGTTAGAGGTTTGTTATGACCGAAAAGGTCCGTCCTAATAGAGTTTGCAAAGGACACTTCGTAGTACATAATTTTTTTGCCGTCTGCTAAAGGTTTAGCTATATGCATCATCCTCATAAACACTCAAACCCGGCTTAGAATAAAAATGACTTGGTAACCCCTACCTTTGACTTTTTACACTAGAAATGCTTTTTCCTGATACTAATAAATCAACATCCTGTCTATTCTTGGTTACTCTCTCCTAATTTTCCTCAACACGTAACCCCCATACCACTGAAATTTCCTGCCAACAGTTCTTCCACACCTTTTTGACGCTATGTAGTATTGTAACAGTGTGCAATATTTTTTTATTCAATTCCCTTTCTGTCCCTGATGTTGGTCTAGCATGTTTCTCATAAACGCTATGTTTAAGGATTCCCTTGTGATACACATGGACTACTTTTTTGTCAAATGCTTTGAGGGTGGCCCTCATGGTACAATCTTCAAAAGCAGATTTATATGTTTTAGTATGCAAAAGAGGACTCTTACGATTTCTTCTAGCCGCTGAAGTTAATCTTAACCCTCTTTCAAATGCAAAAACACAATACTTGTTTGATTCAGCAATACCTGCAGTCTAAACATTCTACCAGCTGTTCCTTCTTACAAAGGAATTGCCGTTACTATTTTGCACTATTTCATTGTATATTTCCTCTCCTAAAGTAAAGGTTGCATGCGGCTGAATTAATTTTGTATAGAACTTTCCACTTACTTTGGTTCCAAGACATTCATCTGTTAAAATCAGTGGATTTATGAGTCCTCTAACTGCTTAGACACCTTCCTTACTTTGTGGAACCTCACTTACCCGGCCAATATTATCCTCTCCCAACTTACCTTTGATAGTGTGAACTTTCGGGGATGAGAGGTCAACAATGGTGGAATCACTGTCACCCTCACTGGGCCGTACATTTGTTATGTGGCGTCATGCTCTTCTCTGAGTTACAAGAAGACAAGTTACTCTCTTGAATGTTTTTCATTGGGAAGTTCTGAACGACATGTTTAACTTTGCTGTCACTCTTTTCTACAGTAAGACTCTTATGGCTTGACTGACTATCAGAGTCAGCAATTGAGCCCTCGCTGTAGTTAGTCTGCTTCGTGGACGTTTCTTCCTACACGTCTAATGAAAAAGTGTGTAAATATACGATTTGCTACATATACAATGCAAGAATAAACCATACTGCAGTTGAGGCTGACGAAAGCAGAGGCCAGACTTTGTCGTCGTCCAACTCCATGCTGAAATCCTTCGTAAGGTTGGCTAATGCATCGCGGATATTTCTTGCCAACTGTTCCGCTCCAACGACGTTGATGTGCAGGCCGTCATATGCAACACAGTCCCGCCTCATACCACCGAAGCCTTAAACAGTTGGCGTATCATCCAGAAAATTGCTTCGCACGTCCGTGGCTGCTTGTTGCTTGAGTGCAAGATTGGTGGATCTTATGTCTGCTTGGTTTTCTCGCAGATGAATACAGTTGAATTGTCCGAACAAATCCTGATATCTGCATTAAGCAAAGAACAAATCCCATCAATGTGCATGGTAGTGATATATATAGTATCCACACGGACATTGGTCAAGTCGTGTTGTGCGCCTACCGGTCGCGGCAGGACGCTTGATATCACAACTTTGGTGTTCGGAACGGTCGACCATACATAATCCAGTAGTGCCCTAAACACGCTGAAGATGTAAAAAAAAGCTAAATTAGCAAATAGCGACCAATATTGCACAAAATGGTGGCATTACCCAAGGAGTTACATAACTTAAGATTGCATTACCTCACAACCCGGTCGACGCTATGGCCGGATGAAATAATGTTTGTTCCAAGATGGAGAACCAGGTGAGAAGGATTGGTTGTGAGGGCCTCGGTCAATCGCTGTCCAAAGCAGTTCCACCACTTCCCTACAAAACCACAACAGTATAATTTAAACAATGCAGGCGATAAACATCGGTGTAAGGTGCCTAGTTCCGGTTCATCGCCGTGTTTTTCCTCTGGGGTATACTGAATACAGTTTTGGGTAGCCTAGTGGATGCATAGTAGCAGACCATAGTTACTTTTGGGCATCCCCTCCCAGTTTTTGTGTTTCCTGAGGCCAAATGTGTGATTATTGGCCTAAAGTTAACTCCCGATGATGCTTAATTATAGTTGCTTATTTAGATAAGAAATGAAATAAAATATTTATACTTGTCTGTAGTTGATATTTATGCTTAGATATGCTTTGAATCGGTTCCACCCATCTGATCTGTGTTTACATGCTAAATCTCGGCGTAAGCTATTTGCCGCTCATCTGTGCCAGATACAGGTTGTCCCGTCGGGCTATTTTGCGCCAGCTTCACACCGGTATTTTGGGCGCCATCTTCACACCGGTGGCGCGCGTATTTTAATTGTTCGTTGGTCGCCTATATAGAAACATGAACTCGTGTTCTGGTGAACGGGTGATGATCAGAGAGATCACTACAGAAGCTGAGGTCAAAAAGACTGGTTCATGGTATGTATGCTGACAGTCATGACAACGATCTCAACAGAGAACTAGAGATCGCCTGGTCTATACTCGTATCACAATAAAAGTTATAGGCTAGAGGTTAGCCCGGTTAACAGACCCAACTACTACATGTTAGGTCTGGCGTTCGGCCTAGTCAAAATGTGGTTGACAACCAAAGATTAATCTAACTGCTTTTCATAGTTAAACAAATACAAAGATGAACCATATCTGGTTATTCTTAACATCTTACGGTGCTCACTGAAAAATCCAGATTGTTATCAATCTTCTATATATGTACAAATGAAATAAAAACATATCGCAAACATTAACGCTGCTCCTTTAATCGCCATTTTTGTTTTTGGTTACTCAGTACGTTATGACAAAATTGATTTGTTTTCACATAGACTTGAGCGGACACATTTGTGGACGATATTCCGCTACAAATTTGTTTTCTGAGCATTTTTAAAAAATGCTGTTTATGACAGCTTTCTTACAACTTCAGCGAACAAGGTAATCAACGGTTGAATCGAACGAAATGACATCCATATGGCTTTTTCAAATGGAATAAGAGTAGATCCAAGAAATATTTCATGATTGACCAGTCCACCACATTTGGCTTGGCATAAGGTAGGCCTCTACGGAAGACATAGAGGCCTACTGTAGGTCTAGCTAGAGGTCTGATAGCTGATTCTTAGCCTTTGCCTAAGTTACAACAATTATCCTGTCATCTTTTTGTTATGGCTAATTGTCATCTAGGTTTGTTTGTGATTAAGTATGTTGCTGGTTGCAGTGACCACACACAAGCAGAAAATGATATCTGCAAGAGAGCTGATTATCTCGAATGGCCAGAATACTTCATGGCTGTAGCATTCCTATCAGCTCAGAGAAGCAAAGATCCTCGCACACAGGTTAAGTCGCCACACTTTTCACTCGGCTGTTTCAGTTCAGGGTAGCTGTCCAAGCATCATAATCATCCCAATCCATCAGTATCCCCAAATCACCTGCTTGTTAAAAAATTGTCTTACAATACCAGTATTTCATTTCTTCATGTGATTTCTGTCATCAGACCATTCCTATTGTGAATCAGTTTCCTGACATCCTCATGTGAATCACTGTTGTCTGATGACCTCATGTGAATCACTGTTGTCTGATGACCTCATGTGAATCACTGTTGACTGATGACCTCATGTGAATCACTGTTGTCTGATGACCTCATGTGAATCACTGTTGTCTGATGACCTCATGTGAATCACTGTTGTCCGATGAGCTCAGGTGAATCACTGTTGTCTGATGAGCTCAGGTGAATCACTGTTGTCTAATGACCTATTGCTTGTGACTGGTGTCTAGGTTGGTGCTTGTATTGTGAATGAGGAGAAGAAAATTGTGGGAACCGGTTACAATGGCATGCCGATTGGCTGCAGTGATGATGATTTACCATGGCGACGGACAGCTGAGAACCGCTTGGATACCAAGTACCCTTATGGTAGGATGGCTTGGTCAATTCTGGTATGCAATGATCTCATGCTGTCTTATGGTAGGATGGCTTGGTCAATTCTGGTGTGCTATGATCTCATGCTGTCTTATGGTAGGATGGCTTGGTCAATGTCTGATCTCATGTGTGCAATGATCTCATGCTGTCTATGGTAGGATGGCTTAGTCAATTCTGGTGTGCTATGATCTCATGCTGTCTTATGGTAGGATGGCTTGGTCAATTCTGGTGTGCTATGATCTCATGCTGTCTTATGGTAGGATGGCTTGGTCAATTCTGGTGTGCAATGATCTCATGCTGTCTATGGTAGGATGGCTTGGTCAATTCTGGTGTGCAATGATCTCATGCTGTCTTATGGTAGGATGGCTTGGTCAATTCTGGTGTGCAATGATCTCATGCTGTCTTATGGTAGGATGGCTTGGTCAATTCTGGTGTGCAATGATCTCATGCTGTCTTATGGTAGGATGGCTTGGTCAATGTCAATGGTGTGCTATGATCTCATTCTGGTGTTCTATGATCTCATGCTATCTATGGTAGGATGGCTTGGTCAATTCTGGTGTGCAAAAATCTCATGCTGTCTATGGTAGGATGGCTTGGTCAATTCTGGTGTGCAATAATCTCATGCTGTCTTATGGTAGGATGGCTTGGTCAATTCTGGTGTGCAATGATCTCATGCTGTCTTATGGTAGGATGGCTTGGTCAATTCTGGTGTGCAATAATCTCATGCTGTCTATGGTAGGATGGCTTGGTCAATTCTGGTGTGCAATAATCTCATGCTGTCTTATGGTAGGATGGCTTGGTCAATTCTGGTGTGCAATGATCTCATGCTGTCTATGGTAGGATGGCTTGGTCAATTCTGGTGTGCAATGATCTCATGTCTGTCTTATGGTGTGCAATGGATGGCTATGGTAGGATTGGTCAATTCTGGTGTGCAATAATCTCATGCTGTCTTATGGTAGGATGGCTTGGTCAATTCCGGTGTGCTATGATCTCATGCTGTCTCAGCAGACATGGTTGTGTTGCCCTGCGCTCTTCATTGAACTTATTTCTTTACGTTTGCGAGTGTTTTGCCCGCTGTTGGCTGCTGTATTAAGAACTTGTGCTGACATATAGAATGATAGACTGCCTGTGTTGTCTTTTGCAGTGTGCCATGCTGAAATGAATGCCATTCTGAACAAGAACTCTGCTGATGTTAAGAACTGTACAATATATGTGGCCCTTTTTCCCTGCAACGAATGTGCCAAGCTGATCATTCAGTCAGGGATCAAGCAAGTTATTTTCATGTCCGAGAAGAACCGCGAGAGTGAGGGGGCTATTGCATCACGTCGTCTGTTGACCATGGCTGGAGTCACCCTCAGGTATTCTAAACCTACCACATCAATACAATTCGCTCTCATCCCAGAGCTTTCAAATAGAATCCTGTCTCAATGCTGACTGATATCTGCTTGCCTTGAATCCAACACATGTCTAATTGTGATAAGCAGGTTCCATTTAACATGGAAGCAACTTTCCTTTAGTGTCGACATTCTTCTTACATAAAACGATGCAGACGTCATTAACGGATAATCATGACCGAGTGACCTCCGCCAGGCAGGTGCTTGTGGCCATGAGGATAGTTGCATCCAGTGGACATATCCTGTCTCCATGGTGTCAGTTTAATGAGCTAGCAGTGCTGGCATGTTGCCATTTCCCGCACAGTCCAGGCTGATACATAGCAGATAGTCGCCATGGGCAGCCCTGCTCTTCCTCTTATCATTTTTTTTATGGAACTTTTATTAAAATCTACTGTTTGATATTGATAACAGTCCAACAGGCTGTCTAAATGTGGTCTAATTTTGTTGCAGAAAATTTGTGCCTAAGCACAGAAAGGTAATCATTGACTTTGACTGTCTGGATTGCTTGAATGTTGAGGAAAACGGGCAGGAACGGTGATAAGGAAGCAGTCGTGGCATGGCCTGAAACCATTCATCTGGGAAGTGAACCTTCGTGAACAAACAACATCTCAAAAATGAATGCTAACTTCTGACTGAAACTGAAAGCCTCGAGTGTAGGCATGCTAGTGTCGTTGATACTGAAAGCCTCGAGTGTAGGCATGCTAGTGTCGTTGATACTGTTGGTGTTGGATTAAAGATGCTGACTCGGCTGGATTGTTTGCGGTTGGTCACTGTGTCAGAAACCGATAATAAGCACAGAACTTGTTAGCAAGATAGAAGTAGCATCATTTTCATGTCTGCATTTGAATTGTCACTACTTTGTGGGACTACAAAAAAGTTTGTGAATTTGGTGTGAGGGACTTAGCAATGTCCATAGTTGACCTTCAACCACTTACATATTATAATTAGATCAGTGCGGTATAATACAACCTCTTACATATTATAATTAGATCAGTGCTGTATAATACAACCTCTTACATATTATAATTAGATCAGTGCGGTAAAATACAACATTGTTTTATCTTTAATGAAGCATTTCCATATTTTTTAAATCAAAGTTCTCAATATGGAAAAAAGTTTAGATTATATATATATTGTTTTGTGGGTGTGGACCAAACAGAAACAATCAATGTTGAAGATATCTGTTAGAGACATTTATTGATAAACATACAAATGACAAACAATTCACAGGAACTCTAATAGCAGAAGCTGAACCTCTCTATAACTAGATGACAGTCAAACCTGGAGTTTAAGTCTGAGTTTCTCCAAGTAGTCCCTGTATTCTGGGTTCACCTGGTATCTATTTTGAGGAATGTCCACTCTGATGCCCTTGAGTCGAAGGCGAGCTAGACTCGCCTCGGTTACATCACGACACTCTCTGAGCTGGAGACCCCGTAGCACCGGGCAGTATTCCCCCAATAACCTGTACACCACAAACACCTGGGAAGTGACATCTTGCACATCACAAATACCTGACATCCTATACATCACAAATACCTGACATCCTATACATCACAAATACCTGACATCCTATACATCACAAATACCTGACACTAAGTGTGATAGCAATGAGTTTAACCCTTGCCCACATGTTTACTGTATATAATAAAACGGGATGTCCATGCAACAACCCAATAAGAAGAAGAGTCCAGGAATTGACAACAGATTCAAATAACACATGCCATGAATTGATTAAACTTGAGTGTGTGCTGTGGTTTCCTGAGCTGGGACAACAACTCTCATTGAGTATCGGCTTGCTTCTTGGCTGCCGAGATAATGTTTTGTCATAACTATACTTGTCATTGACAGAACTATACTTGTTATTGTGGATAGAACTTTACTTGTTATCATGGATAGAACTATACTTGTTACTGTGGATAGAACTTTACTTGTTATCATGGATAGAACTATACTTGTTATTGTCAGAATTATACTTGTTATTATCATCAAAACTTTGCCTGTCATCAACTTTTCTTGTTTTAAACTTGTTTAGATGGATAAGAGAAAGTGATCACCTGACGGAATCATCTGTGACTCGCCAGCAGCCCTGTAGGTTGAGATGCCGCAGCTTGCTGCAGTGCTTGGCTATTGTGGCCACGCAGTTGTCGGTCAAACCGTAGATCTTTGCTATTGACAGATACTCCAATCTAGACACAAGATAATCAAAATAGGACTCCATAGGACCTCGTCCCCATGTTGGTCATTTAGGCTTATCTCACGAATAGGACCTCGTCCCCATGTTGGTCATGTAGGCTTATCTCACGAATAGGACCTTGTCCCCATGTTGGTGATTTAGGCTTATCTCACGAATAGGACCTCGTCCCCATGTTGGTCATGTAGGCTTATCTCACGAATCGACCATACAGCAAATCAAACTCAACGCTATATGAAGTATCATTATTGACATTTCCATTGCCTCTATGGGTCTAGACATGAGTTGTTAGATGTATTCTGTCAATACTCTATGTTTCATTACAACCAGACGACATTGTAGCTGACTATTATAGAGAGGAAGAGAATACTTTTAGCATCTTACTTTTTGCATGTCACAGCAAGCACATTAACGCCCTGGTCCTTCACATCCCAGCATCCACTGATATCCACATGACGTAGTGAAGGGCAGTTCATGGCCAGTGCTAACACCCCCTCGTCCGACAACCAGCTACACTCATGCAGTCGAATCTCCTGTAAACCGCGGCAGGATGTTGCAGCTTTCTGGATGACACGGTTAGAAATCGAGGAACACTTGGTTAGATCGAGGTAGGAGATCTTAGGGTTGAGGTCCAGAACCGGGATGATATGTTCGTCCTTTAACCAGTTCTTGGAGTTACGCAAGGTGAGCTGTCGGAGTGCACTACAGTGCTTAGTGGCGATCATGAAAGCCTCTGCAGAGAAGGATGAGCATAGCCGGGTAGTGTTGATTTGAGTGCAGCATGTGAAGTATCCCTCGACACATTCGTGAGCTAGTCTACTAGTAGCTCGCAGGTTGAAGAGTTCATTAAGTGTGAAGTACGGGAAGATGTGAGTGAAAAGAAGATCTTCCCACGGCAGTCGCAACAGCTCCACGGGACAGCCACGTCCTGCTTCATCCACTGGACAGCCACATCCTGCTTCATCCACGGGACAGCCACATCCTGCTTCATCCACGGGACAGCCACATCCTGCTTCATCCACGGGACAGCCACATCCTGCTTCATCCACGGGACAGCCACATCCTGCTTCATCCACCGGACAGCCACATCCTGCTTCATCCATGGGACAGCCACATCCTGCTTCATCCATCATTGCTTTCACTTGTCCATGACACACTAACTGAAAACAAATCTAACATAAGTTCATCTCCACATTTAATGGACATATATATCTTAGGTTTAACTGTTCCAAGCAACAGTAAGTCATTGTTTGTATTGCTTTGTCAAATTAATAAAATTTGATTGCTTAATATTATCAACTGGTTAGAACTACATCGGAGAGAATCTTCCAAACAGCGCCCAACACAAATTATTTGTGTATAAATAATTTGGTTTCTGGGGTCCCTTCAGTCTGAGAGTTCAACCAAGGAAGGCAAATTGCAACAGTAATCAATGCTTGTATTCAGGGTCTTAGTCTTTGAAACAGCCCGTCCATCAAGTTATGGCCAGCTGATTATCATGACGTAGTTTGTTGGCTTTCGCCGATAGCTTTGTGTGTGTGTGTGTGTGGGGGGGGGGGGGGGTGTAATGTGAAATATCAGACCATTGTTCAAAAGAAATTTAATTACAAATTAATGATACATTCTGCACTGGCACAAGCATACGCGCAAAATAAAAACTTAGTCAAAAACTTGGCGTCGATGTGATATTTCACCCGATTGAAATTTGTGAGCTTCATTCCCGAGCCAACAGTGCAGACCAAAAGTTTATTAGATCGTGGGAAAAGCGAGGCAAACATTTCAGAATGATGCTCCAATCGACTGTACACAATGTATGTCACCCTTCTAGTGGCCATTATTCTTACAAACCTCGAACATTTCGTGTATAATTTTAGAGAAGGTATAACTGATAACATTGACTAGCTCCTGTGTAACGGTAACATGAATTTATACCGTTACGAAGAGTTCGTCAAACACAGTCGGCGTGTTCTCGTTTGGGTTGAAGGGCTATATTTCGCACCTAGAATATAACATATATCAAGAGCCTTTACAAAAAATAGACCTTTCGCTCCTAAAAAAAACTTACCACCACTCGACACTATTCTTCAATAAATGCCATCGATAGTTCGTTTCCGAACAAATCGCGATACGAAGTCTGCCATTTTGGAAACAATTAATTCTCGCGATTTCCCGCATTGCCTTAGCATTCCAAGTGGGGGGCACTTACCCTAACTCGGATAGGGGTGTGCCGCGGGACCTCGAAAACCCATACCCGATGTACAAGTTGAGAATGAGAAAAAGTATACTCCATCGTACAAGGTATTATGCGAATGTCTAACCCGTCGTAAAAGTCGAGATGTCGAAAAAACCACCCCCTTCGTGCGGCACATGTATACTATATCTTTACACTTATGTGCCCCCCCCCGGGCTTAGCATGAGTCGTCGTCTTTCTGTGCATGCGCAGTGCATGTGGTCTTGAACTTGTAAACAAACATGTTGCTGTGTTTCTGACTTTTTACCGCTTCCCAAATTGATCAAACTATAAATAATTACCATGGATGAAATCCCCCGCCGAAAAGGGATAAAATCGTCCGTAAAACATCATTGCATTCTATAACTCCATCACTTGTGTATGTTTGGTGTTGGTAGTTGTCTGAATCGATCTAAAAATATTCGCGTTGCGTTGTTTCGAGAAACGGTAAGACGTCTACGCAGACGTCTTGTAGGGCTAAACATTGACATGGACTGGGACCTTGTTTTGCGAGGAGGCGAAGCTGGCCGTAACTCCATTTACCATCGTTAAAGTATTAACGATAGTAAGTAGTAGATGCAACCCACAGGAAAAACCAGCAGGCAATGTTGACAAATCAGGTCATCCAATCAGGTCATCAGGTCATCCAATCAGGTCATTAGGTCATCCAATCAGGTCATCCATGGTGAATTCCAAATGAGATATCGAAACATACCAAGAACTCAAACTATACTATACCATTAGCCTGGCGCCTAACTACCATTGACTTACTGCTAGCATCTACAGATCTTAGTGGCCAATTGTAAGTCTTATATACCATATGCTAAGATAAATATAAAAAATACATCAAAAGCTGTTTCTGTTAAAGAGTGATAAACTATGAAAGCTTTTGAACTATCCGTCTGAACCATATTCTGGGAGAGTATCTGCAACGTCTTTGTTTCAAAGCACCTTTAGAACATTTTGATCAAACGGTTTGCTTTCTGCTTATGCATTTCGTTCCCCCTTCCGACAGAATGTTATCATCAGCCTCACATGTTACGTGCCTTATCTACACTGGTCCGACAGCATGTTATCATCAGCCTCACATGCTACGTGCCTCATCTACACTGGTCCGACAGCATGTTATCATCAGCCTCACATGCTACGTGCCTTATCTACACTAATCCAAGCAACACCACTTAAAAACACCACCTCGTAGTAAGTCACCAAGAGTTTGGTCTCACAACTGCTGACAGCAGACCTGTCAGGGCATTATCATCTATAATATCATCAAGTTATACTCTTTGGGGATATCACCAAGTCCAAGCTTGTATTCAAGTCAATGGACTTGGCTGAATTTCAACCCTTGGCTTGATATTGTAACTTGTGTACTAAAGTAACATCCTGCTATAAGATGACATGGTGCAAACTGGTACTGATTTAACAGCACATGACCCAAAATAGCAAGACGGCTTTTACCAAAAAGAACCAGCATTTACACCTGTTTGTTGCTTCTGATGAGCCATGAGCAAGGTTTCAATGTCACCTCATGACAGATGTTATATACAGACACAGTGGAACCTTGCACAGGCGACAAGCTTTGGGACTCGGCCAAAGTGAAGTGGAGAGTGGTGTGAGCCAAGGTGGTCTACATTTAATTTGTAAAGTTTAAGAGATCCCAAAAGCAGCACTGCATGGGTGTATGTCTTAAATCACTAGCAAGGTGGTTGTAGGGCAAGGTTCCATTGTACTGCTGTGGTGATTTTACTCATATGGGTGTTACATAAGCCATACTAGTCCCTAATGGGGCAGCCCAGTACCAGATTTAAGAATAAGTTACTTTCAATTTAAGTCAATTAAAGTTTCATTGTGTGGTGACATCCTGGGGGGTGGACATAAGTGTATAGAGGTAGTATATATGTGACGGGGCATTTTTTTCTCTGCCTCTCGGCTTGAACGACAGGTTTTGTTGGGCCTCGTACGAGGGGGTATGTTATTCAGCCACAATCTGTGCAACGGGTATGGGGGGGGGGGGGCTTCATGTTGTACCAGGGGGTATGTTTTCTTTTCCCATTTGTACAGGTGGTTTAGTATATACTTTGTTTCAGTATGTCGAGATTTTCTCCTGGGATTTCCCACCGATCTTTGACAATACAAATGTAATAAATGGTCCCTGTGTGAAGTGCTCGGCCGTGCAAACGCGCAAAGTTGTTACTGTATATAATTAGAAATTAGCTGATCAGATTTTGAGATTTGTTCGACACAACTGTTCTGCTTACAACGTACGACGGGATATACATTTGCATAATACCTTGTATGACAGGGTACGCTATTTGCCATTTTCACCTTGTACGACAGGTACGGGTTTTCGAGGTCACACGGCACACCCCTACCAGCATAAGGCCAAGTGCCACCCCCCCCCTGTATGACATGTGATAACTGTCGCTTTCTCAGCGTTAACTTGTCAGCGTTGCTCGATAAGCTCTGAAGTGTCTGTCTTGGGCTTTAATTGGGACATGTTGATTGGCGACGTGGCTCCTGGCTGCCCACCGTTTTGCTGTACATGGTCAAAAGAAGCCAAGCAGCGTGGAATTTTGAACAAACAACAACTAGTTGGAGCAGGACACAATAGACCACTTAGAGTAACAGGGCCAATAGAAGGTGTGCTGGTCCTGCTGATGCTGAGATGCAAGGTGTGCTGGTCCTGCTGATGCTGTGATGCAAGGTGTGCTGGTCCTGCTGATGCTATGATGCAAGGTGTGCTGGTCCTGCTGATGCTGTGATGCAAGGTGTGCCGGTCCTGCTGATGCTGTGATGCAAGGTGTGCTGGTCCTGCTGATGCTGTGATGCAAGTGATTCAAACTACCTCGCCCCTAGTGATTTTTGATGGTACTCTACACCAGCAGCATTTAAGTGAAGAGAGAGAATAATAAGAAGCACAATAGCTTAGTTTCTTTGCTATTAAAACGCAATGCTCCCAACATGGTAATCGATCTGATTGTTGGTCTGTTGTGGTTATTGTAAACCCTGTACTCAAGTCATAGACTGCCAGAACTACCAACTAGCCCAACAGACAAACAGTCGGATCGATTACGACCTTGTTGAGAGAGCAAAAGCTCCATTTCACGCATTTGGTTCATAAGAGCTACTACCAACGGCAACAGTAACTTTACCGTAATGTGAATGCAGCTTGGTTCGATAGCTGCGGGTACCGGACAAATGATTGCATGACTTGCAGTGTAAACCAACGGAAAGCCCACACTGAAACTGCTACTGTGAGTTTGTAACTGATTGACACGTTATACACGGCACGTGGATGCAAAGATTGATCCGTTCAGTTGGTGTGGCGCATCTTTAGCATCACATCTCGTTAAAGCTGTCATTCACCTGCATCTTATGGGGTGATTGTGGCGTATAATACAGAACCAAATCAGACCTACACGAGATATCCTACTTCTATAACGACGAAGGGTCAGATACCTTGCGCCGAACTGTAAACACTGTGCAGCTAACACAGCTTGAAAATTATGACTGCCACCACGACCACCACTGGTCAGCCAGCCAGCCACCTCACCACCACGAATGATATGATACATATTAAAGTGCAAGTAACGTCTATTTTCGAATCCCTAATCAAAGTTGAATAAGGTGTATTTCAGCCTGTGAAAGACGTTTCCGACAATATTTTCGTCCATAGATGTCGTTTTGTGTGTTTTTTTTCAATATTTCCATCGATTTTTCGGACCGTTTTGGCATATGCGCAAAAAACGACGGCCATTGGCTCCTGAGTTTGTGACGTCATATGTCACCGTCCAGCCGGATAGCGCAGTCATTTCCTCGTTTGTTTACATGGGAACTGTTGTAGGTGTGAGCATAATCGTATTTTATACCGTCATCATGTACATCATATACCGCAACGAATCACATCATTTAATGTGGCATGGAGTACTTGTTCGCCTAGAATACATTAAATTGTGATAAACTTCTATTATGTTGGGTGAAAACGTCAACCAAAGGGGACCGAGCGATAATACAGGCAGTACTGGAACAGAGGTCTGCACCTCGATTTCAGGCCCGTTTAATGGTTATCAATGATTGATTCACCATTTGCCTGTCCTGTTACGGAGAATATCTTTTCTTGTGCTTTTATTTGATTTAATCGCAAATGAAAACTGATACTACATTAAATGGGGATTTCACTCGATATTTCGTTTTTGCTATAAATTGAATAAAATTTCAATAATTTATATTCTCCTTGACAACAGAAAATATCAATTTTATTTTAAATATTGGCACTGGTTTTGGGAACCGAGACCTATCAGGGATAAGCTGTTACAATTGAATATACCTCTCCAGTGAATTGTACAGGATCCAAGTTCAGTGACATGTTTATGACTACATATATCATAGGTCTTTATAGCTCCGGTGTAACGGTAACATGAATTTATACCGTTACGAACAGTTAGTCAAAACACAGTCGGCGATATTTAGTTTGGACTATATCTCGCGAAGGGCTACATTTCGCACCTAGAAAATAACATATATCAAGAGCCTTTACAAAAAATAGACCTTTCGCTCCAAAAAACTTACCACCACTCGACGCTATTCTTCAATAAATGCCATCGATAGTTCGTTTCCGAACAAATCGCGATACGAAGTCTGCCATTTTGGAAACTATTAATTCTCGCGATTTCCCGCATTGCCTTAGCATCCCAAGTGGGGGGCACTTACCCTAACTCGGATAGGGGTGTGCCGCGGGACCTCGAAATCCCGTACCCGTTGAACTCGTTGAGAATGAGAAAAAAAGTATACTCCATCGTACAAGGTATTATGCGATTGTCTAACCCGTCGTAAAAGTCGAGATGTCAAAAAACCACCCCCTTCGTGCGGCACATGTATACTATATTATTACACTTAAGTGCCCCCCCCAGGCTTAGCATTAGACTTTGTCATTCTGCGCATGGGCAATGCATGTGGTCTTGAACTTGTAAACAAACATGTTGCTGTGTTTCTGACTTTTTACCGCTTCCCAAATTGATCGAACTATAAATAATTACCATGGATGAAATCCCCCGCCGAAAAGGGATAAAATCGTCCGTAAAACATCATTGCATTCTATAACTCCATCACTTGTGTATGTTTTGTGCTTGGTAGTTGTCTGAATCGATCTAAAAATATTCGCATTGCGTTGTTTCGAAAAAAGGTAAGACGTCTACGCAGACGTCTTGTAGGGCTAAGGTCTTTAAAGAGTTCAAGGCCTTACACTAGTTCTTTGAATTACCTGGGGTACCAACCTCAATAATACATACTTTATCTTGTCCTTATTAGTTCTATATTTATTACTTACACCTAGTACAGTGCATAACTGCCATTATACTTTGCTTTTATTATATGTCAAGGGAGCAAAATGTCCTCGTCTTCCTCATATACAGACAACTCCGGAAGCGATGAGCTGGATTACAGCAGTGAGTGTTCGTCTCACCAAGAAGAGGAACTAGGAACCTAAGGGGGGCATACAGACATGCAGATTTGAACCTCCAGCTAAGACAAGGCCTGCAAATTCTCCTCAAAAAGAAGAGGACTTGAGCCGACTGGGTAACAGCACTTGGTATTGGCACATTTCAGTCCAAACAATCTTTGCAGATATTTTTCTCTTTACTTTACAGTTGTCCTTAAGTCTTGCTTCAAGTCATCTTCTTATTCATGTTTTATGTCAATTTTTTTGTTTGCTGAAAAGCTAGTTATTCATTGTAATTATGTTCTGTACTAGGTGCTCATGTGGGCCAATGATTACAGTAGCAGAGAGTAAATGCTGCCAGGAAATTCCACAAGTTCTCGAGAAAGTAAAATCTATGGGCGCGTCCTGTATTACAGCACACCCAGGATTTGTCTCAGGGTTCCTGTGTCCCTCGACACTAGAAATAGCATACAGTGCTTATATCTAGAGGTACAAGAAGAAAGTTACTACTCAGCATGAGTGAATATACTTAAAAATGGTCTGGTTCAGATGATAACTGATGAAAAATATTCATGTACTCTTTTTATTGCAGGTTATTCCGATTCACTGCATATCGGCAGTTGGTACAGTGGTGATGGGGTAATCTAGGCAGACATCATAGAGTGCCACTGCCAGCTTGTGCTGTACTTAAAATTAGAGATGATTTCCCAAGGGTGAATCAGTTTATGCTGGTTTCAAACTGCCAGCATTACAATAATAAAGGGACAAAAAAGCATTATGTGTCTTATTCTGTTATTTACATTAAGCTATGACGATACTACATGCTGATGACAACCAGCAACAAAATTCAGTTAAGGCCAGTCCACCTAATTTATTATACCATATGCATAAAATGATAGGAAGCATCAATTCCAAAATCATGACATACCTGCAGGGCATCTTGTTCCTGCATCCTGTATCTCGTACAAAAGATATTTTATCACTCAAATAACAGTATGTTAACAGTCGTTTAATAATTTTTGCAGGATATTTTATATATCCTGTGCCATTGCACATCAATCATCATGATTAAATTTCGCGGGCACATTATACAAATAATGCTTATGCAATTCTGCTCACAAATACCAACAATGTCTGGTTCTTATTCACTTGTCTGTGATAATAGAAATGGCAAAATATATACACCAGTCCAACATATATATTTACAAAATTAATTCTCAGCAAGCCACAAAGAGGAATCATATAACAGTGTTTGAGTTTCACCACAGCTTAGCTTACCTTAGACCCATTTAACATTCAAATTAAGTCATAAAGCCATACACATGCTGGATGATTTGAAAATAAAAATGGTTAATATTGTTGTTTAACATCACTTTCAACATCAGAGGTCATATTGTGGCGGTTACCTCACCAATGATGTTTAAGATGTTTACCTTACTACATGACTCATCTAAAGAAGAAACCTTTCCATATGCTGCCTCTCAGCCTCCTCCTTGTCAGGGTAGTCATACATTTCAGCAAGTGCACCTGGTTCATTGGTCATCACGGATGTACTTATTGATACTCGTGTGCCTATCGGTGATGATGCAGTCCAACTGGAGTCCTTGGTCATCCAAACGAAATGACATGCTTCGTTTGAGGCCCTAGATGCGAATTATTGCAGTACTGGTACTCACATATTCGCACAATGATGATACAGACTGGAAGACATAAGGGTAAAGTTATATGAAGCAAATTTGACAGTAGGCCAAAACTGACTCACTGAGCACTGGGCATCGTCCGAGGATTGTTTAGGACAAGTGTAAGCTACTGTCAGGCTAGCATACATCAACAAATTGCAGCCTGACGAGACAAATCTATATGTTATCTGTGAAACAGCCTTATAAAACTTGAGCCGCCCCACACTGATCACTACCGGCCATGTCAAATTTGTCAACGGGCAAGTGCAAATTCTGTTTTCAAAATCAGTACGGAAACATAACTAATGAATTCTAATTCGACTTTCATATGGGTAATGTAAGGATGAGTATACTTACAGATTCTCAAGAAACCATGGATACAAAAACGCTGATGAGTTTCTGTAAATAGCGATAAATTAGTACGACAGCTAGTTCGCGAATAGAAACGGCGTCCGTGGTAACATAGATCTTCTGGTGACATATGACGTCACAGCGCCTTCGTTCATCTTCGGTGTGTGGTCGGGAAGTTCCGGAATGTGTTGTTTGTTTTTGCTTATTTCTTGTTTACTACGCGTCGGATCGAAAAAAGAACTGCAAATTATTGATCAGAAAATCGCGTTCTATAAGATCCCGAAAATTCATATTTTACCCATTACTTGCACTTTAAGATTGGAAAACCAATATAAATTTAACAAGTTGAGGTTATTGCGAACATTATGTACTTTTAAGGTCAACTCGTACCCAGACAAACTCGTACCCAAATCAACTCGTACCGACCAACTAGCTTTGTTGGGAACACAAGCTCCACTTGGTTCAAAAGAGCAAAGACCAACTCGTACCCAAGTTTTAAGATTAATAGCGGACTCGCGTGTTGGTCGGGTGTTGTACTGGTAGTAAGCACTGCTACTTAATTAGCTCTTTTGAACAAAGTGGAGCACACACTTATAAATATACACATATATATATATATACAGGCGTTGCCAAGCTCCTAAGCCACTATTGTATTAGCCGCGAACGACGGTAATATAAATATATACCGTCGTGATTGAGGATATGTGGGTCGTGTGGCAATTTTTGTATTTCGCGTGCATATAGCTTCTCATCAATGTTGTGTACTTACGTAAATATATATGTCGACAAATGAGATGAATATCCGCTTCTCCGCACTATTTTGGTTATCCACTGGCTCGTGATTATTTAGCAATTGTCAAATGAACATTTAGAATCACAACTTTCATTCACGGAAGCCCCAGTTTTGGAGATATGACGTCACATTACGCAGTTTCATTTTCACTCGCCATGTGGCTGCAGGTCCCGGAGGAGGGGGCACTTAAGTATATAGAGGTAGTATACATGTGTTGGGGTAGGTTTTTTTTCGGCCTCCCGACGGGTTTTGTTGACCTCATAATTGTAGGATGGGGTATGCTCTTGCCATTTCTACCTTGTATGACGGGTACAGGTTTTTGAGATCCCGGGGCACAACCCTACGTAGGACAAGGCCAAGTGCCCCCTCCAGACTACGGAAATCAATAAGTGTTATCTTTTTTTAAATGTCAATGTGATATCGTTGAATACATATCGCCCTTCAAAGTAGATATTTCCAAAAGATAATCATTGACAAAATGACACATATACTCAAATAATAAAATTCAAAAAGAAAAAGTTTGCTTGCGAGGAACCTTGTCTGCGCTTGCGCGCAGAAAACGATCTTGTCGTTCAAAATAAACATGAACTTTTCAGAATTTGTGTGGCCGGATTAAATCGCCTTTGACGAAATCTCACACGTAAACTAACTCAACTTGTTAATAACATTCATTTATGTGAAAAATTATTCTTCATATGTACATTTGTGTAATTATCGAGTATAATTGGAACTCATGTATCGTTCACGCGCATTCGGTTACGATCTTTGCACGACGTTAATAAACGTCGTGCACGGCTACTATTGTATATGACTGCTATTAATAGATTGCGGCTCGGCGTTCGGAAGCTTGGCATCGAAAACCGATATATATGTGTGCGTGTATGTATACACGCTTTGATTGCACGGGGACATCTGTTGCACACTGTCGCTGAGACGAAAAGACGGTATATACACGGACCGAGGGGAGCTGGTAATGCGCACTATTTAGGAGAGATGTCACAAGCTGCTGCCGCTTAGATGTATTGACATGATCCCTTAGAAGATGTTTCTACATGACCCCTTAGCCAAGTCAATGCAAAGCGTGAGGGGAAGATTGCCTCTGGTCGATTACGTAAGGTTTGGTAATGCAAAGCGGGAGAAGGGATGATCGCCTCTGGTCGATAACGTAAGCTTTGGCCTACATAGACATGTCTGCAGTTAGCCTGCTCGCTAAGCTGCCGCAGTAGAAAACATTCAAACTAAACGTCCTTTTTACTGTTTTTTTATACAGTAAATGCTTAAAATACTGTTACAATCATTATCACGAGGCCAAGTTCTTAATACTGATAAAATTTCATGTGCGTAAATACAGCCGTTTCAGAGATATCAGCGAGGAGAGAACTCGTAGCAAAAATCGCGATAAGTAGAAGACATAATAAAACATACTGCTTATTGAATATCTTTTCTTTGAGAGAATAATTAACATCGGCAGTGTTATACATTTTTAGTACAATAAGATACAGCAGCAAGCATTCAATATTCACCGTATTATAAAATGGTATTGGTAGGATATAGAGGATTAAGCAGGAATGCCACAGCGCAAAGAATCTGATGATTTATTAAAATATATGACAATGTTCTCGATCAATGATTCCCTCAGCAATCCAACCAACATGTATCATCAGCGAGGGCGCTAACAAGAAGTTTCTTTCCTCTAAAATATGTGGTACAAGCAATAATCTACAATAATCAATAACCTCTGCCTCGTCCTCTGAAGCCCCCACCTCCCCCACCCCCTCGTCCCCTAAAGCCACCGCCTCCTCGCCCCCCACCACCACGACCCCCACGGAATCCACCACCACCCCGACCGCCTCGGAATCCACCTGAAACCACACCAGACACAATAAGTACAGCATTGTATGTTGAAAAACGAATAAAAGATTGCAGTTGCTTTCAACGTTGAGTTGATATGATGAGAAAAATGGAAGAGGATGAGAGCAGCCATAAAGTCACCCCTTTCTTTACCGAGACCCACACCAGGTTGTGAAAGTTATGTGGGTAATGTGTCAGAGGTGGATGTTATGTTGTAAGGACTAACTTTACAGAGCAAATTTGTTTGGAAACTGATATATGAATATAATCAGTCATCCTGGTTATATTTATTGTATTTGTAAAGCCAAGGCAGCTTTTTTTAAACATAATTTATAAACATTAAATGGCATGAATATTAGAATTAGTTTACAAGGCCTCAACATTGATTAATTGTTGATGATTCTGTGTAACTAATACCACAAAGCAATTGGACAAAACAATCAGCATTTCATGAAATCACAAACAAGAGGTGATCTGCAACCCTTGACACGATTTTCAATTTATGACAAGACTTGATCAAAACATTCATAGGTTAATATGCATACTACGGCACACTTTAAAGGGCAGCCGAGCCCTCAAAATATGTCACATTGGCCTAGTAATCGAACCAAACATTCCACAAGCTTAAGTGTCAAAATATGCCACCTTTATGTACAAGATATTCCTTAATTGATGCTGTGAGCTTGGGAATCAAGCTTATTCAAGATCGCTTGTCTTTACTTTGGCTTCAAAGAAATTACAGCAGGTCAAATTCCCCATTGGATTTACATTGTACAAGAGTTTTCAAATAACAACCTATGGGTAGGACTGATGTTTTACAAAGAGCCATCACTATGAGAGGGGTCTATGTGTAATTTTGGGCTGCTAGCTTGCTTTATAAGAAAACATGCCATTAAAACTGATTCCTCATTGGGTTTACATGGTTCAATATATTCAACAATAACTGAGGGGTCAAAGATCGAGCAGGACTGATTTGTAGTAACTGAGACTGCTAGCTATCTTAATTCCAGATTCCATAATTGTGACTGTGACTTGAA
This sequence comes from Urechis unicinctus, assembly GCA_034190875.2. Lineage (NCBI taxonomy): Eukaryota > Metazoa > Annelida > Polychaeta > Xenopneusta > Urechidae > Urechis > Urechis unicinctus. The sequence goes on from CM067347.1 coordinate 13,657,779, forward strand.
AATAAGGGCAAGGTCATTGATAACCTTTCTTGTTGAAAGTCCAATCAGACCTAATATTTTCACCAAAAGAGATAATTGTAGTGTACGGATCACTAAAAAGCAGCAGATGTAATTCCCCATCGGGTTAATATCGAAAAGGAGATTATTCTGGCATTATCATTTTCAACCTCGGAGTCTACCATGTGCCATATTTGGGTTAAAATTCACGGCCCGTCAAAAATAAGACACAAACTTTACTAAGGCCGTAAACATAGCTGGGGTCACAGATTGGACTTTGGGATATCATTACCAAACCTTGTAGGGAATAGATCAACGATTTTTTTTTTCTGAACATAATTTTGATGATTTCCCCCCAAATTGACTGACTGATGCCAGATTGAAGGTATGTGATATGCTTTCCTGAACAACAGAGTTAACAACATTAGTTACCCACAGGGTCGACATTAACCGAGAGATTTTTTCCCCTCTCTAATAACTCAGGAGGTTAAAGAGGTTTAAGGTCATGCAGTGCCGACTTTTAGTTGTCAAGGAACCGTTAACATCATTTTGTTCATGAACTATTTCAGATAGCTGCCTTGCTTTATAAGAAAAAATGTCAACGAAAGTTATTCGCCACTGGGTTCACTAAGTAAGAAAGCATTTTGGGTTTTTCTCAAACTGATGGTCAAAGGTAATAGAAAGCTGATTTTTAGACAGCATGGAGTTTCAACATAAGATGGGTCTGTGTGATTTTTTGGCGAGCTAGCTTGCTTTATGAGCAAACATGCCATCCGAAGCATGATTATCCACAGGGTTAACATAGGATAAGGGATTTGTTTTTACTAAAGATCGTGTGAGGCTGATTTTCTGTAATGCGAGAAGTCATCAACATTAGAGGGGCCCATCTATTATTTGGGGAAGGTAGCTTGTTTAATAAGAGAACCTGCCACCAAAGTTCACGAACAAACTGACCGACTAACGGATGGTGAAGCCAAGGAAAGATGAACTCTACTCATATATGATCTTTGTAAACAGGCTGGTTGACATGGTGAGAATGAGAGTTGGATGATGTCTACAGAAGAAGAAACTACAGCCACAATCATGTCACTGACCTCCACGACCTCCACCGCGACCTCCACCGCGACCTCCTCCACCGCGACCTCCACGACCGACGCCTCTTCCTCTTTGTCCTGGGAGGAAGCGCTGAAGTGGCAGGAGTTTCTCTGGGTCAATGAAGAACTGTAAAAATAAGTTCAAAAGCGAAAAAATAATTGTTAGCTATATTGTACAGGTCAATGACCAACACATTAGGGGCAAAACTTGCAAGTGAGACGAAACAACACTGCCAGCTACATAGAATGTTTTAATTGCTTCCTAATCTAACCAGCTTTTTCATTAGTCCAGCTTAATCATTTCCTTGAAATATTGATCTGACTAAGATAACTGAATTCCAATGCTTCCTTAATCTGCTCCCAAATTTCCATAGACATTTTACAAATATATTGTAAACACTCATGGGATGATCAGACTTCAATGAAATTGTATCAGCCCCCCAATGCAACACACTAGTACTACTGATACATTACAGAACAAAGGTTATTCATACATGCAATATTGTTCTGTACTGAATTATATTCCCAAATTTAAAGACCTCCTTAGTATCTGTCCAAATATATCAAGAATATATACTATACCTTTGTTGTTTTGTTGAATGAACTTGCTTTGACACTGTCAGAGAGTTTTACAGAAAAATACTGAATAACTGTTAAGGAAAGCTTTACTGATTTGACCTTAGTCAGCATGAATCAAAAACTACTTGAGAAACTTCCACGAATCTATTTAATTCTTCTTCCCTCAGGAAGATGAGGATTTACGTTGAAACCGATCAGATGTATTCATATGCTAAATAATAGAATATACTGGTATTTTCAACAACAGGGTGATATCGCATCAGCATTCATTTGGCATGTGCAAGGATACAAATTCACGAATTTGCCCAAGGATTTCATCCACTTTCCCAACTTGCTGCTTGTTTTCCAAGTACACAGGGGCATTGAAGTAGGGCACCTTCTCGTTGGTGCATTTGCAAACTAGATCATCTTCACATGGATGCATATATTCCCCCAGCTCTGCATCACATTCAGATCAAGGAGTTTCATAAACATTTAATATCTCGACAACGACCATCAAAACATGCTGCCAAGAAGACAAGACACATACCCACAACATATTCTGGAGGACCCGTGTCATAGCTGCGGAAGCCACCACCTCCCCGACCTCCTCCACGGCCACGGAAACCTCCTGTTAACAAACAAATACCTTTAATGTTGCCTTTCAGGAACATTTTCACTCCTTGCAATTGACTGGATTTTGTTGGCTGTACAATGTAGAGAATAAGAAGATCGAGACAACAGATGAAATTGCCAAACCAACCTCTGTCTCCTCCTCCACGACCTCCTCTCCCTCCACGGAAACCACCACCTCGACCACCTCCTCCACGGAAACTCATCACTTTATTAGCTAATGCGTGAATCTGGAACAAATAAGGCAACAACATCATCCAATGCGAAAATGACCAACCAAAGATTAATCGAATGTTACTCCTTGGGCTTGGATGACGCAGGAAGGATGAGAAAGCGCCCCTTCAGTTTGAGAGATTTTAACCAATTGGTGATTCTTGGCCCAAATATCAAGGCAGGGATTAAGCTCAGGCTGCGTTTTTGTGCCATAGGCGCATATGTGCTAAAACCTGCCACTGCTTTTGCGGTTGTTTACAAGCTTCTGATGGTCATAAAACGTACCCTGCCTCAAACACAGTAGCTGCTGAGCAATATAAAGCCCTATGGGACATCAACGCCCTATAGGACATCCATGCTCTATAGGACGTCTGAATCCAACGCAATGCAAAAATCTACGATTAAAATCAGATACCTTGAATGTGAAAAACCTGTCTAGCTATTTGGTTTCATCGCATGTATTGTTGGTAATGATCAATTTTCACCTGTAATCACAAGTGATGCATTAAACTGAGTTGGACTACCATTATGCTTGCAGTCGTGTTGGAATCATCGATGAGCACAAGTCGCCATGTTTATCTTTTGGGATATTTGGCTTATTTAGGCCTTACAGCTAGCTCTTCCGAAACAAGTACAGGAGATGCTGCACTCCCTCTTAGTTCTGGCGTCTTACCACAATTCAGATTTGGGAATTCAACGGAATCATCTGTGTTCCCGTGTTTTATCTAGTTTTATCTGATAAAATCAACTCACCCACCATTTAT
>CM067347.1:13666037-13796037 GCA_034190875.2 Urechis unicinctus
AGAGGCCGAAAAAAACATACCCGGTCGCGCGGCACATGTATACTACCTCTATACACTTAAGTGCCCCCCCGGGCTTAGCATTAGTCGTCATTCTGAGCATGCGCGATGTACGTGGTCTTGAACTTGAAAACAAAAATGTTGCTGTGTTTCGGACTTTTTACCGCTTCCCAAATTGATCGAACTATAAATAATTACCATGGATGAAATCCCCCGCCGAAAAGGGATAAAATTGTCCGTAAAGCATCATTGCATTCTATAACTCGTCACTTGGATATGGTTGGTGTTTGGTAGTCGTCTGAATCGATCTCAATTCTTTTTCATTGCGTCATTTTCTGAGAAAGTAAGACGTCTACTGAGACGTCTTGTAGGGCTACTACCGGGGATGCGTCCGATCGTTGTCTCCCTTGTTTTTTTAGCAGTACTGGGTTCATTAGATCGATTATATAAAACTTTCTCTCTTTGTTCTACCATTTGTCAGTATCACAGGTGGATAAATATATATCTTTCTATCTTCAACCTATCTTCTGATACGAATCTCAGTGGTTGTCCCCACCCATAATCCTGGCTTGGTTAGTTGACAATCTGATATGACAAAAGGGGAGTGGATCACCAGTTAATTGTTATTTTCTGTCGACTAATAATCTAACATGATGCTCTTGTCATAAAGTCTGGAACTGTCTTAAGGTGCAGTGACTGTGCGTATGGCAGCTGTACAAATAGCCGGGCAAAAAGCTACACAGTAGGGGTGGCAGTATTTTTTTGACACATATTCATTGTATCACATTGAAATTGTACCATTAGATATACTCGTGAGGATTCTAAAAAGGCATGTTTCCTTTTTCTTAGTCACTTACAGGGCATGAAACTAAGAAAATTTGCCACCAGCCGTCCGGGCTGGTACTTTCCAAAATCCACCGGCCCAGAAAAAAATCAACCAGCCAAAGAGAATCAAGACAACTTGATATGTGTTTAAAAATACTTTATTTTTGTATCCATGACCCGCAGAATATAATTCGTAACAAACACGTGCCAAAATTAATCACTTGACATACACAGCATGAAAAACATATTGACACTTTGGGAAGAACGTATAATACACAGCAAAACACCCTACTCAACAACAAACCAACGTAAACCAAGTCCTACTCTGGTCCATCCTCCTCCTCACTTTCCCATTGAATGTTTTTCTTGAAACTGTGGCGTTGATACCTGGTAATCAACGACAGTCCTTTAGCACGTTTGGGGTTATAGTCAGAGATAGGGGGTGAGACAAAAAGCACCGTCTTCAGTGTCAACACCTGAGCCAGAGAGTACAACAATGAAATGGTCCTCAAGTTTGTCTACTGTCTAATCTCCAAATTCTGAAAGCATTTTCAGACAGGTCATGATAAGGCACATGACATAACTTGTTGCCTGGCAAGTAAGACAACATGTATTTTATGGGTCATTAGATATCTTTTCAACAGGACATTCTTTTTAACAGGCCATGAAGGGAGGTGTGCTATGTAGGTGGTCTGTGGTATACCAACATCCATGCCTTTGAAACGATGCTGTAAAGTATTGCTGAGGTCTCCTAGAAGCGATGTCTTGATGATGCTAAGGAGGCATCAGTTTCTGAGAGCTTCTGGCCTTGGTAAACAGGATCTTTTTCAAACTGTAACAACATAGGACCTGCCCTGAATGAAGCAGATGATCCAATTTATTATGTATACACACACACACACACACACACACACACACACACATACATATATATATATATATATATATATATATATATATATATATATATATATACAGGGCTCGAAACTATATATATATATATATATATATATATACAGGGCTCGAAACTAATGCTCGCCTCGGGCGGGTAGAAATTACGAAACTGGTCGCCCGGGTGGTGGCGAGTGAACAATTCGCCTGTATTAGGTACTTGTGATGCTCGCAAGAAAAAACAGCTAACAGCCGAGCGCCCCACCTTTAATTTAAGACGCGCAATTAACCTTCCGAACCCCGACTGAGATCGTCGTGATTGTTTACTCCAAACGCAGTTATTATTTTATCAAGACGGTCTTCATAGTAGTACTGAATATACAGATTTGGACACCTTGTATGACCTTATCGGATGTCCCGTTGGTATTGTTAATTGGGCGCTAAAATACTGTCGCTCAGTTGGCTGACCACTATTTCACATAGCTTGCCCAACTAACGCTGCAGTGTGACAGTTATATTTAATGATGCATCCCCATTCATATGTTTTCTGGTCTTTTATATATAATTAAATATAACTATTTGTTTCATCCCAACTTCGCCAACATTTTCATTATCCCTTTACCCCATCCGTGAGCGATATTTTCCGTACTTCGGGAGTAAAAACACCCCTCACGAGCGGCCGTGATTTTTTTGCTAGTACTTTTTTATATTTGCATGTGTCGCAGTGAGCCGGAATTGCTACTTAATTGTTGTTGTATCAGGTAATAATGTAAGTAGGTGCACGGAGGTAATACTCTAAGGTTAGTGTCGACTTTTGAGAAGCTGTTACAGGAGCTCGCTCTTTCAACTGGTCAGCGCGTCACGATGTGGAACGTGCTGTCAATGTAATGATATGCGCGAAACGTTGCTCACTGCATGGCGTCGGGCATCGCGTTTTGGTCTATGTGAACTTAAATGGATATATGTCTGGTCATGATTAATCACCAAGCTCTGTGTATGAGTCGACCATTTGAAATCGTCAGCGTCCAATGCACACTGCCCTTGAAGCCACGCAAGCAATCCTCACAAGAGGGATGAAGTAAACAGTTATAAAAGACCAGAAACCATATGAATGGGGATGCATCCTTAAGTATATCCGTCACACTGCAGCGTTAGTTAGGCAAGCTATGTAAAAAAGTGGTCGGGCTAAATGAGCGACTGTATTTTAGCGCCCAATTAACAATACCAACGGGGACATCCGATAAGGTCGTATATGATGTCCAAATCTGTATATTCAGTGCTACGATGAAGTCTTGATAAACAATCACTGCGTTTGGAGTAAACAATCACCGATGATCTCAGGGTTCGGAAGCTTAAATGCGTCTTAAATTAAAGGTCTGGCGCTCGGCTGTTTGCTGTTTCTTGCTGGTGCATCATAAATACCTAATACAGGCTAATTGTTCACTCACCACTAGGGCGACCAGTTTCATAATTTCTTCCCGCCTGAGGCGATTTTTACTCGCCATTGGCGGGCGGGCGGGGGGCGGGCAGGCGTTAGTTTTGAGCCCTGCACTTAGTAAACAAGTTATTGAGGTTTCAAATGGCGTGGTATTGGCTGGTTTTGTCCCTGAATTCTACGGTAAGGGATCAGAGTGAAATTATACTACAAGATATGTAGAATGTAGAGGATTCTAAAATTAGTAAAAAGGTAAGTCAATTAGTAAAAAAGTAAAACCCCTACCCACAGACTAGCTCTTGCAAACCAAGTACGGGAGCTGCTGCTACACTTCCTCTTGGTTCTTGCTTCCTAATGTCATGAGGACGGGTGGCCAGGAAATATTACCCGTCCTTAACAGATTCTACCCATCCCAAAAAATAGTCGTCGCGTTAAATGCATAATATTTCAGGATAGATAAACTCCTAGGTGCAAAACAGCACGTCGTCAATAGAAACAGGTTTTTGATCTGGTCTTTGAGTGATCATGTTGTTCGTATGCGACAGAGGTGAAGGAAGCTCAAAACAAACTCATTATTTCATCCTCGGCTTGTGTGAGAAAAGAGAAAAAGTCAGCTTTCTCTTCCTGCCAATGGTCGCCTAAGTACAAACAGGAAATACTGATTTTATGAACTTTACAAAGGTCCGCGTGTGTGCGAGGGGACAGAGAGAGGGAAAAGTGAGTATAAGCGAGGTGGTAGGGGTGTTTGCTTGATTGAGGCTGGCGCCTTTGAGCATTTACGCATTAGCCTGGATTGATATCATATTTTGCAATTGGACTTAACAAATTCATATACCATGACCTGAGTTCAATAAAGTCATCAAAGTAAGAATAATGAGCACGAGCGATGTGGCTTCTAAATTAGCGCGTCAGATCAAATTACAGTTAGTCGAATAGTAACCATGGCTAATCTTTTACGAGTGCATGTGTTAAATGAACTGATACAGCTGCAATTGGGAAGTCGCCATACACGTCGACTGACTGATCTTAGAGCGGCCTTACTCAAATAAAGTAGTTGAACAGGTGTTTCAAGTCTTTTAGAGTTAAAGGGCTGGTAGAGCAGACAGACTTGTAACAATCTGTGTGCAAGTGTAAAACTACATCAACATCAGACTGTAGATGACCCAAGCAGTAATCTTGTTGATTTTTCGCCAGAACTGCTTTCGTTGTCAGACGACGCTCTCTGATTAGTCTCGCCATGATCGCTAGGTTCTTATCTGTCTGTGTAATAAACAAACGGTGTGAAAAGTTACCGTCAGCCGGATGTGTGATTGGGCTAGATCTACCCGTCTGGCCATAAAATCACCCGTCAGTGACGGGCGGACGGGTGTTAATTTCTAGCCCTGATGAAGGTTGAAAATTCCACTGAATGACCTGTGTTCACATGTTTTAAGTTTTTTATCTAATAAAATCAACGTGGCGGCGAGGCAGTGCAAAATGACCACCGGAGGCTTCCACCAACTGGAACATGGGCGAGGCAGCCAGCAAGGCATGGGTTTGCAGGAACAAGTTGTGGCACGAAGCCTTCAACGCTAAAACAAAAAATCTAACATGTAAAAAAGGCCTCAACAATCACCATCGCACAAATACTACTCCGAATTGCGAAGAAAACAATACTGGAACGATCAGCTATAATTATGCCTATGTTCTCATGTTTGCATTGGAAGTTCCTGGGGCACTCTGGGATACTGTCCTCCACGTTTATATTTCAAAAATGAATATCATCGGTAAACATGGAAAGTTATCGCAAAAATGTTTTTCGGCAGGCAATATGAAACATCTATTTAAGCAAAACTAAATTATCCCTTTCGACACTGATTGCCTGAAACTCGACAGAACAGGCATATTTCGTGAAAAAGTGGAGTGTTCTGTCAGCATGTATCTGAATTAGTATGAATTAATAACAAAATAAGTGGTTGTTCTGTTAGACCAACAAGGTAATAAAACCTGACGTTGGTCTGTTGGGCTACTACAGACGTCTTACGTTAACTAAATCCAACGCAATGCTAAAATCCCACAATTCGAATTTGACACCGGATACAATGAGTTGAACCCATTCCATGAGCACCTAGTGAACAGAGAGCAAACAAATACCATGTGACCTCATATTTAATAAAATGGTGGTCATCGCATATGTCAGAATGAATCAATGCCGAAGGACCCAAGTCTGTATGTATAAATGACATACAGTCGAGTCAACCCTTTACGATATCATGGCTGAAGTTGGCATAGGATCTCGGCCAGGCACCCTGCTTCCACGGCCTTGCACCATGACTTCAGTCAAACAATTTAATGGAATAAAAATTGGTCGAGGGCGAAACAGATCGGTTCCCGACTCGATAACACTGGATTGAGCTTGGAATGCGGCTTTGATAACACTGGATTAATCTTGGAATGCAGCTTTGATATAACTATTGACAGCCTAATCATTCTCAGAAATAGCATGGCAATAATCATATCAACTTACAGCGAAATGATAATAAATCGTTTCCACGTATGCATGCGCAGCTTCTAGACTCTTCCCTGACAGGTAGATAAACAAACGAGCGCATGAGTATGTAGACCCGAATAACACCCCATGAATGTGGCTTTCTTTCATGATAATTTTCACATGGTTTTTCGTTTGCTTTTTGGTGTTCATGGAATGAGTTTAACATGACATGTCCATGTTCATGGACTGAAGTTTGGATATAAACTAGAAATCCTTAGTAAGCCGGCAGAATTTTTTTTGTCACCACTGTATGCTGATAAAGACAAGCAAAGCTGCCAACAAAGTGGTGCTCAATTAGATGAAACGTGACAACCGTGATTCATTAAATCTCTCGTGTGAAAATGTCAAGGTATGCAAGCCTTTGATAGTTGAGGTTAATGTGGCTTTGCTAGCAGGTGTCACTGGCATCACATGCTGTTGATCATGTTCCATTGTTAATTGAGGGATCTTATGACTAAGTGTATGTCAAAAGAAATGTATGTCTTACTGCCAACAGATCTTACAGAAAACGCCAGTCCAGGTCTCGGTCTGGAAGCCCTCACAGGAGGAGGAGATCATCAAAGGAGAGAAGGAAGGATCGTAGATCCAGGTCGAGGGATCGAAGATCTAGGTCTCGAGATAGGGATCGAAAAAGAGACAGAAGGTATGGGTAATTTTTGTGAGGTGAAGACACTATCTGCTCAGCCTAAACACACATACCACACACGCACACACACACACACACAATCTCTCTCTCTTTCTTTCTCTCTCTCTATTGGTATATATTCCAGTAAATGACTTTTAATGAAGGTAACAATTGTGCTCTCTTCAACAGACGATCCCGTAGCAGAGAACGTGTCAAGCCAAAGAGTCACCGCAAACGCTCGAGAAGCAAAAGTCCACAGCACAAAGAAGGGGCTATCAGTGTGAAAGATGCCCCACTAGACAAGGTGGGCTGGCAATTATATTGCAAATGGAAAAGACATTATTAATGTTAATTACTGCATATGTGTTGCTTTATGAATCTTTGTTAGCTGCCTGGAGCACTCGTTTATGGTGGGTGTTGGAGAGAGCATTTGTTCAGGGTGGATGTACTGTTGCAGGAAGCAGAACAGAAGCTGCTGGAAGTGGAGATGCAGAAGCGTCGAGAGAGGATCGAAAAGTGGAGAGCAGATCGCAAGAAGACGACGAGTCTGATCCCAATTCAGATCCTGCCTCCGAGCAAGAAGTGGTCGCTGGAAGATGAATCTGACGAGGATGAGGATGTGGCCAACAAAGGTCACCTGGAGGAGGATGATGTGGATCCGCTGGATGCGTTCATGCAGGTGAGGTGATGTGAAGTGATTAGGTGTCAAGCTGGTGTCCAGTGACATATTGAGTAAGGCTTGCATTACCAGCACCATAAGTAAGATTGTCACATTCGGATCAGTATAGGCCTGTCACTTGCCTTTTAATGAACATTAAGAAGAATGAATTTCTGTTTCATTTTGTTTGTTCAGGGAATACAAAAGGAAGTTACCATCAATAAAATCAAGAACAAACCAGTTGAGGTGAGGCCATTGTTTCTTGTGTCATTCTCAGTGGTTCTATATGTCTGTGTCTGGTGCAGCTGATATTCAGCTATGGACAAGCTGCATTGTGGGATGGGTCTGATGTGATTGTGTGATGACTGCATGAATGTCATTATGTGATGATTGTGCAGTGAAGTGATTGTGTGATGATTGTGCCATGAGGTGAATGTGTGATGATTGTGCAGTGAGGTGATTGTGATGATTGTGTGATGATTGTGCAGTGAGGTGATTGTGTGATGTGTGTTGACAGGCGGAGCAGGGTGACAACAAAAGTAAGATCACAGTCATTACAGCTGTAGCAAAGAAAGTTGAGGATCCAACGAAAGGCGAGCTAATGGAGGGCAATATGGATGCCATGGAGGTGGGCACTATATCAAAATCTTATCGGTAGGGAACATTACATGGTCCCTGCCCTTGCAGAATTATTAACACTCGTGCACAAGCTAACACCTGTGTGTCTGTGTTTCCACCCACTCCCCCCTGTTTGTGCTTTCATCCACTCCCTGGGTGTGCTTTCAACCACTCTCTGGGTGTGTGTTTGTTAACCACCCTGGGTGTGTTTGTCAACCACCCCTGGATGTGTTTTTAACCACCCCCTTGGTTGTGTTTTGCTAACTGCCCCCTGGGTGTCTATTTGTTAACGGCTGAACCACCACCCCCCCCCCCCCCCACCCCGGGTGTGTTTGCTAACCGGCCCCCTGGGTGTTTGTTCGCAGTACTCTTCTGAGGAGGAGGAGGAAGGGTTACAGGAGACGATGAACAAACTCAGTAACAACAAGAAGGGCAAGGTCAGTAAGCTCAGCTCACTCAATGCATCCTTCATTTCATTACTCAGCTGCTAACAGCAGGGAGTTAAGAAGCCCTTATATGATTGGCTGATGACTTGTGTGTAACCATGGTGATCAGGAGCTGTCTGCTGTAGACCATGACAAGATTTACTACCGACCTTTCAGAAAATCATTCTATGTGGAGGTGCCTGAAATCGCCAGCATGTCTCCAGAAGGTATTCCCGATCACTGCTTTCTCTGACTGAATGCATACTTAACTTGCTGTGTTTGTACCTTGACTGACTGAGTATGTTGTGTTTGTACCAATACTAACCATGACAGAGCTTGTTGTGTTTGTGCCTTGACTGACTGAGCTTGTTGTGTTTTGTACCGTGACTGAGCTTGTTGTGTTTGTGCCTTGACTGAGCTTGTTGTGTTTATGCCTTGATTGACTGAGAATGTTGTGTTTGTGCCTTGACTGAGCTTGTTGTGTTTGTGCCTTGAAAGAGCTTGTTGTGTTTGTGCCTTGACTGAGCTTGTTGTGTTTGTGCCTTGACTGTGCTTGTTGTGTTTGTGCCTTGACTGACTGAGCTTGTTGTGTTTGTGCCTTGACTGAGCTTGTTGTGTTTGTGCCTTGATTGACTGAGAATGTTGTGTTTGTGCCTTGACTGAGCTTGTTGTGTTTGTGCCTTGACTGAAGCTTGTTGTGTTTGTGCCTTGACTGACTGAGCTTGTTGTGTTTGTACCGTGACTGAGCTTGTTGTGTTTGTGCCTTGATTGACTGAGAATGTTGTGTTTGTGCCTTGACTGAGCTTGTTGTGTTTGTGCCTTGACTGAGCTTGTTGTGTTTGTGCCTTGACAGAGGCTAGTCTGATGAGGGACGAGCTGGATGGTATCAAGGTGAGGGGGAAAGGCTGTCCGAACCCGATCAAGTCGTGGGCCCAGTGTGGCACATCCAAGAAAGTCATGGACTGCCTCAAGAGGTATGTAGTGTTTTTCTATCTAAGCTTAACATGAATAGGTCATGTCGAGCAAACAACTTGCAGCCATCGGAGATAGTTATGTCTCGTAAATATTATCATGAATCGGTATCTGTATTTCTGAAACCTACTGACATCGTGCTCGACACGTAGTCACCACAGAGTACCATCATACCAGGCTAGTACCGTTATTTAACTGCTGGTGTGTTTCCAGAAACAAGTTTGAGACTCCGACACCTATACAGGCACAAGCCATTCCTGTCATCATGTCCGGTCGTAACTTGATTGGCATCGCTCGTACAGGGAGCGGTAAGACGCTGGCCTTCCTCATCCCCATGTTTAGACACATCGCAGACCAGCCGGAGCTGGAGGAGGGCGATGGTGCCATCGGTAACTGATGCTTGGCTGCTCATTCCCCGCTCGTCTCTACTTCCCACCACTCATTCCCTGCTCGTCTGTTCTTCCTACCATTCATTCTCCGCTCGTCTCTACCTCCCACCACTCATTCCCTGCTGGTCTCTACTTCCCACCACTCATTCCTGTATCGTTGCATTCACCCCTTGTCTGTGTTTCTACAGCAATCATCCTGACTCCGACTCGTGAACTGGCCATGCAGATTGGAACTGATGCCAAGAAGTTCACTAAGGCTCTGGGTCTGCACGTTGTGTGTGTGTACGGTGGAACTGGCATCTCTGAGCAGATAGCTGAGCTGAAGCGGGGTGCTGAGATAATCGTGTGTACTCCAGGTCGCATGATTGACATGCTGGCTGCCAACAACGGTAGGTAGCTTGTAAGCTGACCTCATGGAAAAATAACCGTCACTACCTGCACGTCATGATGTACTCACACATCATGATGTACTCACACATCTGGCGTCAATGTGTAATACTTTGTACATTATAGTGTGAATATCTCCTGGTAGGGCCTAGTTGGCCCATCACAGGTGTGTGGTGATCTGTTGCTGATGGGGTGTTGTGAGGCATTCAGCACCAAGGGGATGCTTCTTCTGCCTCTCCATCCACTAGTGACTCGTTAATTTGTATGTCTGCTGCACATTAACCTTCCCTATGTTGTAAGTGGGCGGGGGAGCAACCTTCCACACATGCCCTTTAATGTTTTTATGTGTGCTTTCAGGCTGATGGAGATGATTTGTTTTCGATGCGAACCCTTTTGAAGTGATTAGATTGCTATTGATTTTAACTCGGTTTAGATACTCTCACAACAACTTGTCTGTAAGCATTGGTTGATGTAGAGGAGCAGGTAAGCTTGGTCTTAGTAGACCTGGTGATGACAGCATGTTTGTGATGCAGGTCGGGTGACCAACCTACGACGCTGTACCTACATAGTGTTAGACGAAGCAGACCGCATGTTTGACATGGGCTTCGAGCCGCAAGTGATGCGGATCATTGACAGTGTGCGTCCCGACCGACAGACGGTCATGTTCAGTGCTACCTTCCCCCGTCAGATGGAGGCACTTGCTCGGAGGATCCTGGACAAACCAGTTGAGGTGCAGGTCGGAGGTCGGAGTGTCGTATGTAAGGATGTGGAGCAGTATGTGGTAGGTTATAGGTCATCTCTCATAGCCTACTTTCTCATTGTCATTATTGATGATTCCAATTACTGTTAAGTTGAGAAACTTATTTATTGAGTGTCGAATGTTATCAAATGTGAGAATGAATGATCAGTTTGAGAGACTGTTCATCGACGTTTTTGAGACTGGTCATCTACGTTTGTGAGACTGTTCATCTACGTTTGTGTGACTGTTCATCGACGTTTGTGAGACTGGTCATCGACGTTTGTGAGACTGGTCATCGACGTTTGTGAGACTGGTCATCTACGTTTGTGAGACTGGTCATCTACGTTTGTGAGACAGGTCATCGACGTTTGTGAGACTTCATCAACATTTGTGAGACTGGTCATCTACGTTTGTGAAACTGGTCATCTACGTTTGTGAGACTTCATCAACGTTTTTGAGACTGGTCATCGATGTTTGTCTCATCCTGGAATGACAGACAGACCCTGTGAATGTTGGACTGACCCTGTAAATGTTGGACTGACCCTGTGAATGTTGGATTGATCCTATGAATGTTAGATTGGATTGACCCAATGAATGTTGGATTGACCCTGTGAATGTTGGACTGACCCTGTGAATGTTGGGCTGACCCTGTGAATGTTGGATTGACCCTGTGTGTCTGTGTTGTTGTGTTGTCACAGATGGTGTTGGACGAGGAGCAGAAGCGCCTGAAGTTACTGGAGCTACTTGGCATCTACCAGGAGGTTGGCAGCGTGCTGGTGTTTGTTGACAAACAGGAGCATGCTGATGAACTCATGAAGACACTCCTCAAGCATTCCTACCCGTGTATGTCACTCCATGGAGGCATTGACCAGTACGACCGCGACAGCACCATGCACGACTTCAAGGCAGGCAACATCAAGTTACTGGTAGGCACCATCTACCATTGTCTGTCTGCTCTAGCTGTGTGGACTTCCCCATCTACCATTGTCTGTCTGCTCTAGCTGTATGGACAGTCCCCCATCTACCATTGTCTACCATTGTCTGTCTGCTCTAGCTGTCCCCTCTAGCTGTAGCTGTATGGACGTCCCCCCATCTACCATTGTCTGTCTGCTCTAGCTGTATGGACGTCCCCATCTACCATTGTCTGTCTGTTCTAGCTGTATGGATGTCCCCATCTACCATTGTCTGTCTGCTCTGCTCTAGCTGTATGTATGGACGTCCCCATCCATTGTCTGTCTACCATTGTCTACCATTGTCTGCTCTAGCTGTATGGACTTCCCCATCTACCATTGTCTGTCTGCTCTAGCTGTATGGACGTCCCCATCTACCATTGTCTGTCTGCTCTAGCTGTATGTCCCCATCTACCATTGTCTGTCTGCTCTAGCTGTATGGACGTCCCCATCTACCATTGTCTGTCTGCTCTAGCTGTATGGACGTCCCCATCTACCATTGTCTGTCTGCTCTAGCTGTATGGACGTCCCCATCTACCATTGTCTGTCTGCTCTACTAGCATTGTCTGCTCTGTTCGTCCCCATCTACCATTGTCTGTCTCTAGCTGTATGTATGGAACTACCACTGTCTTTCTGCTCTAGCTGTATGAACGTCCCCATCTACCATAACTCTTGTGGATGCAATGAACACATGGCATTGGTTTGGTTGCACTTATCGGCTAGTTTTAGGACTGGGTCTTATCAGTCCAGTTAATTCTATTGCCAATGACTGCTTGAAGCTTGCTGACTGGTCCACTTGATGGGAGACACGTTAAGTGGACCATGACATGACTGGTCCACTTGATGAGAGACACGTTAAGTGGACCATGACATGACTGCCCCTTGATGGTGTGTGACAGGTAGCCACGTCAGTGGCGGCCAGAGGGCTTGATGTCAAGGAACTCATCCTTGTTGTCAACTACGACTGCCCCAACCACTATGAGGACTATGTGCACCGCTGTGGGTGAGTATAACTGGGTCACTAGGGGTGGGTGAGTCGTAAATGAGTAATCCCAAGCGGGTGGGTTAACCAAATCTCTCCAGGTGGATGGGTTTAAGAGAATCACCCCAGATGAGTTAAATCAGGTCATCCTAGGTGGGTGAGTCTAATCAGGTCACCCTAGATGGGTGAGTCTAATCAGGTCACCCTAGATGGGTGAGTCTAATCAGGTCACCCAAGATGGGTGAGTCTAATCAGGTCACCCAAGATGGGTGAGTCTAATCAGGAGATGGGTGAGTCTGGGTGATGGGTCTAATCAGGTCACCCCAAGATGGGTGAGTCTAATCAGGTCACCCTAGATGGGTGAGTCTAATCATCCGGTCACCCTAGAGGTCTAATCAGGTCACCTAGATGTGTGTCTAATCAGGTCCCTCTAGATGGGGTGAGTCTAATCAGGTCACCCTAGATGGGTGAGTCTAATCAGGTCACCCTAGATGGGTGAGTCTAATCAGGTCACCCTAGATGGGGGTCAGTCTAATCAGGTCACCCAAGATGGGTGAGTCTAATCAGGTCACCCTAGATGGGTGAGTCTAATCAGGTCACCCAAGATGGATGAGTCTAATCAGGTCACCCAAGATGGTGAGTCTAATCAGGTCACCCTAGATGGGTGTCTAATTAGGTCACCCTAGATGGGTGAGTAATCAGGTCGCTGCCCTAGATGGGTGAGTCTAATCAGATCACCCTAGATGGGTGAGTAGGTGGGTGAGTCTAATCAGGTCACCTAGATGGGTCAGTCTAATCAGGTCACCCTAGATGGAGTTAATTAGGTCACCAGTGTGGGGGTTGATAATCACCCACTCTAATCAGGTCACCCAAGAATTTGGCACCCTAGATGGGTGTCTAATCAGACCCTAATGGATCATGATTGGGTGAGTTAATCAGGTCACCTATAGGTGGGTACAGGAAGAGCAATCCACTTAAAAACCATCATGATTATTTTGTATATAGTCGTACAGGAAGAGCAGGTAACCATGGTTACGCATACACATTCATCACGATAGAACAAGCGCGGTACGCTGGTGAACTCTGCCGAGCCATGGAAATGTCTGGAGCCACGATCCCAAGTGATCTGTCCAATCTCTGGGAGGAGTATAAAGTCCAGGCAGAATCAGTGAGTTATCATCCTCTTGTTGGCATAGTGATATCAGATAATGGCCGTGCTGGTCAATGCTGGACGGGGTGTTGTGTGGTCTTGTAGGAAGGGAAGAAAGTGAAGAGTTACAGTGGCTTCACCGGCAAAGGCTTCAAGTTTGATGAGACAGAGGCTCAGCTGGTGAAGGAGAGGAAGAAGATACAGAAAGCTGCCCTGGGGCTCCAAGATTCTGATGATGAAGATGCTGGCATGGATGTGAGTGCTTGGTTACCGTAACCATAATTGAAGAGGATGTGAGTGTGCTCACTTACAGTATTCATGGCGTATGTGGGTGTCTATTTGACCAGCAACATAATTAGAGAAGAGAGATATAGAGAGATATATATAGATATATATATAGTAGAGAGAGAGAGATGGATATAGAGAGTATCTAGAGAGAGAGAGAGACCAGGGAGAGAGAGATATATATATAGATATATAGATTATATATATAGATATATATATAGAGAGATAGGGCTAGGGAGATATATATAGAGATAGAGATATATATCTATATAGATATAGAGAGAGACATATATCAGAGAGACAGAGAGAGA
Source organism: Urechis unicinctus (assembly GCA_034190875.2). Lineage (NCBI taxonomy): Eukaryota > Metazoa > Annelida > Polychaeta > Xenopneusta > Urechidae > Urechis > Urechis unicinctus. Next base: position 13,680,207 of record CM067347.1, read on the forward strand.
GGTGTCTAGAGATATATTTATACCTCTATACATATCTATATATACATAGACATATAGAGATAGACACAGAGACATATATACATACACATATACATAGACATATACATATATATATACATATATAGACAGAGACACATATATATACATATATACAGATATATATACATATACAATATATATATATATATACATACACATATATATATACACATATATATAGATATATATATACATATATATATATATACTTATATATATATATATATATACATATATATATATATATATATATATATATATATATATATATATATATATATATATATATATTCATATCATATCATATCCATGGACTGCTATTTGGAGCCAATGTCTTAGTTTAAGGGCACTCATTTTGTCAAGGCTGGTTTATTTCGCCTGGGCTATTTCATTGAATATTGGGTGGTTGCCATCATGTTGCTTTGTCCATGTGTTTGTCTAGATCGACCAGCAAATTGAGAACATGTTTGCCAGTCGTAAGAGAGTGACCGACGTTGCCAAACCACACTGGTGGGGCAGGTGTTGACCACACCATCCCCAGCCCCCGTCAGCACCACCACTGACGCACAGATGAAACTCAAGATGGACCTGGCTCGGCGGCTTGCATCACAGATCCACGTGAAGAAGAACATCGGAGCCGAGGCTCAAGATATCACCCAGAAGGCGGCCGTATCTCTGTTTAGGGATGGAGTAGCAGCTCCCCATGTGTCGGTGAGGCTCGGGGGGGTGGGGGGGGCGGGGTGGGGGTTGTTCTAGGATGCTGGGGGGTGGTATAGTGTCTGAAGTACGATTAGCATGGAAAGGGTAAAGAAAAGGAGAGAGATTATGGATGTGTGAAGTTTCAAGTGAAGAGTTTGTTTTTTTATTTCAGTCCAAGACGATTGCGGAGCAGATGGCCGAGAAGATCAATGCTAAGTTAGGATACCGTCCGCCCGTGGAGGAGGAGAAACCGGAGGAACCTCAGGGCGAGACCATCAAGCGATACGAGGAGGAACTCGAGATTAATGACTTCCCCCAGACCGCTCGCTGGAAGGTCACATCCAAGGTCAGTGTCAACAGCCACACACTCTTTCTAAACTCACTTGATTTGCACCTTATATTATTCATCGATATCTCCTCAGGATTCTTTTCTTTTTATAAAACTATTGTACTGTTACATATACAAGAGGAATTTTTGTACCCACATTCTGTTACAAAATCCGGGATGCGCCTTGTACACAAATTAAAGGAAATCTTGGTCCCGAGTATTACCATTATGGACTATACATGGTGGTGGCCATTGTTTGCAATCTGATAATCAATCATTGGAGAATTATTATGAAGAAAAAAAATATTTTTTGTCTGTGGTCATTGGATTTACTTAAGATTGTTAGAAACAAGATGGCTGGACAGCACCAGTTGTCCACTTGGCTGGGTAAGGTGCAAAAAAATATTCCAATCTCGGGCATGGATCGACCAGATCCTGGCCGTCCTAAATCTGGTACTACTTGCTAGTGAGCAGCATACCCTGCGCCATTGTACCACCTTTCCCCTGTTTCAATACTGAAGTGTAGGAAGTACTCACTACACTGCCCACACCATCCCTGTTGGACCTCTCCCTGCATGCGCAGGTACACTCCATCTGTGAGTGGTTTGGGAAGTGGAAAACTTAGCTGCTTTCTGTATGAGAAATCATCTTGTAAACATCAAATAAATGTTGGCCGTATCATATTGACATAGGCCTGCTCAAGTGGTCCAATAACAGGTGGGCTTATCAATCTATAGATTTGACTGATGCCTGCCAGAAGAAGAGTGTGTTACCCACGTTCTGTATACGTACAGTATGTGATTTAATCGATGGGCCATCATCCATGATCATTGATTCTCCATGCATGATTCAACCATTGACTTTACAATGTCATTGTTTGTTTTTATAACAGGAGGCTCTGGCCCAGATCTGTGAGTACTCGGAGGCAGGCATCACTGTTCGTGGCACCTACGTGTTGCCCAACAAGGAACCAAAGGAAGGTGAACGGAAGCTCTATCTGGCCATCGAAGCTATCAGTGAAATGGCCATTGCAAAAGCCAAGACAGAAATAACTCGTCTCATCAAAGATGAACTGGTCAGACTGGTGAGTCTAGCCTCTGTTTCTCACTTCATTCATAGGATAGAATATCTTCAATATTATGATCAAATTTAAATAAATGAATGAATTTTAGGTTATTTTATTTTGATTAAATTATTTTTTTGGTGTTTTCAGCAAAACTCTTACCAGCCAATCAACAAAGGGCGTTACAAGGTGTTACACTAGAAACGTTGCCCTTGTCCTCTATCTTGCTTATTGCCTGTGTGTGATGTATGCTCTATGTCATATTTCAATAAAACTATTCCTGTGTCATCTATGTGTCAAGGTGTCTTTTACTTTGAATCTGCCCCCTTCATTGAAGTCTGTAGATGCTTGGTCTTCATCCATTTCAACTGCTTTTCATGTTAATATGTCAGTAATTGTGTTGGTTGGATGTGCGGAACGCTCATTTTTTGTGATTAGCATCCACAGTGCAAGGAAATATATGCAGGAGCAGGCTTTTTTTCAGGAATTTGATGTGTAACAAAATTTCCATCCTGGAAACCAATGAAAACTTTGCAAATACAAACTAAAAAAACCATGTTTATGTTTGCATTAAAGGTCAAATTCAACGATTTTCATCATTTCTTTATTTTTTGTTTCAAAATGAAGATTAATAACTCATTAACCAACGGGTACTCATAATTCATTGCACAGCCATGCATAACTACTAAAAATCCACCGATAAGGTTCCACTCGGAAGAAAATACGAAGCCATCTTCTCGATGCCATTTTGCCTCAGTTGGCCGCTAGGGGCAGGTTGCGTGACGTCATTCCTGCTGCGCGGCTTCAAAGAGAATTTGACAGCGATCGAGCGAGCGAAGCGAAAAGCGATTGTTTGGATTTTAGGATTACACTGTTTTTAAATTAAGCCATGTCATCTTCTGATGAAAATTGCGAGGCCCCATAGCATAAAATTGGGGCAAATAATGTCCATGACTATTTATTCGAGCCAATACGGACGGGAGTTGAAAAATCCAAGTCACACTTCGAAATGACACCGGTCACATGCAGAAAGTAGCCTTATGCAGAAAGTAGCGAAAGACCGCACTGCGCATGCGCACAAATCTCGGATACTTTCAGCACGCCGCGTCGGCGTGCAGAAAGTAGCGCTATGCAGAAAGTAGCGAAGCCCAAGCGCGTGGAGGATAAGGGTTGCCCCATGCAGAAAGTAGCGAGAGTGAGTGGAGCGCCATAGCGTAATTACTGTGATCATATAAATGAAAATAATAAAGTGTGTGAAAGCTAGTAAACGCCCCTTAAACTTTCGGCATGTGACATACTCCCATGCTGAAAGTTGTCACATCTATGCAGAAAGTAGCGAAGCACAAGCGCGTGGAGGATCAGAGTTGCCCCATGCAGAAAGTAGTGAGAGTGAGTGGAGCGCCATAGCGTAATTACTGTGATCATATAAATGAAAAAATAATAAAATGTGTGAAAGCTAGTAAACGCCCCTCAAACTTTCGGCATGTGACATACTCCCATGCTGAAAGTTGCCACATCTATGCAGAAAGTAGCGAAGCCCAAGCGCGTGGAGGATCAGAGTTGCCCCATGCAGAAAGTAGTGAGAGTGAGTGGAGCGCCATAGCGTAATTACTGTGATCATATAAATGAAAATAATAAAGTGTGTGAAAGCTAGTAAACGCCCCTCAAACTTTCGGCATGTGACATATGAAAATAATAAAGTGTGTGAAAGCTAGTAAACGCCCCTCGGCATGTGACATACTCGCATGCTGAAAGTTGCCACATCTATGCAGAAAGTAGCGAAGCCCAAGCGCGTGGAGGATCAGAGTTGCCCCATGCAGAAAGTAGTGAGAGTGAGTGGAGCGCCATAGCGTAATTACTGTGATCATATAAATGAAAATAATAAAGTGTGTGAAAGCTAGTAAACGCCCCTCAAACTTTCGGCATGTGACATACTCCCATGCTGAAAGTTGCCACATCTATGCAGAAAGTAGCGAAGCCCAAGCGCGTGGAGGATCAGAGTTGCCCCATGCAGAAAGTAGTGAGAGTGAGTGGAGCGCCATAGCGTAATTACTGTGATCATATAAATGAAAATAATAAAGTGTGTGAAAGCTAGTAAACGCCCCTCAAACTTTCGGCATGTGACATACTCCCATGCTGAAAGTTGCCACATCTATGCAGAAAATAGCGAAGCCCAAGCGCGTGGAGGATCAGAGTTGCCCCATGCAGAAAGTAGTGAGAGTGAGTGGAGCGCCATAGCGTAATTACTGATGAAAATAATGTGTGAAAGCTAGTAAACGCCCCTCAAACTTTCGGCATGTGACATACTCCCATGCTGAAAGTTGCCACATCTATGCAGAAAGTAGCGAAGCCCAAGCGCGTGGAGGATCAGAGTTGCGCCATGCAGTCGAGAGTGATATAGTTATACTTGGTCGTCGCCCTGCCCGACGAGATCAAAGAGCGTTGCGACGCGCAATGCGCCAGCGAGGATCAGAGTTGCGCCATGCAGAAAGTAGCGAGAGTGATAAAGTTATACTTGGTCGTCTACCCTGCCCGACGAGATCAAAGAGCGTTGCGACGCGCAATGCGCCAGCGACGCACCAAGAGTAGATCCGAGCTGCCACGGACCGAGAATGAATCAAAAGGGCCTAGCAACGCTGTGGCTGTGACCTCTGTTTTGACTGTATTTAAGCTGACTCTCATACACCACAATTCATATAACTGTTACGGTTAAACCACTTGAGATCTAATATTCACAGACTTGACATCAGTTCCTTTAACTAGGGTGCTGATTTGAGTTTGCGTTTGTTGTTGCGGATGTGTTGGGAAAGTCTGCGTGGAACAAAGTGGACACCCTACTGCTAGAAAAACCATTACCTGCATCTCTGAATCTTCACTGCTTGCCTAGCTACTATTTTTTTTACACTGCTATTGGTATTATTATTTGTTCTAACTGTTCAAATTTAAAGAAATTTGGCAGTCTTAAACAATGGCCAATATAGAGGTCCCAGGGACCAAGTCGTCTTCTCGGTCAGATTCCCAGGCGGAAATGAACTGTGGTCGGTTTGAGGCCTATGCTACCTACATCAAGCACATCCTGCAGTATCTGCGGACTGGTTGTCACGGTATGCTCAAAGTAGCTGGAGTTTATAGATGTGGCTACTTTCAGCATGGGAGTTCACTGGTATGCTCAAAGTAGCTGGAGTTTATAGCTGTGGCTACTTTCAGCATGGAAATAAATGGTATGCTCAAAGTAGCTGGAGTTTATAGATGAGGATACTTTCTGCATGGGAGTAGCCCGAGCATATTGATATGGCAACTTTGAACGTGGGAGTAGCCATGTATGCTCAAAGTAGCCTGAGTTTATAGATGTGGCTACTTTCAGCATGGGAGTTAACTGGTATGCTCAAAGTACCTGGAGTTTATAGATGTGGCTACTTTCAGCATGGAAATAAATGGTATGCTCAAAGTAGCTGGAGTTTATAGATGAGGATACTTTCTGCATGGGAGTAGCCCGAGCATATTGATATGGCAACTTTGAACGTGGGAGTAGCCATGTATGCTCAAAGTAGCCTGAGTTTATAGATGTGGCTACTTTCAGCATGGGAGTTAACTGGTATGCTCAAAGTAGCTGGAGTTTATAGATGTGGCTACTTTCAGCATGGGAGTAGCCCGAGCATATTGATATGGCAACTTTGAACGTGGGTGGGAGTAGCCATGTATGCCCAAAGTAGCCTGAGTTTATAGATGTGGCTACTTTCAGCACGGGAGTTAACTGGTATGCTCAAAGTAGCTGGAGTTTTATAGATGTGGCTACTTTCAGCATGGGAGTTCACTGGTATGCTCAAAGTAGCTGGAGTTTATAGCTGTGGCTACTTTCAGCATGGAAATAAATGGTATGCTCAAAGTAGCTGGAGTTTATAGATGTGGCTACTTTCAGCATGGGAGTTCACTGGTATGCTCAAAGTAGCTGGAGTTTATAGCTGTGGCTACTTTCAGCATGGAAATAAATGGTACGCTCAAAGTAGCTGGAGTTTATAGATGAGGATACTTTCAGCATGGGAGTAGCCCGAGCATATTGATATGGCAACTTTGAACGTGGGAGTAGCCATGTATGCTCAAAGCAGCCTGAGTTTATAGATGTGGCTACTTTCAGCATGGGACTCATTGGGAGTAAACTGATATGCACAAGTAGCCTATGTGTTATAATACTATTTTGGCTCATACGTTCTTAAAAAGCCTCCCCCTTTAATTGTCAGCACGAGAGCCCGGGTTACATCACACCACTCTTTGGGAGGGGTGTAACCCTGATTTCAGCAATCCTCACAGCAAGCGAGTTCACCCTCCAAGTGGACTCGTCGTGTCACGTGGGGATTGTTTTAGCCTGGCCTATCATGTGGACCCTTTATAAGGTTCACAGATGGGTCAGCCGGAGAGATTCATCTAGTCAGAGAAACGATTCGGACCGCGAGATTCCAGGGAGCTTCATTGTTTGAAATATAAATAAACAAAATAAGCATCTCTACTCCAGGACTCGCGTTGATTTCCTCTGATTAGTCCCCACTCCAGCAACTACAGGCAGTGAGTAACAGTACTATAACGAAGAGCGTGCATAAGCAAGAAAAGTCTAGAAATTCTAGCTTTACATTTGGTGTGAGAGTCCGGGTAGTTGGCGACTTCCACTGTTGTCAACGCGCACATCTTCCCGACGCTTACACACTCTTACGTTAGAGAAGAAAGCTGACAATTGCTACACACGCCGAGAGAAGAGACACGAGGCCGCAAGCAACGACGCGATCATGATCCAGGGCAACGGCAGCGTACATCGGCCTCTTCCACTCGACTCAACTAAGGCGTACTAGCGACCTGGCGCTATCAAGACATCGGAGATGACGACCACATACCCCCCTTTCAACTTCTTCCATGGTAAGTACCTCACTCATATTTTACATTAAAATGAGTTGACAGTAAAATTATTATTGCCCATTTGGACCTTCCGTCGCGCATAAGTACCTCCCACACACAATACACCCCTCCCACTATCGCCTAAATTTAAACCTTCCGTATCCGACAAACCTTATCATGCAAGGACGGAGAAACGAGAAATTTGTTAAATTATTCGAGGTCAAATATCCTCTATATTCAAATTAAGTATTTAATATTATGTTTGTTGGCGAACAATATGAGTGGGTCTTCGAGGACGCAAGGATGTGGGGCGGAAGATGAGCATTAACGATTTTGAAACCAATAACGAATTATGTCTACCTAGCCTTATTGATTCATTTTTCATAGTATTCTTCGTACATATTTCCCTATTCAGAAATTTTTCCTACCTATGTCATATTATTTTTTAGCCATATACTTTCTTCTCAGAACAGGACGCCGATATTCATTTTATATGCATAACCATTTTTACATGCAATTTATTTCACACAATCTTCACACACCCATTTCTTTCACTATTCCAACCATACAACATTTTACCTACGATACTATCTCAGCCACGTGTTATACGCATTCACACGCATGAACCTGACGGTTAGACAAATTCAAATTATCAAGGCGAAATCAGGAACCAACTTAAGTGTCAAAGATACAAAGCCGTGAAATTCAAATGTTTATCACTCCAATTTAAGGTTTTAACAGTCGGCCCGTATACCCAGGGCTGTTTAACTACTTTTGCAAACATGCTGCACTCAGACATTCACGCAGATAAGAGACCCTCATTTTGCGTCCGCCAATTATCAAGGATTACAGACTCCTTTGTAATTCCAATAAACACGGCGTATCTGAGGCCCAAGCTGCCACCCTTTAATTGCACCTAATTTAAGTCTCAAAAGGCAGTCTTCAAAGTGACATACACACTTGACGCTTAATCTCACACATCCTTTGCCGCCACACGAAATCCAGTAAACTGTGAGTCAAGGTTAAATTATAAGAAGACTTCTAAAACTTGTCTTCTTCCACGCAGCGCAAACTTGACACAATGATATCATCAATTATATTCACAATTATTTTGCCTCTATGTCTGCAGATAAGACAAAATCTTACAATAAGTGAAGTCAACTGCGCTATTATCGCACCGTCTGGCATATCATGCGGACACGCGTAAAATTAGCGACCCTTTATGTTACACATTACCCATAACGCTAATCTTATATTATTCAAGTATATGCGGGGTATAATCTCATGAAGGAATCTGCAGCTTAGGGAAGACGTGCGTATTTATCAAATTATTAATGGAGAAGTATCGTAAACATTTAATTCTCAATACATATATATGAGTCGTGTATATTGATCTTCTCCCGCACGTACAACACATACAATTAAAGTGTCACATCGTTGTGTATCCGGACTTACATGTTAGATAGTGGTCATGTGCAACATATATATTCTTTGAGGCATAACTATTCTATACAGTCTCACAGCAGCATAGCTTTCTTAAATACTATCTTTTGCAATAACCGTCAATCATTTACACGCGCTCCAATCACCTTATGCAAAGTATACACAATCCTTCAAACACACCTCACACTTTTCTTTGCGTGATACACCAATATTCATTTTGGGATGTTATAATATAACACATAAGTAACATGCCCACTCACACATTGAACACTCATGTTTTTAATACGTCCTACATTACCCATAATCAAGACACACTGATCGCTGCCGTAAGTTCATTTGTTCCCAGGTATATTTACGCTATACAAGAGGGAGATATCGCCTTCATCCGACGCGCCAACACCTTGTAGTCAAAACTTACGTCTCCCTGACCAAGGATAAAGCGGAGACACACAACGGCACAACCAGGCGTCGGATTACGCACACCCCTCCCCTCAAGCGACACCTGGCGAACCCAATGCGGCAGCCCTCCAGATATTTCATCTTCAAGAAGCATCCAAAGAAATCCACAAATTTCACTTCCATGGCATTAGTCCATTGTTCTTGTATATTTAATTATCATGACATAAGTTAAATACTTTCAAAATTAACAATTGAATTAACTACAATAGGTTATTTTACTATTTTCACGATTGTCAAGTATAGGCTCATCGCTTTTTCCCATGTGGTTTTAGTGCGGAGTAATACTGTGAAAATGTAATTAATGTCATAACGGCTAGATTATTCCATATTTTAATTCTTTCCATTTTATTGCAATATATTTATTTTAATACCATTTAGGCTAGCAAAATTAGATCATTTGAAAAATTATTGTAAACTTATATAATTACCTATTTTGTTATGGATATGTGCCAATGTCAAACAGTATTGGCGCATGTCCAAGCTACCCTGGGATCACTCAAAATTCAAAATCTAATAATATTGGGCTTGTGTCGTGCTGTCCCTTTACTTTATAACTCATATTCCAAATTCCATTTCATCAACCTTCAATTAGTTTAACAAAGTCAATTTTCAAAATTTAAGGGTAAATTCTAAATTTATTGAACAGTGGAAGTTCAACTTTATTATGGTTGGGGAGGATGTTATAATACTATTTTGGCTCATACGTTCTTAAAAAGTCTCCCCCTTTAATTGTCAGCACGAGAGCCCGGGTTACATCACACCACTCTTTGAGAGGGGTGTAACCCTGATTTCAACAATCCTCACAGCAAGCGAGTTCACCCTCCAAGTGGACTCGTCGTGTCACGTGGGGATTGTTTTAGCCTGGCCTATCGTGTGGACCCTTTATAAGGTCCACAGATGGGTCAGTCACGGAGAGATTCATCTAGTCAGAGAAACGATTCGGACCGCGAGATTCCAGGGAGCTTCATTGTTGAAATCTGAATAAACAAAATAAGCATCTCTACTTCAGGACTCGCGTTAATTTCCTCTGGCTAGTCCCCACTCCAGCAACTACAGGCAGTGAGTAACAGTACTATAACGAAGAGCGTGCATAAGCAAGAAAAGTCTAGAAATTCTAGCTTTACATTTGTTAAGAAATATATGTGGCTGCATTCAATATGAGAGTACAATGTCGTCTTTTTATTTCTTACATGGCAAATAATTCCACTGCTTCACTTGCTTATCCGCATGAAGTTTACTGTCGTCTGACACATTGTTTACTTCAATCGCTTAGTGTATACTGTCGTCTGCTAGTGATAATGTCTGCAATTATAGGCGAATTTCTCTCTTTTTATTCCTTCCGCGACCATTTATAGGTTAATTTAACTCGTTTTATTCCTACCACGACAAGTAATCCCACGAATGATTATCTTACGAAAGAATGAATGGTTACGACACATTGTTTACTTCAATCGCTACTTTGTGCATGGCCGCCATTTTGACTAAATACGCGCATGCGCAGTACGCGTAAACACCACTTTCTGCATAGGCTACTTTCTGCATACCACACCTGTCCCGGGAACTCAAGGGTCCGCTTCGGATGAAGAAATAGTTGAAGAATCCACTTACGATTTCGACGAATGGTGAGTTTAAGAATACCCTTCCCAAGCTTTATTGAACTATGTTAACTGGTAAAAAATAATCGTTAGTATCATTTACCCAATAAATTTACACATTCTGTAAGTTGAGGATGGTATATTGACAGATGTAACTATTAGTATTACAACAGATAGAACTTGGCTAGCTCCGGTGTAACGGTAACATGAATTTATACCGTTACGAAGAGTTAGTCAAACACAGTCGGCGATATCTCGTTTGGACTATATCTCGCGAAGGGCTATATTTCGCACCTAGAAAATAACATATATCAAGAGCCTTTACAAAAAATAGACCTTTCGCTCCAAAAAACTTACCACCACTCGACGCTATTCTTCAATAAATGGCATCGATAGTTCGTTTCCGAACAAATCGCGATACGAAGTCTGCCATTTTGGAAACTATAAATTCTCGCGATTTCCGGCATTGCCGTAGCATCCCAAGTGGGGGGGCACTTACCCTAACTCGGATAGGGGTGTGCCGCGGGACCTCGAAATCCCGTACCCGTTGAACTCGTTGAGAATGAGAAATAGTATACTCCATTGTACAAGGTATTATGCGATTGTCTAACCCGTCGTAAAAGTCGAGATGTCGAAAAAACCACCCTCTTCGTGCGGCACATGTATACTATATCATTACACTTAAGTGCCCCCCCCCGGGCTTAGCATTAGACTTCGTCATTCTGCGCATGGGCTATGCATGTGGTCTTGAACTTGTAAACAAACATGTTGCTGTGTTTCTGACTTTTTACCGCTTCCCAAATTGATCGAACTATAAATAATTACCATGGATGAAATCCCCCGCCGAAAAGGGATAAAATCGTCCGTAAAACATCATTGCATTCTATAACTCCATCACTTGTGTATGTTTTGTGCTTGGTAGTTGTCTGAATCGATCTAAAAATATTCGCATTGCGTTGTTTCGAAAAACGGTAAGACGTCTACGCAGACGTCTTGTAGGGCTAGAACTTGGCTAGTGAATGTAGCTTTGCCATTGTACCCTCAGCACATTAAATATTTTGGACAGATGATTACATGCAGTATATAAAGTATTTTCCTTTTATATTCATTCATTGTACCACAAATATAAATTTACAATAACTCTTTAATTATTTCTCTAAGTTAGGTGTAGCTGTCAGCACTGCATCCATATGGACAAAGCCAGAGTGTGCAGCAGAAGTTTGGAGAGAGTGATGGATATAAGGGAGGAATGGACATGCATCTGATCACCAAGCATCCCAGATTCCTGGCCAGCTGCCTGAATAAAAATGTGCTAGAAGCTTCCAAACTTGAATCTATTCAAATGGATGGACCTGTTGGAGATGAGGTCTCTACAATGAGTAAGTTAGCCATTATTGCTACCAAAAAGGACGGTTTGAGGTTGAACAATCATATTTATTGCTAAGGGAACATCAATCCCGCTGTGTAAAATATTCAGTGTTCATATTGATAAACTATAATATATTTCACATAGACAAGAATAAATAAAACCAGTAACATGAAATCCAGAGGCAGAGCTTACAATAAAATTACAAAGTGAGGGAATGGTTGACAAATGACAATTGTTTTTTTAACTATACAACTTATTTCATAACCACAGACAACTTATTGACATATTGCTTCAGATTATTCAGGTATCTAGCCTACCACCAGTTTACATTATTGATATGGCACAGACTGGCCAAAAGAAACAGGAAAGTGCTGACAGCCTGTGTGGTAACAGTTGTTAGAGAATCCTTCCCTCACATGGGCGGCAAATATACAGGTTATCTACAATGGAGTGGAAGATTACTTGGTCAGGTTAAATCGACACCCGTGAGCATATATGAGAAGATCCTTTTCAGGTTTCTCGTACTGGGAGGCAATAGGTGGTGGAACATTCCTTTCCTCTTCAAGGACCTCTGCAAGTTTGTAGCTTGGGTTTTTTTGCCTGAGATCAAGCACCTCAGCAATGAACTGATGTACATAGTCTGAAGCAAATTAATGATATTCATATTTTATGATAGTCATAAAGTAAGTTAGTTATAAAATATGCCCATTTGAATTGGGTAACAATGTTTGTGCATTGAAACTTATTTAGGTTTCAGTAATAAATGTCAAAATAACATGTTTCATTTTAGATTAATGCATGTACACACCAAAAGAAATTGGCACTTTGACCGGCTTGACAATTGGGTCTCCTTGTCTGGCTTTGGGGTAAGACACTCTCCATTGGGACTGACCTCCTTCAGTGATGGCTTTAGCTCTGTTCGAGTTTTCATTGAAGTGAATTACTGCTAGGAGCAATCTGGATATATATATAGCAGGTTGATAACATATTGCTAAGTAAGAATTGAAACTTGAGCACATAATTATACAAAGAACACTACAGCTGTCACTACACAAATGTGCTAAACTTCCATACAACAAATATACAGAACCGAATTTCAAACTGTTATTTCATTGGTATTACCTGGCCTCCATGGTGGCATAGGGATAGTGGACACTCTTTGGTGCGAAGAATATGACCACTTTGTGATACGATTCTAGGCTTGATGTCTGCTCTGATGGGGAAAGCCTGCCAATGTCATTTAGGAGATGCTTGCTGGAGACTATCAACTCCAACTCTTTGTGTGGCTTCGATCCTATTTATGGTTAACACATATATCAATACAGATTACATTTCTTTGGTAAAGTAGTACCACAGGGACATGGATTTTACCATTACGACTCATTTAATTACACTACCACTGAAGTAAATATTTCTAGATAAACTTATATGATTAAAAAACTAATACCGACCCTACAGTATCCACTTCCTGTCCTCTAGTAGTGCATGCTCACATTCCGGGTACAGATCCCCATGCCCCGCGTGCTCATTGACGACATGCCTAGTGACAGAGAGCCGCTGTCAGAGGCGAAGTTTCTTCGCCTAGGTCGGCAGTGCTTGGGTGTGAAACCTCAGTCTGTGATTCACCACTGTCACTTGATTTATCTTTCTGCTCAGCTGCCAATACCATTTCATTAACTACCTGCATGACAAAAAACAGCTGGATTGATAAACTGGCAGCTTGGTGATAAATTCATTAACATCTAAATAAGTATACTTCAACATAGCAGGACTAGCCTAAAGGTTCAAGCCAACAGATCTCACCTGTTGTCGTTGCCTTTTCTCAGAGGCACTCCGTCGCTTACTTTGACTGTCATCAACTCCAACTTAGCTAAAGAAAGTCGGTATGGCTTCTTTTCGGAGCCTAGGTTTCTTACGAAATCCTAGACTTTTGAGCAGCTCTGAGTCAGTATCATAAGCACCATTCTCGACATGATCAGAACATACAACTTTCGTAAGGGTAGGACTCCAGTGTTTACGTTTGACTTTCGACACCCATATGCGGCGCATTTTGCTGTCTTTTGGAAACAGAAAAAAAACTCACGACTGACTTCTCATTGTTCCGACAAGCAAACGCACAACAATAAGGCATAATCCACACCAAGAAACGCACCAGACCGTGATGAAAGACGAGTAAGTCACACGCTGTCAACCAACCGAGAAGGCTGAAGATGGCGAGGAATATTCGTGAACAACCCGAATGACGTCACTGTCCGGAAATTCACGAATTTTACCGAGCGGTATCTTGTCAGATTCGTCGTTGAAAATGTACATTTAAATATCATTTTTCTAAAAGAAAAAAAGCGCGCAGTCACCTTATTTTGGTTACGATACCCTTTTAAAACATAGAACTTTGGAAAAATGGAATAAAAAAAATCTTTGTAGTTGACCTTTAAGTGAAAGAATAACCCTGTCAATTTTAATGCAAAAGGAGAAAAAAAAATACCTCCATCCCCAACCACATAGCCACATCCCACCATAGACACATCCCACCATAGCCACATCCCACCATAGCCACATCCCACCATCCCAATATACTTCCACAGCCAATTGATGACCAAAAACTGCAAAGGGGAATTGGTGATATGACAAATGATGTTCGGATGTGTCACCATAGATCAATGTATGCCATGTCTGGCGATCATTGCAAAGAGCTTATAGCTCACTCTGGCTTGCTATGCCGTGAATTTGCAAATAAGTAAAATCCCCTAGTCAGGTGCCATTACTATAGCCCTACAAGACAACCGAGTTGGTATATATTTATATTACCGTCCGACAGGGGCTAGCACTACCATAAAATCAACAAAGCAAATGGAACTTGACACAACGTCGCGGGGATCTGCCCCTTCATTCTTTTAATTGGTTGGAATTAGTCAGGAAATTCCATGTGGTTTTGAGAGACGCTGTGACAAAGCAAAGCTCGCAGTTGTCGTGTTCACAGGCCAGAGTGAGCTCTCTCAGAATATCAGTAAGCTCTTTGATCTTAGCTACTCACGATGGATTCATTCAGACAATTGAACGGTATTTGGTGGGATGACAAATCTTGCTGTGTCTTCGATGACACTATTCAATTTCTTTTGTATCAAGCAGTTTTCAAGTCGAGCTTGATATATCTCTGCGAGGGTGGCAACATCATCATGGAAACGTATTTAAAGAGATACTCAATCAAATGATAGCATAATAGAAATTGGATAAAAAATTGCAGATATTACCTTTAACCCGATATCATCTCAATAGAGAAAAGAAAACCTGGGGTCACCAAGTTTATTTTTGTGTAAATTGTTTTCAAAAAGTATGTGTATCGGTCAAATCGGCCAGTTTTGGTACAGTGTTAGACAACACAAAGTCAGATCACTATAACGTTTATTTTTCATGAAGACTCTCATTGCCACTTTATAAAATCCTTAACATTTTGAATCATTATACTAATAAATCCTTAATAAATAAAAGATAATCACATATATTGCAAAAAATATAGAAAGTTAGTGTTCATTCTTTTCCGGGTCGTCAATATGAATATCGGGTATTTTTGTATTTTCGGACACATATTTATGAAACAAATCATCATAAAATGAAAAATTGCAATAAGAATTTATTGAAAATTCACCTGTATCAAGTTCATTCAATATACATCCAGAAAAAAAAAATAGGGGGTCATCATGCATTTGTCACTTTTGTGGCAAATAAACAGTTTTGTTTTGCACATAAAAGAAAAAAAAATGTTTTTCAATTTGATAAGAAAAGTAAACACTAGGTCAAAATTACAAATACAGAGTACCCTTTGCTTTGTTTGAGTTCCTTGAATTTGTGTTAGTCTGCAACTAATTTAAAAGAAAATAGTTCTGAATTTCTTCAATAATTTTCTTGTTGGCTGTGACCCTCGGAGCACCATAGGTATTGTCACTCAGCAACCTAGGCAAGGCAACTCGCCCCTGGTGTTTTGATGATCTGATGCCACTGTAAATAACGCGGCGCTGTCAGAGGCGAAGTTTCTTTGCCTATCAGCAACCGGGCTAGTCCTCCTGCCCCACTCTTATTATATATCACTTGTAAGTGAATTAGACAGAGGCCTGACCCAGCAATTTTCATTGCAGTTTGTTTTGACACAATTTTCTTGTCTAGAAGACATTGGAGTGTGATAATGTTGTGTGCAAATTATCAGGTCCGCTAGGCGGCGCATGAATTACGCGAGTATCTCCGCTCACCTTTCGCGTAACTCGTTCTAAGAATCATGGGATTGAGCCGAAAGTAGTTCCAGCAAGATGGCAAGATGGCAGCGTCTGTCAATGTTTGCGGTGTCTCTGATCGGGAAAATATCAAGCCTGTCGTTGGTAAGCAATTGTCAACTTTAATGTATCACACTAATGTTCAGTAATTGTATTTATATATTCAATAAATTAGAGTTGATTATGCAGGCTTTGTGACATATTGTCGATTCAGTTAATTTGGGAAGAATGAGCGATGAAATAGAAGTACACCGCAGATGTGCATGCATATGCCAGTGTGGTTGACGCGGGGTCCGAGGGGGTAGGGAGGGAGAAATGGTAGTGATGCATTTTTTCAGTGATTTCTACGGCATTTACATACGCTGTATACACACTAGGGTTCACATGGTCATTCATGTTTACTGTCCTGTCACTTGGGGTCCACTGGTCTGGTTCTGGGTCTCTGGCATGCTCTCTCATAAATTAAAGCCTACTTGTTGGAAGTGTTGGTCACGAAAACTGCTTGAACAAAGCTGTTCTTCCTTACTGAGTCACAATTCATAATTAAAAAATGACTCGTTTTTATTTTATAAAATAGTATTCATTTGTTTGTGTCCATGCTTCAGAATTTCAGACTCCAATGAAGATAACCTTGTCCAGGTTGAGACCCTATCATCTATGCTTTTCGTGCGGGGAGGACAGGAAACCTTCGGCTTCTGAATAATGTGACTCTGCAGAGACCTACATGAATTTGTTGAAGAAATTTTTTTTGATAGAAATGCCCCATGACTGTGAATACTAATTATGTGAGAATTGTATCAATAGATTGACCAAAACACTTCAGTGGAAAAGAGATGCCATTTCCATGTTCTATGTATTACACACACAAAGCATAAATATTAATATTAGTAAATTAGAATAGCATGATATTATATGTGTGCATGATTGGTCATCAAGTTGTTAAGAAGTGCAGATTCAATATGCTCATAATCAAATAGTTTTTATGGAGGTGTTCATGTGTTTACATTCCTATTGCTAAGCAGGTTTCTTATTTCTGTCTTTTAATATAGTTGGGAGACATAGCGATTGTTAATGTCATAATGTTTGGCTTTCTCTCGCTCTATACTTGTTTGATGCTCATGTGATCTATTGGCCAACAGCTTACCGCCCTGCGTGGAGGTCACATGACTTTTAACTAATTGCTTAGCCGATAGGGATGGTAATCACTTCCTGTTGTGACTCTGTTCCTTGCACACACAATTTTGATTTTCCTATCCCACCCTCCACTGTTTTCCTGTCTTGTAGTAGTTTATTTAAATGTACAACCTTTTCATGTTGTGGTGGTTGTTTTCTCCCCCACCTTTGCTGTGTGCAATGTATTTTTGTTTATTCCATTTCTTACATGCACCTGGCTTAAATAAACAAGCCCATTTATCAACTCTAATCATGTTTTATCTTTCATAGCAAACTATTTGCAAGGTTTTTGTTTTAACTCTCATAACTCATACAATTTCAGCCAACTTGATTTTATTATATGACCACCAACCATAAAATATATTTTTTCCATGATAGTTAGATTTTTCCATGTGTCAATTTTCCAGAACTTTAAAACAAAGATGGCTATGTGTTGCACAACAGTGAACTTTGGTAATGTATTTACACCATAATTTTCCCTTTCGTTTATTAAAACAATAACTTTAGAGCCTTATTATTTTTAATTGCAGATGAATTAAATTGGGAGAGCATTACCTCGTTTAAATTACCCATTGCATTCACCCGATTTTCCAATGGCATAACCGGTCTCTTCTTGAAATATGAATATCAACACCCTTTACATACTAATTCATCTTCACAAATGCTAGGGACTGGATGATACCCATTTTCGAATATCTTATCCCACCCCCTTCCGTGCCCACTGCGTTTGTGTACACGTGATTTCTTTTATTTCTTTGCTCTAATTTCTTCAACCCAACAGTTAAATATGAATGTGAAGAACTCGTGAGTTTTCTAATATTATCATCGGTAATCACAAGGTGTTAGAATCATATGAAGAAAACTGTTTTCGCGAACCTTGCAGCGAACTGATTGCGGTGTAAAACCACGTGCAGAATTTGACTCGAATGTTTACTTGTATTAAGTAGTAATTTTTAGAACTATGTTTTTGGCGTAAGGAGACTCCCGAGAATCTCGGGACTGGGTGAATCAGTTATGAGAAAGGGACAGGAAGCGGCCCCTTGCGGGAGAAAATGCGAGTATCTCTTCAAATACAGTCTCTTTACATGCAAGAAATCATAACGCATAAATTGGTATATTCTGTTGTAGCTCGATTTGCGGAATTTTCGGAGAAACCTTGTCATGTCAACATGGCGTCAGGTCGTGGTGCTCAGAGGGTTTTAGCCAAATTGAAGACTAGCCTGGACGAAGGAAACTACTATGAAGCACACCAAATGTATAGAACACTGTACTTTAGGTAATAGCATATGGCCGTTTCTTTATTATAGGATTCAGAGAATCCGGTGGAGGATATTAGCTGCGCAGGATGACGCCCGGTTTCGTCTTCCAGGGCAGATGTGACAAAGCGACACAAGACCGGCAAGGCCGATGATTTCATCATGTTCAAAAAGTGTAGTTTTGTCGTTGTTGTCACTTTGCTGGTTAATTAAACTGCTTCAGTCATTGCCTCGTGGTCCAACATCGTTGGTGGTTTTATATGTGCTGTGATTCCTCGTTTGATATTTAACTCTAACATCTTGACTTCTGAAGGTGAATCAGATGGAATTGAGAACATGGACTACCAAGCTCAACATGCTCAAAATAAGTTCGTTCTGTAAGGATTATGAATCATAGTTGCCTACAAGACCCCATCCAGCACTGATAAGGGAATGAGGGTGCACTGATAAGGGGGGGGGGAGGGGTTGCACTGATATGGGCAGAAGGGTTTATTTGGTAGAATCAAATGTACCATCTGGCTGTGTGTGTCGCCATCGCATGCCACACCTGAGATGCAGATTAAGTAAATAATGTGTTCTGAAGAAGCATGAAGAGTGAGTTATAGAGTCATACTCCCCTGACTGATTTCAGTTTCTATGGATATTCTTCTTGTGTTGTTATAGATACAACGGTCAAAAGAAGTATGCTGAAGCAATCGACCTACTTTATAACGGGTCCCTGGCTCTGCTTAATGCCAACCAGGTTAGACTCGCAACACGCTACCAACAAAAACCATATTCACGTTGTGTGTATTGCTATTAACTGCATGTTATTTCCTCATGTTGGTGAAAGCATGCAAGTGGAACAGACCTGGCACTACTATTAGTAGATACATTACAGAAGTCCGAAACACCGCCTGAGATGCAATATATCCGTGAGTTGTTTGGCAGACCTGGTGGCTGATGATTATGTCTCCTCAGTACTGTACAGGTTCACTACTGAATATAACAACTGTCAAGCAACCTGTTGATTGTCTAGTTTGTGATTGTGTTGTTGGCATCGGGCCAGCTCTGCTTGATGGTGTGGTTTGTGTGGCCGAGCAGAGCAGGTGAGTAACCTGCACCAGTTGATGGTGGAAGAAGGGCCTGAGAGACAGCAGTATGTGTCTGCAGCGGTCAAGTGGTCAGCGGACAGAGAGAAATACATGAGTCGTGGTCATCCTTCCCTGCATCAGCAGCTTGCCCTCAACCTGTGGCAGGGTACGTCATGTTTGGGGTCAACGTCCTCCACACGACGGACTTCATGTTGTTTGATCTGGCTTAATGCCTTCTTGGTTGATTTCCTTTTAGAGCGGAACTACGTGCAGTCTCGATTCCATTACCTGCGCTCCTGTGATGGTGAAGGTTGCGCGTCAATGCTAGTCGAGTACCACATAACATCAGGCTTTCCGTCAGAAGTGGACCTCTTCATTGCTCAGGCAGTCCTCCAGTCAGTACCCATCACTATTTGTATCCTAATGGGGTACATTTGTAGTGAGTCAATCTAGACTGGCAAGTTTGTAGTGTGCATATTAAGACAGGTATGTTTATAGAGAGTGTATTTGGACAGGTAAGTTTGTTGTGGGTGTATTTTGACAGGTAAGTTTGTTGTGGGTGTATTGGGCAGCTAAGTTTGTTGTGGGTTTATTAAGTCAAGTACATTTGCTGTGTGTTTATTTTAACAGGTACGTTTGCTGTGTGTCTATCTGGAGAGCTTAGTTTGTTGTGTGTTTATTTGGAAAGGTACGTTTGTTGTAAGTTTGTTTGGACAGGTATGTGTGTCTCACTTGTAGTCTGTTCACTTGGGCAGGTACCTCTGCCTGGAGAACCGCGTGTCAGCCCAGGTCTGCTTCAACAGCTACACACGCCAGCATCCACAGGTGGAGAGTGGCCCCCCCTTCGTGCGACCCATCTTCAATTTCCTTTGGTTGCTGCTATTGGCATGTGATGGGTGAGTCATCATGGCAACACATCTCTAGCAACTCTTGTCACATTGTTCCTGGACTACAAATTGATACCTATTAGACTTGTCTCGAGTGATGTTTGTTTTGTGCCAGTGTTTGCAACTTTACCCCTGTGTGTGTGTAACTTGTACCTATGTGTGTGACTCGTACCTGTGAGTGTGATTTGTACCTGTGTGTGTGACTTGTATATGTGTGTGTGACTAGTTCCTGTGTGTTTGTGACTTGTACCTGTGTGTGTGACTTGTATTTGTGTGTGTGACCTTTACCTGTGTGTGTGTGTGTGTGTGTGTGTGACTTGTACCTGTGTGTGTGACTTGTTTCTCTGTGTGTGACTTGTGCCTGTGTTTATGTGTGACTTGTACCTGTGTGTGACTTGTACCTATGTGTGTGATTTGTACCTGTGTATTTGTGACTTGTATCTGTGTGTGTGACTTGTACCTGTGTGTGACCTGTGTGTGTGTGTGTGTGTGTGACCTGTGTGTTGACTTGTACCTGTGTGTGTGGTTTGTATCTGTGTATTTGTGACTTGTACCTGTGTGTGTGACTTGTATTTGTGTGTGACTTGTACCTATGTGTGTGACTTGTACCTTTGTGTGTGACTTGTACCTGTGTGTGTGACTTGTACCTGTGTGTGTGTGTACCTGTGTATTTGTGACCTGTACCTGTGTGTGTGATTGTGTGTGACTTGTACCTATGTGTGTGACTTGTACCTGTGTGTGTGTGACTTGTACCTGTGTGTGTGACTTGTATTTGTGTGTGTGACTTGTATTTGTGTGTGACTTGTACCTATGTGTGTGACTTGTACCTTTGTGTGTGACTTGTACCTGTGTGTGTGACTTGTACCTGTGTGACTTGTACCTGTGACTTGTACCTGTGTGTGTGTGACTTGTACCTGTGTGTATGTGACTTGTACCTGTGTGTATGTGACATGTTCCTGTGTGTATGTGACTTGTACTGTGTGTGTATGTGACTTGTACCTGTGTGTGGCAGAGGAACAGTTACAGTGTTCACAATACTACTGGAACAATATCAGCCAACACTGAAGAGGGATCCTAGCTATTTTGAGGTGATACTTATTGGTTCATCTGTTAAACTTAAGCTTCTGTAAAAATTTAACTTCACATACTAATTTTATTAGAACTTTGCCTTTTTGCTTAGATCCCTTGTTCACCTGTCATGGCTATGATGGATAACTGGCATGGCCAATTATTGAATCTGGCCCTCATGATTGTGATGATTGAGATAACCTATGATTAAAGCTGGCCCTCATGATTGTGACCCTGTCACGGCAGCCTAGTCTAATTTCATGTGTTCTTATCAACTACAGTATGTGGATAGGATAGGGCAGTTATTCTTTGGCGTTCCTCCCCCAGAGTCTGCGTCTACTTCTGGCCTGTTTGGTAAGTCATCGCTGACCTGTCACCCCTGACCTGTCTGCTGCTATCTTATAAGTAGGATGATTGTCTATGGTTAAAATGGCTGCTTCGTTTTTTAAATATGAGATGAAATCCGACCTTAAAGAGGCGAGTGGATAATGATGAGCGGCCCTGGCATCCTCGTCATGATGAGCAGGCCGGGCATCCTCGTTATGATGAGCGGCCCGGGCATCCTCGTCATGATGAGCGGCCCGGGCATCCTCGTTATGATGAGCAGGCCCTGGCATCCTCGTCATGATGAGCGGCCCTGGCATCCTCGTCATGATGAGCGGCCCTGGCATCCTCGTCATGATGAGCGGCCCTGGCATCCTCGTCATGATGAGCAGCCCGGGCATCCTCGTCATGATGAGCATGATGAGCGGCCCGGGCATCCTCGTCAACCCCATGAGTCTTATACGATGTGAAGAGAATGGGATGAGATAGATAATGACTGTGTGTGACTGACAGGTAACCTCCTCAGCAGCTTATTTACAAATGACGAGGATGAAGTGGAGGAGTGTCGAGCGGCCATGCCCTGTGACAACGTGGAACTCGACTGATCACCCAAACCACACCGCCCCATCACATCATGGTCACCGGGGTCCAGGCAATCAAGTCATTCAGGCTGAACTGATGACCAAGTCACTCTGGTTGAACTGATGACTGAGTCATTCTGGCTTAGCTTATGACTGAGTCATTCTGACTGAGCTTAAAACTGAGTCATTCTGACTGAGTCACCCAAGTGGGTTCAGTTGGTTTAATGTCAAATAGAATGTGGAGCAGGTTTTGTAGGTGGAATGCTTTGCTTATTTTTGCCTGTATTTCCTGGCCCCACCCAATCTTGACCATGTGGGTTTTCCTGGCCCCACCATGGGGCAATGTTGCCCATATCGGTTCACTTGGTCTGGTGTCAAATATAAAATTTCCTATTAATGTTGAGGGTTTTGGAGAACTAATTCCTTCTCATCAAGATGGTAGTTAACAGTATTCTAACCTATTTACCAAATTCAATTTTTGAAGAATCATTGTGAAAATCATTCTATGCAAAGCGCTCCTTGAATGCATGGATGTTTTACTGCAAGCATTACTTATGTTTGTGGTCCAATGCTCAGCTTATGTTTGTGGTCCAATGCTCAGCTGATGTATGTGGACTGATGCTCAGCTGATGTTGTCTTTGTATTTATTGTTTTGCTCACTTTTATTAACATCCAGTAAAGAAAACTCCGCTGTGGGGTTGTGTCATCTCTTGCTGTTATCAGTTGTTGATTTCATTGAAATATATTTATCGGTGATATTGGCTAAATTCTGTCAATAAATTCCACTGTTATTTGTTTAATTGTACACAAAAAACCCAGTTGATGCTAACCTAATGGGCAGTTGAAACTTCCATTCCTAACAAATAGGATATACCATTTCTATATCATAATGTTAACCTAGACTTGTTGGCTAAAGTGACTTCTGCTAGGATGACAAACCAGTGAGCAAGATATGGTTACCATCCCAAGAGCATTCCCTGTGGGATTATTGTAACTCCCAATTGACTTGAATATGAAGCATATATTGAGAATAGATGTATATAACTGCCTTGTCAAATTCTACCACTCGAGTGGTTTACACTCCTCGTTAACCTGTTCACTGGAAACATCTCCCAGACCAAGACCACAAAAGTGAAACACGTTTTGTGGAAAGTGTTTATTTGAATAGTTTTGGTCAAGTGACACCATCTCAGTGATGGAGGAGATGGAATGTGGTAGGATGGTTGAGAACCTTATAGACAAACTCATAAGTAGATGAATGCAGTCTGTAGTAAACATTTCAATAACGCACTTGATGGATTGTCTAGTGTATGAAAAGGGGGTTGGGATGTATTTACAGCCGTAGAAGAGACTAAACCACAACCGCTGCTAACTTCGTCTGATGAGTGAACCCTTTCCCTCGACTCTGTCCCAGGAACACCAATTTTCCGCGGATTTCGGGGCCGCCAGGACCATTTTTGAGGTCAATGCAAATCCGAGGAGAAAAATTTTGGTGGGGGGGGGGGGGGGGGGGTTTTTCCTTTTTCGGCAAATTTTCCTCTTTTTTTTACAAAAACCTGTTGGCATCCCTGTGTGCCCAGACATTACTTCTTGAACTGGTAGCTCTCACAGTTACAGGCCAACAATGACACAGTTACAGGCCAACAATGACACAGTTACAGGTCGACAATGACACAGTTACAGGCAAACAACAACAGCGGCAACAACAGTTAACATGGAGTTAATGTGACTGAAACAGAACTCTACCTCCTGGTCCGAACATGGCCGAGTAGCAGGGATTATTACAGTAAGCTGTCCTTCATGCTGACAAACAGATGGTCATACCGTTACAGAACATTATGACAGCAACATTGGAAGGAAATGGTAAAAACATCATTAACAGAGGTTTGGTTGTTATCAATGTCATGATATTCAAACTTATGCGATAGAAAAAAACGGATTCGTTGATAGAGGTTACTGCAAATCGTAGATGATCGAAATCATGGCATAAGATTCAATGAATACCTCGGCGTGACTTCCGGGGGTCAGAGTCTTATTGCACTTGGCGCATCTCAGACAGCCTGAGTGCCAGTCCTTACCAAGCGACGTCTTCTTCTCAGCTGACACAAAGCACATGAAATAATTGGATGAGACATATGGGACGTGAGAATGGATGGATTACACATAGGGGACGTGAGAGTGGATGGATTTAATAGAAAGGCTGAAAAATTGGATGGATCAGAGAGACAGGCCAAAAGTGGATCGATATGACAGATGGAGTGGACGGATCATATGGAGAGGATGTGAGAGTGGATGGATTATATGGAGAGGATGTCAGAGTGGATGGATTAGATGGAGAGGATGGGAAAGTAGATGGATTATACGGAGAGGATGTGAGAGTGGATGGATTAGATGGAGAGGATGTGAGAGTGGATGGATTAGATGGAGAGGATGTGAAAGTGGATGGATTAGATGGAGAGGATGTGAAAGTGGATGGATTAGATGGAGAGGATGTGAGAGTGGATGGATTAGATGCAGAGGACGTGAAAGTAGATGGATTATACGGAGAGGATGTGAGAGTGGATGGATAAGATGGAGAGGACGTGAAAGTAGATGGATTAGATGGAGAGGATGTGAGAGTGGATGGATTAGATGCAGAGGACGTGAAAGTAGATGGATTATACGGAGAGGATGTGAGAGTGGATGGATAAGATGGAGAGGATGTGAGAGTGGATGGATTATATGGAGAAGACGTGAGAGTGGATGGATAAGATGGAGGACAAAGTAGGGTCGCGTACAGGCCGTGTATCTGTAAGGTCGCAAGCTCTGTGTGTAGCCATAATTCATATTGCATACAAGAGTGTTTCATTTACGATCATCTCTGGAGGACATCCTCGACGGTGCGTTACTTGATAACACGCCCTGCTATATCGATGTGCTACTGTTATGCGCATGTTACGTGTCCCCTTCACGAGCACCTTCGTTTCAACTAGGCACTGATAAATGGGTCTACGCAGCGGTACCAGCAGGAGACCTTAGCGCTCTACATAACGTCACCTCGACAACCATTTGGGAAATTAGGAAGAAACTGACAATAAATACCAGCCTTTTGCTAGTGGTCACGTCAAGGTGATATGAGGTAAGTTGTCGCCATGACAATTAATGAGAGAGGAACCGCCACAGACTGAGGGAAAGTGAGGCGAGCGACACACGTGAAGTACTTCCAGCACGGATGTCGACGTCATCAGCTGTTGTTAGGCGTATTTCACAAGGCAGACGCTGGTGATACTTGAGAATCAAGAAGGGGCGAGAAGATCGTAAGGCAAAATGTGGTTGAAACCACGTCCTGAAGTGTCGACACACCTCCATATCAACGTAACCACGCCCTCAAGTGATAACCCACCTAATACTCGAAGCCGCTTTGCCGTACATGGCCTTAGTAGCCAGATGAGAGGCCTGGGCATCCTCATCATGATGAGCAGCCCAGGCATCCTCATCATGATGAGTAGCCCAGGCATCCTCACCATGATGAGCAGCCCAGGCATCCTCATCATGATGAGCAGCCTGGGCATCCTCATCATGATGAGCAGCCCGGGCAACCTTTGTCATGATGAGCTGCCCAGGCATCCTCATCATGATGAGCAGCCCGGGCAACCTTGTCATGATGAGCGGCCCAGGCATCCTCGTCATCATGATGAGCGGCCCGGGCATCCTTGTCAACCCCATGAGTCTTATACGATGTGAAGAGAATGGGATGAGATAGATGTTGACTGTGTGTGACTGACAGGTAACCTCCTCTGCAGCTTATTTACAAATGACGAGGATGAAGTGGAGGAGTGTCGAGCGGCCATGCCCTGTGACAACGTGGAACTCGACTGATCACCCAAACCACACCGCCCCATCACATCATGGTCACCGGGGTCCAGGCAATCAAGTCATTCAGGCTGAACTGATGACCAAGTCACTCTGGTTGAACTGATGACTGAGTCATTCTGGTATAGCTTATGACTGAGTCATTCTGACTGAGCTTAAAACTGAGTCATTCTGACTGAGTCACCCAAGTGGGTTCAGTTGGTTTAATGTCAAATAGAATGTGGAGCAGGTTTTGTAGGTGGAATGCTTTGCCTTATTTCTTGGCCCCACTTGTGGGTTTTCCTGGCCCCACCATGGGGCAATCTTGACCATGTGGGTTTTCCTGGCCCCACCATGGGGCAATGTTGCCCATATCGGTTCACTTGGTCTGGTGTCAAATATAAAATTTCCTATTAATGTTGAGGTTTTTGGAGAACTAATTCCTTCTCATCAAGATGGTAGTTAACAGTATTCTAACCTATTTACCAAATTCAATTTTTGAAGAATCATTGTGAAAATCATTCTATGCAAAGCGCTCCTTGAATGCATGGATGTTTTACTGCAAGCATTACTTATGTTTGTGGTCCAATGCTCAGCTGATGTTTGTGGTCCAATGCTCAGCTGATGTATGTGGACTGATGCTCAGCTGATGTTGTCTTTGTATTTATTGTTTTGCTCACTTTATTAACATCCAGTAAAGAAAACTCCGCTGTGGGGTTGTGTCATCTCTTGCTGTTATCAGTTGTTGATTTCATTGAAATATATTTATCGGTGATATTGGCTAAATTCTGTCAATAAATTCCACTGTTATTTGTTTAAATTGTACACAAAAAACCCAGTTGATGCTAACCTAATGGGCAGTTGAAACTTCCATTCCTAACAAATAGGATATACCATTTCTATATCATAATGTTAACCTAGACTTGTTGGCTAAAGTGACTTCTGCTAGGATGACAAACCAGTGAGCAAGATATGGTTACCATCCCACAAGAGCATTCCCTGTGGTATTTATTTTAACTCCCAATTGACTTGAATATGAAGCATATATTGAGAATAGATGTATATAATTGCCTTGTCAAATTCTACCACTCGAGTGGTTTACACTCCTCGTTAACCTGTTCACTGGAAACATCTCCCACACCAAGACCACAAAAGTGAAACGCGTTTTGTGGACAATGTTTATTTGAATAGTTTTGGTCAAGTGACACCATCTCAGTGATGGAGGAGATGGAATGTGGTAGGATGGTTGAGAACCTTATAGACAAACTCATAAGTAGATGAATGCAGTCTGTAGTAAACATTTCAATAACGCACTTGATGGATTGTCTAGTGTATGAAAAGGGGGTTGGGATGTATTTACAGCCGTAGAAGAGACTAAACCACAACCGCTGCTAACTTCGTCTGACGAGTGAACCCTTTCCCTCGACTCTGTGTCCAGGGAACACCAATTTTCCGCGGATTTCGGGGCCGCCAGGACCATTTTTGAGGTCAATGCAAATCCGAGGAGAAAAATTTTTGTGGGGGGGGGGGGGGGGGGGGGGGGTTGCTTTTCCTTTTTCGGCAAATTTTCCTCTTTTTTTTTACAAAAACCTGTTGGCATCCCTGTGTCCCCAGACATTACTTCTTGTACTGGTAGCTCTCACAGTTACAGGCCAACAATGACACAGTTACAGGCCAACAATGACACAGTTACAGGCCAACAATGACACAGTTACAGGCAAACAACAACAGCGGCAACAACAGTTAACATGGAGTTAATGTGACTGAAACATAGAACTCTACCTCCTGGTCCGAACATGGCCGAGTAGCAGGGATTATTACAGTAAGACTGTCCTTCATGCTGACAAACAGATGGTCATACCGTTACAGAACATTATGACAGCAACATTGGAAGGAAATGGTAAAAACATCATTAACAGAGGTTTGGTTGTTATCAATGTCATGATATTCAAACTTATGCGATAGGAAAAAACGGATTCGTTGATAGAGGTTACTGCAAATCGTAGATGATCGAAATCATGGCATAAGATTCAATGAATACCTCGGCGTGACTTCCGGGGGTCAGAGTCTTATTGCACTTGGCGCATCTCAGACAGCCTGAGTGCCAGTCCTTACCAAGCGACGTCTTCTTCTCAGCTAACACAAAGCACATGAAATAATTGGATGAGACATAGGGGACGTGAGAATGGATGAATTACACATAGGGGACGTGAGAGTGGATGGATTTAATAGAAAGGCTGAAAAATTGGATGGATCAGAGAGACAGGCCAAAAGTGGATCGATATGACAGATGGAGTGGACGGATCATATGGAGAGGATGTGAGAGTGAATGGATTATACGGAGAGGATGTGAAAGTGGATGGATAAGATGGAGAGGATGTGAGAGTGGATGGATTATATGGAGAGGACGTGAGAGTGGATGGATGAGATAAGATGGAGGACAAAGTGGGGTAGGGCGCGTACAGGCCGTGTATCTGTAAGGTCGCAAGCTCTGTGTGTAGCCATAATTCATATTGCATACAAGAGTGTTTCATTTACGATCATCTCTGGAGGACATCCTCGACGTTGCGTTACTTGATAACACGCCCTGCTATATCGATGTGCTACTGTTATGCGCATGTTACGTGTCCCCTTCACGAGCACCTTCGTTTCAACTAGGCACTGATAAATGGGTCTACGCAGCGGTACCAGCAGGAGACCTTAGCGCTCTACATAACGTCACCTCGACAACCATTTGGGAAATTAGGAAGAAACTGACAATAAATACCAGCCTTTTGCTTGTGGACACGTCAAGGTGATATGAGGTAAGTTGTCGCCATGACAATTAATGAGAGAGGAACCGCCACAGACTGAGGGAAAGTGAGGCGAGCGACACACGTGAAGTACTTCCAGCCCGGATGTCGACGTCATCAGCTGTTGTTAGGCGTATTTCACAAGGCAGACGCTGGTGATACTTGAGAATCAAGAAGGGGCGAGAAGTTCGTAAGGCAAAATGTGGTTGAAACCACGTCCTGAAGTGTCGACACACCTCCATATCAACGTAACCACGCCCCATGATGATCAACTCCAATCCACGCCCTCAAGTGATAACCCACCTAATACTCGAAGCCGCTTTGCCGTACATGGCCTTAGTAGCCAGATGAGCGGCCTGGGCATCCTCATCATGATGAGCGGCCCAGGCATCCTCATCATGATGAGTAGCCCAGGCATCCTCATCATGATGAGCAGCCCAGGCATCCTCATCATGATGAGCAGCCCGTGCAACCTTTGTCATGATGAGCGGCCCTGGCATCCTCATCATGATGAGCAGCCTGGGCATCCTCATCATGATGAGCAGCCCGGGCAACCTTTGTCATGATGAGCTGCCCAGGCATCCTCATCATGATGAGCAGCCCGGGCAACCTTTGTCATGATGAGCGGCCCAGGCATTCTCATCATGATGAGCGGCCCGGGCATCCTTGTCAACCCCATGAGTCTTATACGATGTGAAGAGAATGGGATGAGATAGATGTTGACTGTGTGTGACTGACAGGTAACCTCCTCTGCAGCTTATTTACAAATGAAGTGGATGAAGTGGAGGAGTGTCGAGCGGCCATGCCCTGTGACAACGTGGAACTCGACTGATCACCCAAACCACACCGCCCCATCACATCATGGTCACCGGGGTCCAGGCAATCAAGTCATTCAGGCTGAACTGATGACCAAGTCACTCTGTCTGAACTGATGACTGAGTCATTCTGACTTAGCTTAAAACTGAGTCATTCTGACTGAGTCACCCAAGTGGGTTCAGTTGGTTTAATGTCAAATAGAATGTGGAGCAGGTTTTGTAGGTGGAATGCTTTGCCTTATTTCTTGGCCCCACCTTGTGGGTTTTCCTGGCCCCACCATGGGGCAATCTTGACCATGTGGGTTTTCCTGGCCCCACCATGGGGCAATGTTGCCCATATCGGTTCATTTGGTCTGGTGTCAAATATAAAATTTCCTATTAATGTTGAGGGTATTGGAGAACTAATTCCTTCTCATCAAGATGGTAGTTAACAGTATTCTAACCTATTTACCAAATTCAATTTTTGAAGAATCATTGTGAAAATCATTCTATGCAAAGCGCTCCTTGAATGCATGGATGTTTTACTGTAAGCATTATTTATGTTTGTGGTCCAATGCTCAGCTGATGTTTGTGGTCCAATGCTCAGCTGATGTATGTGGACTGATGCTCAGCTGATGTTGTCTTTAGTAGTATAAAGACTGGGGGTACGAGCGCAGTTTCCAAATGGACTCACATACGCCAGCCTGCAGTGCGCTCGCACCTCCCCAGTCTCTATACTACAGTGTCAACCAGCCCTTCCAGCCGATCTTCTCCAGGGCCACACTGGTAGTTAGTCAATACAGAGGTCAGCAAGTGAGAAATATCTACGACCGTCGCTGTAAGTTTCCTTCTTCACCCGTTCGAGGTCCTCCATGAACTAAGACACCTTAGGTTTGTTCTTCTCAATAAAGGCGGGATCTGGGCGAATTGTTGTCACTCTCATCATTAAGAGTTTCCAGCACAAGAAAACACCCGGAAAACACAGTCCACAAACACCCCGATGGTCGCCGGCGGAATGTGGTGAAGCCCAAGCAGAATCTGAGGTTTGTACTGGGGCGGGATAATCATCCCAGGGATACGTGTGTAAGGACACTTTAATCATCCCAGGGATACGTGTGTAAGGACACTTTATTTCAAGCAGCGCAATCTCCTCCTGACTTGGGTCCCCAGGAGGACAGAGGAGGTCACCATCAGACTGGACCGGGAGGACACAAAATCCGTCTGGGGAGTAAGCTGTGTCCTCCCCGCCGTGCTGGATGTAAATGTTGTTCTCGTAAACATTTGCGTTGTATCTGCTCTCAATGACTGCAATTGCAACCTCCTCAAAGACCTGGCCCCAGAGGCAGGCGACGCTCGTGTGGCCGCCCTCGTTGCTAGTTTTCTCGGACAGCTTCTTATTATAGCTGTTAAAGTAGTCCTGACCGATAACCGCAGAGTAGCCACCAATGCAGTGCTTTCTTTTATTCTCCCACTGAGTTGTCTTTTGTCTGATCCCGTCATGTGAGATACAGAACGACTTAATCACTTGTTCCATTACCAAGCTATACCTTATACTATCCACTGTTTAAATAGATAGGTACAGACCAAAGATGTCTGCGCACACTGGGTTTATTCTATGTATTGAGGCGGGTCAATATCATTTACAGTCCGTTTAATGGTAAAGAAGCACCCAATTTTTGTCTTTTCCACTTTGGATCAGCGCTTTTTTTTTATCAATTGAAACAGTCTGGTGCGCTTTTACAGATCTTGCCTTAATTTCGCCCTTCATTTGGGTATATTTTGTGACCTCAGCTAAAACGAGTTTAAACTCATGATCAGAGATATTACCATCTTCAAGTGCTGTTGATACAATGTCAGCAATAGTATTCAATTTACTCTGCGCTAGAATGCGGATCTGATCATGTTTTTTCACCTTGATGCTCAGTCACCGACTGACGAATTTTCCAGCAATTCCATGTAGCCCACAAGCGGCTCCAGTAACACCCAAGACTGTGGCAATAGGAATAGCAACTATTGTAGACATTATACCTACACCACTTGCGCCAAGACACATACCAACAGTAACTAACGCAGTGTCAACTGCATCCACCGAGTTCACTGCACGCCTATATTTCTTGTACATAGCACAATATTTTTCAATCTCTTTCTCAAGGTATTGCTTCTTGAGGCTGATCTCATTCAACCGATAGGAGTGCCCCGGATTCTCACCAGACAGCTGCGGATTCATACTGCTGCTTTATACGTAAGTCTACAAGTCAAGTTCAATTAGGAGTGAAGCTACAGACCAAGTCGCCCCTCCTTTTTGTGTGGTTGTATAAAAGTTAATAACGTTGCCTGGTTCTAGCTGTAAAGGCTGGTCTAAATATATTACAACAGGCCGTTGGTCAGCAGGCGTAATTATTCCTACCACTTGATTCGTTCCATTAATAACAGGAACGACTGCTATAGGACCAGTATCAGCACCAACACCTGAAGACAACCCCATACGAATAATCCTACCATTGGATAACATGGTATATCCACAGCTTGAGTCTTGTGAGTCTCGACCCCTAGTCCCATGGCCAAACGACCACTCATATCCTCTGCGAAGAGCACCACTTGCTTCTGCCCATATAGTAATGAGGGGTTTTGTCTGGGAGTTTATGTGTTCTCTCAGGTCCCTACGATGCTGTCTGTGTCTCTCATCAACATACTTTTTATTAGCAGCATTTCAGGCGATGTCAGGTCTCCCAACTGAATGATTTTATTATCTCCCATTTCAAGGTCTCCAGCCATAGTACCGCCACTTTTATCCATTTTTTGTGAGTCACCAATAGATACATAGGTCTTTGTGGCATATTCTGAGAGGTCGGCGCCGCCCTGATCTGGTTTCAGTTGAGTTCCATAAATACTCGCTTTTATTGACATCTTGTAAATTGAAGAACAACACCAATAGGAAGGTCGTGATTGTTCCATATACGTCCCTTATTATCCTTTATCTGAACCTTCAACTCATTCACAGCTCCGACAGTAACACGTTTTGACACAGGATTAGCAATGTTTGTGGTTATGATATCACCGAAAAAGCAGCCCCCACAACCCACTACTTCAAGAAGCGTAGTGGGCGCACTATCAAGCATGTTGTGCGTGGTACTGATTTGATCAAGGTGGACATAAAGTGGGTTAAAGATGCTAAAGTTCACAGGCCGGACGCCTTTGTGAAAACCTGAAGGAATCCATCCTCTACCCAGACCGGCATCAAGACCTAATATTTTTAACACACCGTCACATCGTAAAGACCCAGAAGGAGGAACTGAGAGGGTAACATTCCAGTTGAATCATCAACCTCCAAACTAGGACCTAAAGTATCCCGACTTATAAGTTCAAATTTCTCATGTATACGCTTGAAGCTCCAGAGGCCAGGCGGGAGACTAGAACATTTTAACCCCTCTAGCCCAGAACCATCTGGCAGCCATAGAAGGGGCACATCTGATTCAATGTTATACCAACCCACAGTATACGTGATTGACCTAAGACCTACGTATAGATCACCTGCAGTGTTGTCAATAGCATTTTGCAGGGACACAGCGTCGCCGCTTTGAACATTTGACAGAGTGTGATACATAGCACTATGAATAAACAAGCCTTTACTTTCAATACGAATAAAACGTACAAAAACGGGCCGGTATACCTACCCCATATTGCCCACGAGGATCTGACACATCTCCTCATCCAGGTAAAATCAGATAATATCACAGATGCGTTTGGTGTAGAGTTCTCCAACCTGTTTGATAAATACGTGGTGCCAAACATAAGTGACGACAGCCTTGTAGTTGGCTGGAGAACCAACCACATGCAATACTGGCAGAACCAGGTAAACTTTGTTGTATGGTGTGCAACAAGCGGCTACGGAGTTTCTGCCCTGGACCACCTCAAATCTGATTCCCAAGCACTAAGTAACCTCTACAGGTTCCACGTCTACTACACAATCCAGAGACTTTTAGACGAAATGAGAATAGCACTGCCGGATGACGCCACATGGTCGGCTACCAACAATACCTTCAACAAGAGAATCTACCACCAGCTCTGCCACGAGTTTGGGGTTGACGAAAACAGCGACTGGAGGATGCCAGGTGGCAACCAGGGTTTAGGGCGGATCTACTTCACCGACCCCGAAACACACAAGGTACGGGTGATCACTCATTATGGAAAACCCACCTCTACGAATCCGTCAGGCAAACCTTTGAGAAATCAACCAACGGGTTTGTTTTCCAGGGCGGCAAGCTGCACATTGATTTCATAAAGCAAGACCAAGAATGGGCAAACATCGCCTGGAGCACCTTCATCCTGGAAAAATCGGAGGGGTTCACATCCCCAGGTATCTCACGGATTAACGACAGCATCAGGACTTATGTCTGGACCATTCTTAGTGCTCAGGCGCAGACCCGCTCAAATATACTAGGTGTTGGCACGTCCTTTGATGCCCAAAAGCAATTTCAGGCCAACGTTAAGGATGCCATAAGCTCCCCAGTGGACATTCCTTCATCCATCCGACGGTATCAGAACGTCTTCCAGAATGCCTCCTCAAAGGTTGGTTATGTGTTTGGAACGGGCCTGTACATGGCTCCGTCGGATATGAGCCTCGCGATTGGAAACGTTGCTGGGTACAACAATCTGATTACTATCGCAACTGAGGAGCAGCAGATCGGCAGCAATACTGATGTCAACTCGGTTCCGGTGGTTCCAGATAGAGGAAGCTTTGACCCTCCGCCAGATACAGATATGGAACTCCCCTCTCCAGGGCCGGCCCCTGTGGCCGAGACCGGTCTGCGTGGGGCGCACGAGGATGAGAAAACCACTCTTATTGTAGGCGGAATCACTATAGGCTTAGCTGTGCTTTGGTTTGCTACGTAGTAAGTCACGGAGTATCAGGAGGATAATTCCCCCCCCCCACCGCCACAGCTGCGGCCCATACATGTTCTGCCATCCAACCAGCCACCTTTGCAGCTGATTTAAGCAGCCATGATACGATGGAGCCAATAATTCCTGGAAGGGGCAGCTGCTGCCTTACCGGCTAGGCTGTTCAGGACGTTTGCCAAGGAGTTAAGCTGTTTTTTTAATCCATTCCTTAAACCGGGCTTATCAGCTGGTGTTGGCGTTGGTGCCGGGGTTGGACTAGTGCTCCCTCCGCCCGTCAAAGCAACTACCAGGGTCGAGATTGCCAATCCAATCGCAGTGAGTATGGAGGCGATTGTTATACCCTGCTCTCAGAATAGAGTGCGTACACGCTCAGCAAGGGTTGTGTCTTCGTTAAGAAGTCTGTTGATTGTTTCCCTGATGCGGTTAATTTGGGTTCGCAGACGTTCACGTTTACAGAGGCAGCCTCAACATGGAAACGCCGCAGGTCCTGCAGCTCTGCAGGCTCATTTGCTTGGAATCTCCATGCTCCACTTTCACTCCTCCCTTCCTCCTCCAGGTTTGCTATTTAAGCTTTCCGTCGGGCTATATTCCTTTCTATCTCAGTTATCTTAGCTAGGTTGTTCACCAGCTCACCCCTCTGGGTCTGCATAGCCTTGTCAAGCCCTACAAGCTCTCTGAGTGGCAGTTCTTTGTCTTTTTGTGTACCTAGGTCTTGTATGGTGTTATGAATGTCCTCTATTAATCTTGTTTCTTCCACACCACCTTGCTCTGTCACGGCTTCAGGGTCGAGGGCGCTCATTTCAATCTCTCCAGCTTCCGCTTTAGCAGCAGCTTGGTCAACGCCTTGAAGGGCTTTTACTGCCTTTGTGGATAGTTCAGGTGTTATCCCAAAACCCTGAGCAAGCTGTGTACCACCGTAATCTAGGATACTCCTACGAGAGAGGAATTTGTTTGGATTGTTCTTCCATTGTCAGAAGCTTCCATTCGCTTGATTTTGAACTCCTTGAGAGTCACATGCCATTCTACCAGAGTGCGCTTAAAGACAGACTGGAGTACGATCTCAAGTTCAACGACTACAACCGCGTAATTCAAGCAACAGGCGACACCGCTGAAAGCTACAAAATTGATGGCATCTCCTGGAGTATGACATGGTTACCCAAATAGAGTTGGGCCGCATGATACGCACCCAGTACACAGGTCGGCTCTCGATTCTGTATGACCATGTTCTTCGTCACAGGAAGCTTGAATACAATAAAAGAGAACATCAACTTGAATGTGCCTGCTCGCAGCATGAAGGGCATTCTGCTCTTTGAAGACCCAGAGGGTGCCTCATTCGCCAGGAAGAGAACCCAAAGATTACAAAAGTTGAGGTGACCATTGAGGGCATCCCCAACCATTTCTATGCCCAAGGTATGCGTGGCTACCAGCAGTGGAATGAAGTGAAGAAGGCCTTTGCAGCAACGAGTAAACGACATCCCAGTGTAGCAATAGCTGCAAAAGACTTGGCATTGTCGGACGTGTCCCTAGGAGAGTACCTAAACACCAAGTATGCTCTGTGGCTTGATGACGACCAGTTGCACGGTAGTGGCAGGGCCGTGGAGAATGCGTCTGAGGGTATCACCATACAGATCACGAAAAAATCACAGACAGCCGGTGCATTGAACGTTTATATGTATATTGTAATGGATGCACAGCTTAACATTAAAGATGGCAGGTTCGTCAGCGCAGTCTACTAACAAGGTTTTGATGAAACCGAAAACTGAGTTTACATTTCCAGATGGTCCCTGTTTGGCAATTGTTTGTGGGTAGACAGGATGTGGGAAAACCGCATTCATCCTCGACCTACTTGAAGGTGCCTTCGAGCATATTGTAATCCTCTGCCCTACCATACGTTTCAACGAGGCCTATCAGTCGCGGTCATGGGTTTGGGATGATTCAGAGGTCTACGTCGTTGACCCAGGGTTGTGGCTCCATGACCACTTGAGGGCTTTCTACCATTGTTTTAAGGGTGAGCCTACCCTCTACGTTATTGATGACTGTTCGGCAACAAAGGCCCTAACCAAGAAGAAAGACATGTTATCCGAACTGGCTTTTAGCGGCTGCCATGCGCAGCAAAGTGTCTGGGTCCTCACCCAAAAGTACAACTCTGTGCTGAAAGACTTACGTGAGGAGACTAGCTGGATGGTGCTTTTTCACACCAAGGACCGTGACTCGTTTGCAGATGCCTTACGTGAAAATGATGTAATTCCAACAAAGGAGGAACGTGCCACATTACGCCAACTACTAGCAAAGACCAAGCACGCAAAACTGCTGCTGAAGACTGATCAACCTACTGCATATGCCGTCGATTGAAGTGATATTGGCCTTGATAGCAGCCGCTGCCTCAGTAACCAATTTAGGTTTCTTCATCTGGATAGCGGTGCAGTATTTTGAAGCTCGAAGGCGTATACGTATATTCATGGATCCTGATACCATTATTGATAAACTCCTTGAACAAGACACTACTAGCTTAGTGGAGACAAAGTCTGGGGGAGCGGAAGCTAGTTGCACCCCTAGTGTAGATATGTCTTCTAAGAGAGATAGGCTTGCTTCCATCATAGCCGGTGGTCAGGGCCGTCAGTACCTTGGTTTGGAGCGCCTTACAATTGACCAGGTTGAATCAATGTCTGATGAAGAGATCATAAAGCTGTATGTGAGATACGAGGCTCGGCTAGGCGCTAGCATGACGCACACTCTAGGTCAATCATTGCTACAGCTATACTCAGGTATTGCTTGTATGTTTCTACCAATCCCACCCGAACACCAGCCAAAGCTAATTACAGACCTCGAGACTGACCCGTTTGTTGGACACGCGCTAAGCACTGCCACTTGTGAGCTATATCATCGTTATGGTAAGTTTTTAGCTCCATTAACCGCAGCTTTAACAACAATTAAGCACTGTCAATTTGGAAAAATAAACACCGAATCAACAGGGGCCGGTGGAGAGGAAGACACCACTTCCTTGCTATAATATGTGTTTAATTACGATATAACAGTTGCTTACTAAGAGCTGTCAATTGGACAAATAAATTTAGTAAGTAAACATGGAAGAAGCAAACACGAATCAAGAAGAGACACACCAGGGGAGATAACGTCAGTGACCACTACGAAAAACGCTAAAATAGTTGCAGCATGATGAAAGGGTGCAGCAGCAGGGAAAGCCAATCAAAATAAGCTTTTGAGAGAGCTCCGAGAGGCTAAGGCCGCACTTACAGATGCTAGAGACGAACCTGTCGAGCCAATATCTACCAGCAAGCCTCCGGAAAGGTGGGCGTGGCCAACATGGGCTGTGCCTTTGGTTGTCGGGCGCGTTGGGGTGTTTGGACTAGCATTATATTGCTACAGGCACCAGATGGTAGCCTCACACCCTAAACAGGTTGTGGTACAAAAGTCTACGAACGCTCATTTAAAGGATCCGTTTTATATGGAATAAGATGACACACCAATTACTGATGGAAAAATGCTCGTCAACGCTCTGTACCATGGTGCAGTTTTTTCCGGTATATCAATAGGTTATGCCAAGCTTGCTAAGATGGCTCTGGGTGGTGGGGAGCCACGTCTTGATTTCACCCCATGCAACCTGGCTATGCCTGTTGCTGATGTATCACTAGCTATGGCCACAAAGGATATGCTAATTAAACAAGGAATCTTACCAGTTGATATACTGAAGTAATGGCCACACTCGCGCTGCTTGTTGGAGGCGCTCTTGTTAACACCCTTACATTCTCTGGGAGGAACTTTTTATTCTCTAAATTACGAAGTAGGTCATTTGGAGACTCGGGCATTTACTTTGTATGGATCGTCGCATGCAGAAGATATACTATAGTCCTAAGGGCTACTGGAAAGGCATAACAGCTATCAAGAAGCTTGCAACAGAAGCGAGGGCTTCTCAGGAAGTTGCCAGGGGGTGGCTAACAAAGCATGCCCAAAAAGTTGCTTCACAACGGCCTATAGCTGGGGACACTGACTCGCCAGTCGGCGCCAATGAACGGGCATTCCCCACTGTATAAAAATAGAAATCTTGTGGCGATGCTAACAAGGTCAAAGTCCGCTCGCTGTATTGTCGTTGCCTTTTTTGTATCAACAAATTCCCTTTTAGACTAATGGAACTGTATAGTAAACATGACACATAATCAGCGAGCACCTGTAGCCCAAAACGATTATCTTTCAATTCACGGTTTTAAGCCTCTTTATCCATGCTCTAAGGTTGCACTCAAAGCACTCCAAGTACGTAATGAATATGACCGTACATACAAGAAGATGTTGGCTAGATTCAGGGCTGGGGTGACACCCACCCCTGTCCCCACTGCTGCCCCATGCAGACCAGTCCCTGCCCCACGCAGATCAGTTCCCGCAACCCAGTCCCCAGTCCCCACAGCTCGTCTTGCCTTCAAGAAGACTAAGTGGGCTGTTAAAAACTATTTGCGTGGATGAGTCTCACCCCCTTAGCTCGGACCTTATGATGTTCATGAAGGGCATGCGTCGGAAGATGCATAAAGTTTTGACTGGTGACCTGGAAGAGCTAGGTGGAATCAAGTGTCAGTTTGCCCTTAAGGTAAGACTCTCCAAGCACGCCGATGATGACAGCACTGAGTATTTTGAGCCTGTCTTGCGTAATAAGCAGCAGGTGGTTCTCTCCTCAGAAGACCTGGACGTTGCGCTGGACCAGAGTATTGTTAATATCCAAGAGAGGATGGAGAAGTTGACCAGCCAAGGTTCTGGCTGGGAGTTTGAGGCAGTCACAACTCTGTGGATTGTACAGAACGACTGGTTGTCGAACTATCAGAAGAACCTCCTGGGCGAGTTGGGTGGCACCTTGGGTGAGGTTGAAAAGCTGGTGCCAAACCTGCAGAATAAGGAGAAGTATGTGGTGCATTACAGGAACCTCAAGCTATATCTGTCTTTGGGGATGAGACTTACCAAGATCCATCGAGTGTTGGTCTTTAACCAGAGCCCCTGGATGGAGCCTTACATTCAGATGAATACGGATCTGCATAAGGTGGCCACCAGCGACTTTGAGAAGGACCTGTATAAGCTGATGAATAACTCTTGTGTTCGGTAAGACTATGGAGAACCTCCTCAGGCGGGTCAATATCAAGATTGTGCGCTCTACTGAAGAAGAAAGAATGCGTAGACTAATTGCCAGTCCCGCCAACGCGCGTCATCAGGTGTTTGATAATGGCCTGGCTGCTCTGCACATGCATAAGACTCACCTGGTACTGAACCGCCCAGTGTATGTGGGCATGTGTATACTCGACCTCTCCAAGCAACTGATGTACAACTTTTATTACAATACCATGAAGCCCAGATATGGCAAGAACCTTGGCTTGTTGTACACGGATACGGATTCTCTGCTTATGGAGATATGCAGGCCTGTGTATGCTGACATGAAAGAAGATGCGCATCTCTTTGACAGTAGTAACTTTCATTCCTCCCGTAGCCTCTACAGCAGTGTGAACAAGAAGGTTCTGGGGAAGATGAAGGATGAGTGCGCCGGCGTGCCCATCAAGGAGTATGTTGGTCTGCGCCCTAAGATGTACTCGATCTTGATGTCGAGCTGGGATGAGAAGAAGTTGGTGGTGAAGAAGCATGTACGGCACACTCAGTACGTAGAGTCGCTGTTCGCCCAAAAACAGTTTCGACACGGAATGAACATGCTCAGGAGTGACTGCCACAAAATATATGGTCTCCACGTTAACAAGGTGTCTCTCTCCCCTTTTGACTCAAAGCGGTGGATAGCTGAGAATGGTGTAGACACTCTGGCCTATGGGCACGCGTCGATCTGTTGAACAGATGAGGGGCCGAGGTATAGAATGAGCACTGATCAAAATGTGGTTGCCGAACTGCGGGTAGATGTGGATTATGTAACGGAGGAGAAGGTGGACCTTGAGATTGAGGTGATGGATTTGGAATCAAAGTATGAGAACCTTTTGGAGCATGTGAGTCGTTTAGAAGAGCTTATTCCTCAAGGTCCTGGTGATCGCCTCTTAAGTGTGGCCCTGGAGAAGATCGGCTGGAAGGGCTGGTTGACACTGTAGTATAGAGACTGGGGAGGTGCGAGCGCACTGCAGGCTGGCGTATGTGAGTCCATTTGGAAACTGCGCTCGTATCCCCAGTCTCTATACTACTTCTTTGTATTTATTGTTTTGCTCACTTTATTAACATCCAGTAAAGAAAACTCCGCTGTGGGGTTGTGTCATCTCTTGCTGTTATCAGTTGAGCAAGATATGGTTACCATCCCACAAGAGCATTCCCTGTGGGATTATTGTAACTCCCAATTGACTTTTGAATATGAAGCATATATTGAGAATAGATGTATATAATTGCCTTGTCAAATTCTACCACTCGAGTAGTTTACACTCTTCGTTAGCCTGTTCTCTGGAAACATCTCCCAGACCAAGACCACAAAAGTGAAACACGTTTTGTGGACAATGTTTATTTGAATAGTTTTGGTCAAGTGACACCATCTCAGCGATGGAGGAGATGGAATGTGGTAGGATGGTTGAGAACCTTATAGACAAACTCACATAAGTAGATGAATGCAGTCTGTAATAAACATTTCAATAACGCACTTGATGGATTGTCTAGTGTATGAAAAGGGGGTTGGGGTGTATTTACAGCCATAGAAGTGACTAAATTACGACCACTGCTAACTTCATCCGACGAGTGAACCCTTTCCCTCGACTCTGTCCCTAGACATTACTTCTTGTACTGGTAGCTCTCCGCTCCTCCGCGACCGAACCCTGGACACCAGCAATGACATAGTTACAGGCCAACAATGACACAGTTACAGGCAAACAACAACAGCGGCAACAACAGTTAACATGGAGTTAATGTGACTGAAACATAGAACTCTACCTCCTGGTCCGAACATGGCCGAGTAGCAGGGATTATTACAGTAGGCTGTCCTTCATGCTGACAAACAGATGGTCATACCGTTGCAGAACATTATGACAGCAACATTGGAAGGAAATGGTAAAAACATCATTAACAGAGGTTTGGTTGTTATCAATGTCATGATATTCAAACTTATGCGATAGGAAAAAAAACGGATTCGTTGATAGAGGTTACTGCAAATCGTAGATGATCGAAATCATGGCATAAGATTCAATGAATACCTCGGCGTGACTTCCGGGAGTCAGAGTCTTATTGCACTTGGCGCATCTCAGACAGCCTGAGTGCCAGTCCTTGCCAAGCGACGTCTTCTTCTCAGCTGACATAAAGCACATGAAATAATTGGATGAGACATAGGGGACGTGAGAATGGATGGATTACACATAGGGGACGTGAGAGTGGATGGATTTAACAGAAAGGCTGAAAAATTGGATGGATCAGAGAGACAGGCCAAAAGTGGATCGATAAGACAGATGGAGTGGATGGATCATATGGAGAGGATGTGAGAGTGGATGGATTATATGGAGAGGATGTGAGAGTGGATGGATTAGATGAGGACGTGAGAGTGCATCGATTTGACGAGGACGTGAGAGTGCATGGATTATATGGAGAGGACGTGAGAGTGGATGGATTAGATGAAGATGTGAGAGTGGATGGATTATATGGAGAGGATGTCTGAGTGGATGGATTGGACACTGTGCGTTAACAACAAGGTCAGCTCATTCGATGTTCACACTCATACAGGGGTCCACATGTCTGGCATAAATTGCGACCCAGTGCATGTACTAGGCAGGAGTCTTTGTGTGTACTAGGCGGAGTCTCTACAGGTACTAGGCGGGGTCGTTTTGTGTACTACGTGGAGTCTTTGTGTGTGCTAGGCGGGGTCTTTGTGTATGCTAGGTGGAGTCTTTGTGTATACTAGGCGGGGGTCTTTGTGTGTATTGGGAAGGGTCTTTGTGTGTACTGGGTAGGGTTTTTTGTGTTTACTAGGTAGGGGTATTTGTGTGTACTAGGCAAAGTCTTTGTGTATACTAGGTGGGGTTTTTGTGTGTACTAAGCAGGAATCCATGTATGTACTAGGCAGGGGTATTTGTGTGTACTGGGCGGAATCTTTGTGTATACTAGGTGGGGTTTTTGTGTGTACTAGGCAGGGGTCTTTGTGTGTACTAGGTAGGGTCTTTGTGTTTACTAGGCAGGAGTCTTTGTGTGTACTAGGCAGGAGTTTTTGTGTTTACTAGGCGGTGTCTTTGTGTATACTAGGCGGGGTCTTTGTGTGTACTAGGCAGGAGTCTTTGTATGTACTAGGCAGGGGTCTTTGTGCGTACTAGGCAGGAGTCGGTGGTCTAGGCAGGAGTTGTGTGTACTAGGCAGGAGTCTTTTTGTACTAAGAGGAGTCTTTGTGTGTACTAGGGTCTTTGTGGTACTAGGGGAGTTTTGTGCGTACTAGGCGGTGTCTTTGTGTATACTAGACGCGGTCTTTGTGTGTAGTCTTTAGTATGCTAGGAGTAGGCAGGAGTTGTGTGTACTAGGCAGGAGTCTTTGTGTGTACTAGGCAGGAGTCTTTGTGTGTACTAAGAGGAGTCTTTGTGTGTACTAAGTGGGGTCTTTGTGTTTACTAGGCAGGAGTCTTAGTGCGTACTAGGCAGGAGTTTGTGTGTGTACTAAGTGGTGTCTTTGTGTGTACTAGGCAGGGGTCTTTGTGCGTACTAGGCAGTCTGTGTGTACTAAGCAGGAGTCTGTGTGTACTAAGCAGGAGTCTGTGTGTACTAGGCAGGAGTCTGTGTGTACTAGGCAGGAGTCTGTGTGTACTAAGTGGGGTCTTTGTGCGTACTAGGCAGGGGTCTGTGCGTACTAGGCAGGAGTCTGTGTGTACTAGGCAGGAGTCTTTGTGTGTACTAGGCAGGGGTCTTTGTGCGTACTAGGCAGGGGTCTTTGTGCGTACTAGGCAGGAGTCTGTGTGTACTAGGCAGGAGTCTTTGTGTGTACTAGGCGGGGTCACGAAGCACTCGAGGAAGACGCGGTTTATCGATATGATAGCCGACGTGGGTTTGACTGCTCGATGATGACACCAATGACATCATGGCACTAGGATAAGAGTACAGTGACTGCGGCTAGTGTGTGTGAGAGAGAGGGCTACAACTGA
Source organism: Urechis unicinctus (assembly GCA_034190875.2). Classification (NCBI taxonomy): domain Eukaryota; kingdom Metazoa; phylum Annelida; class Polychaeta; order Xenopneusta; family Urechidae; genus Urechis; species Urechis unicinctus. The sequence continues at coordinate 13,724,105 of CM067347.1, forward strand.
TTCAATCTACAGCTCTCTGACACGAGAGTGCCCATGCTGAATCACTTAATGCTAAATAAAAGACAAAAAATTCTGTTTGTATTACCTCGTCACTGAGTGTATGGCCCGGGAGGTGGGGGGGGTTCTCTCCATGGAAAAGGGTAGGGGTGAGCCGCCATGGGAATCAAAAATCGGACCATATCTATACCAAGCCAAAGTGAGAAAGGGGAACCATTTACATACCAAATCCTCTGAAAAAAGACCCATTCATATACAATTTTTTTTAAAAGGGTCATCAATACACATACCATAACTAATTATCCCAAATCATATCTAGGCCACCTCGAGGAGCTACAAGGGACCCATCCATATACCAAACTAACGATTCAGAATGGAAAAGTACGTTTATTAAAGAGACTGTTCAGCCACATATAAGGCAATCAGGGATCATTTCGTTATTACATTACTACGATTAACGCAGACGTAAGTAATGACATCTTCTAATTTGTGCCGCCGAGTTTACATGATGGAAGTTATGTTGATAAGTTTTTAACATTATTATTTGACTGGAAATGTTCATGATATACTGTGGAGATCTGTTTTATTCAGTTATGTCGTTCCATCGATAACGGTGCCTCCCTAAAACCATGAACTACACGAATGTTAGCTGTAAATCATAACGCGCTCTGAATTTACCTCGCTAACGATGTGTATTCTTCCGCTTTAGTTACATAATGTAGATTTCATAAAATCTTCACTCATTCAAGTTGTGGGCATAATTGTGCACACATTAGACCACAAGCAGGAAGGATAATGTCCGACAACATAAATGGCGACTGTCGAAGCAAGGATCTTTTTCCTGAGACCACAGCGCCGCGTAGCGACTGAAAGTCTGAAAATGTAACACTTTTGGTTTCCAAGGTGCTGTTACCAGCAGCTTGCTAGGCAACCACTTTCCTTATATGGGGCTGAACAGTCTCTTTAAGCTACGCAACTTTGCTGATACTGTGGTCAGTCCCAACGATGCTCTGGTTTGTAACGGCAAGTTAGTTATTTAAATAGCGGCCACTAAATAAACAGATGTGTGACTCGGGCCCGCAGGCTATCAACGAGCGCCCCAGGACGTCCGGCCCATGTGGTAGCCGATATTGCAGGAAACAGTGGAAGGAGAATGTACGGACCTGACCTTGCTTGTTTGCTTATCATGCCATAAAAATTGTCTTTGAAACATCGCAACCACACTGACTGATAGGGCTGGCCACCATTGACAAATATCCATTGCTATAGTCGCTGTCAAAAATACGTACCTATTGGTAAACCAGGTCATTGCCCAAAAAAACCGACCTATTGCTATACCTGTTTTCAAGAAATAACCACCCATTTGTATACCAAAATGCCAAAAAACCGACCCAAATTGGCGGCACATCCCCACTAACCTCCACATAGTGAGACACCCCCCGGGGTGTATGGTTGGTAAACTGTCGAGAGATCAAAGTAGATGTTTGTTCGCAAAACCGGACCACGGAACCGAAGATAAGCAACGAACACAATACGTTTGTTTAATACCAATACACGTACATAACTCCTTTAGTAGGCACAATACTTTTGGTTCAGGATCTTTGTGAAATGAGCAATGAGGCTCTGGACACCATGCTTATACCCGGACATCAATCGAAGCTTAGCGTCAATAAAACACACGAAAGCATTTTGGTTTGAAGTCGCTAGACGTTCTGCGGCATTCAACTAATCGGGATTCACAAGATTTCTCACTACCCAGCACTCGCTGTCGACTGAAGCGTCTTTGTCGTCCCAAGAGTTGTAGCAGTTAGGGATCGGACCTCAAATATGGTTGCCCGGACCACAGAGTAACCCACACATCCGCTGTCGTACGAAATAGAAACCGTACACTCGGGCGCACAACTTCAGCCAATACGCAGATACCCAGGTCCTCCAAGCAGGATTCTTGAGCTCGGTAACGCGTACCACATTCATACACTTTGTGTACGCTATCACAAGTGTCACCAAGCGCCAATAATCCCGTCGGCGTGATATACCGTGGCCTACTGCCAGGACACACTCATCCGGCCGCCCTGACTAGCCCTGGCCTCATCCACCCTCCCTGGCTAGCCCTGGCCTCATCCACCCTCTCTGGCTAGCCCTGACCTAACCCACCCTCCCTGGCTAGCCTTGACCTCATCCATCCTCCCTGGCTAGCCCTGACCTCATCCACCCTCCCTGGCTAGCCCTGACCTAACCCACCCTCCCTGGCTAGCCCTGACCTCATTCACCCTCTCTGGCTAGCCCTGACCTCATCCATCCTCCCTGGCTAGCCCTGACCTCATCCACCTTCCATGTACCGTAAGAGGAACCTTATCATCAGCTACTCGCTCGTCAGAAATGAGTGAAGTCAGTGCAGATCGTAACCGACAAAGTAGGGTCGCGAACCGGTCGTGTTTCTGCAAGGTCGCACGCTCTGTGTGTAGCCATAATTCAGATTGCATACAAGAGTGTTTCATTTACGATCCTCTCTTGAGAACATCATCGACGGTGCGCTCTACATAACGTCACCTCGACAACCATTTGAGAAATTAGGAAGAAACTGACAACAAATACCAGCCGTTTGCTAGTGGACACGTCAAGGTGATATGAGGTAAGTTGTCGCCATGACAATTAATGAGAGAGGAACCGCCACAGACTGAGGGAATGTGAGGCGAGCGACACACGTGAAGTACTTCCAGCCCGGATGTCGACGTCATCAGCTATTGTTAAGCGTATTTCACAAGGCAGACGCTGGTGATACTTGAGAATCACGAAGGGACGAGAAGATCGTAAGGCAAAATGTGGTTGAAACCACGTCCTGAAGTGTTGACCCACCTCCATATCAACGTAACCACGCCCTCAAGTGATGACCCACCTCCATATCAACGTAACCACGCCCTCAAGTGATAACCCACCTAATTCTCCAAGCCGCTTTGCCGTACATGGCCTTAGTAGCCAGAAACGGCATCAATTTAAAATTTAAAAAAATCACCCATAAGCCGATCAATGGAAGAAGAACTTAACAGTAACTGCAATGTTCTTGCCGGGCAATCCCCAAACAAAGAATTCCCCGCTGGAGCAATTGTTCGCGATTGAATCGTCCCACGATAACCGCCTTGCTGCCCACATGTCTCTAACCCTCAATATCCGCCGAACGGTAATATGAAATATCGGTGTTACCCCTCCGTTATAACTTCGAACATTTTCCGTGCGTCGCAGAAAACGCGTTAGGGTCAAAGTGCTACATTACGCCTTTAGAAAATAACATATCAAGAGCCTGTACAACAAAAAGTGCTTACGCACCAAAACAACTTACCCCCACACGATGCTATTCTTCAAGAAATTCCATCGTTATATCATTTTGGAAAAAATCGCGATACGATGACCGCAATTTTGGAACATATTGGGTCGCGTGATTTCCCGCCGCCTCATCCGCATTGCCTTAGCATCCCGGGGGGGGGGGGGCACTTGGCCTTAACTCGGATAGGGGTGTGCCGCGAAAACCCGTACCCGTTGCACAAGTTGAGAATGGCAAAAAGTATACCCCGCCGTACAAGGTATTATGCGAATGTATCACCCGTCGTACAAGTCGAGAGGCCTTAAAAACATATCCTTTCGCGCGGCACATATATATTACCTCTATACACTTAAGTGCCCCCCCACCCCCCACCCCGGGCTTAGCATTAGTCGTCGATGGGTCACGTCATTCTGAGCATGCGCGATGTACGTGGGCTTGAACGGACTTTCTACCGCTTCCAAATTGATCGAACTATAACTAATTACCATGGATAAAATCCCCCTCCTCAACGGGATAAAATTGTCTGTGAACATCATTGCATTCTAAAACTCCATCACTTGGGTATGTTTGGTGTTTGGTAGTTGTCTGAATCGGTTTTAAATTTTTTCACATTGCGTCGGTTTAAGAGAAAGTAAGACGTCTGCTGCCCACACGTCTTTAACCACGATAACCGCCTGGCTGCCCACACGTCTATAACCACGATAACCGCCTGGCTGCCCACACGTCTATAACCATGATAACCGCCTGACTGCCCACACGTCTATAACCATGATAACCGCCTGGCTGCCCACACGTCTATAACCATGATAACCACCTGGCTGCCCACACGTCTATAACCACGATAACCACCTGGCTGCCCACATGTCTTTAACCAGGATATCCGCCTGGCTGCCCACACGTCTTTAACCACGATAACCACCTGGCTGCCCACACGTCTATAACCACGATAACCGCCTTGCTACCCACATGTCTCTAACCACGATATCCGCCTGGCTGCCCACACGTCTATAACCACGATAACCGCCTGGCTGCCCACACGTCTTTAACCACGATAACCGCCTGGCTGCCCACACGTCTACGACCATGATAACCGCCTGGCTGCCCACACGTCTTTAACCACGATAACCGCCTGGCTGCCCACACGTCTATAACCACGATAACCGCTTGGCTGCCCACACGTCTATAACCACGATAACCGCCTGTCTGCCCACACGTCTATAACCAGCTGTGCACACAGCCGGCCGGAGCTTACGCTGCTCTCACACCTGTGTCAACAATTGGACACACGGGCACTCGAGTCAAATACCCCCCCCCCCCCCCCCCCACCATTCATGTGGTATTATCTTTGCCGTCAGAGAAGTGGACGTTGTCAGACTCGAGTGCCTCAGGATAGTACGTGGTTCGAAGATTTTGTCACTGGCTTATCAAAATTCATGGATACATTAACAAATATTTCAACTGAAACTGATACTTATGAAAATCTGTGAATGAGATGCAAAACTCAACTCACCGAAGTAGACTTCTTTGTTGCATTTCGGACACTTAGGCATGGTTGAAAAATGGAAACGTTCCACTGTAGCAATCAGTAACTGATGACGAGTGCTGGGGCAAAGCGAAAATTTCACAGCACCGGCCGAATTCCTCCTATGTGGGCGTTGTCAATACCCGTCAGCCGTGCAAGAGGTAACCGGGTCACCAGCAGGCCTTGCACACGGCATTTGCACACGGCCCGTCGATTAGGATGCCGGGCTCAAGCCGGCCGCAAATGATCGGCTATGCATCGGCGCCTCTGAATCTACCTATCCAGGTGACCTGATTGAGGTGGCCGGTGGAAAGGCACGTGTAATCGGATGCCCAGTTTTATTACCAATTATCGATTCGATAGCTTTTGTCGATATAAGGATAGGAGCTTCCTTCAGCTGCAATATTCATGATACATGTCTTGTAAACAAAGTTATCATATGGCCTTGTGTTACTGTCTTGTAAACAAACAGTTATCATATTGCCTTGTGTTACCGTGCATTGTAAACAAACTGTTATCATATGGCCTTGTGTTACCGTGCATTGTAAACAAACAGTTATCATATGGCCTTGTGTTACTGTTTTGTAAACGAACAGTTATCATATTGCCTTGTGTTACTGTCATGTAAACAAACAGTTATCATATGGCCTTGTGTTACTGTCTTGTAAACAAACTGTTATCATATGGACTTGTGTTACTGTCTTGTAAACAAACAGTTATCATATGGCCTTGTGTTACCGTGCATTGTAAACAAACTGTTATCATATGGCCTTGTGTTACCGTGCATTGTAAACGTTGTCAATTGGCCTTGTTATTGGTTTACCGCTCTCGCTGCTGTGTTATGATGTAGACTTCTCTGCTTATCTGTCAATATTTCATTCGCCGTTTAGAGTTAATGAATACAAACAACAGATGATGGCATGAACAGTCACCATGACCAGAGACACCCATCCGAACACGGAGAGTCCATCAGCACGTCTCACCTGTGCGACATGGTACGAGTCAGGTATGAGCACAGACACTCGAGTTCGGTCATCACGGTCGGACATCATGATTTCAATACACCAGCATTATATCATAATGCAAGGGAGATAACAAATCATGATGTCCGAACTCGTGCCTGTGGGTATGAGGACTGTCATGACGCGACACACGACTTACTGAGTGTTCCCTTCCTCCAGCCAGCTGTTCCAATACAGCGACCCTCTCACCGGGCATCACGCCCACGCTGCGCTACGCTCAAAAGTAAGAGAAAAGCACCTATTCGCTGTGTGGTAATTCAAGGTTTTGAACAGTGAAGACAGCTACTGCAACTTAATCGTCTTCATTGACACCTCGATTGGGTCGCTATTTTACTGGAGATGGGTTGGCACAGAGGTGTGCTGGCCCAAAGTATTTGATTTAAAAAACGTGCTTCCAAAGCCTTTACATGGATTCACGTGTCAAGCAACACATGGGTGATGAATCAAGGAACACATTTATCGAACAGTGTTTATTGAACAAAAATTAAGTCATGTCTCTTGATAATCACTTGTACAGCTCGTCAGCGTTCTTCTTCACTGGTATATGTCCTGGTTGTCACACCGCATTTGTTTGGCGAGTCGTTAGATGTCTGCCGTTTTGGGGTCGAGAACAACCTTCTCTACCTCACTCGTAGCATGATGTACTGCGCGTTTGGAAATGCACTAGGCTCTGATGTACGCTGCCCTGATGCCACCGCAGTCCATACTTTAACGCACCTGCGCTTCTCCTGCACTGCATTCTCCGCCGTATCATTCCACCACCAAGTCTGCATTCTCCGCCGTATCATTCCACCACCAAGTCTGCAGGTCTGCTTTCTCCACCGTATCATTCCACCACCAAGTCTGCTTTCTCCGCCGTATCATTCCACCACAAGGTCTGCTTTCTCCACCGTATCATTTCACCACCAGGTCTGCATTCTCCACTGTATCATTCCCCCACCAGGCCTGCTTTCTCCACCGTATCATTTCACCACCAGGTCTGCTTTATCCACCGTATCATTTCACCACCAGGTCTGCTTTATCCACCGTATCATTCCACCACCAGTGTAGATGCGGAGCATCTCGCTTGCACAAATAATGATACGCGTGGCTTGGTCACGTTTATTACACTACTTTTACGATGAACTTCGTTGACCACGTTGAATTACGTTCGGCTACTTGGAACCACGATTCAAAAAGCTTGTGCGCTCCGTTCTCTCTGACGGTCTTACTCGAAAAAGAATGCTCTACTGTCAACGATTTAAAACTACGGGCTGAAGCCTTTAAGATCAGCTAGCCAACGCCCAAGATGTTACATAAGTATTTAAAGTTATTACCGTAGAATGCTAAGCAAGTACTCAGCCATTCTAGGGCCTCCAGCGCTAACAGAAGATAATCACACTTTACAAACAAACTGCATTTGAGTTTAACATTAAATTAAATACAACACCAATGCAATACAAAAATAAAAAACATTCCAACCATATGGTTACCTTAGACAGCTCACATAGTATAAACTGATAACATGTAGTACCATTTCAATACATAGAACTTTATCATGTCATTATTCACAACATTCCTTTTGTTGATCAAAGCGGACACACAATTATGTACAACTTTGCGGCTCTTCAATGTCTCGTTGTGTACTCGGCCTCGTGAAGCAGTAGTATTTCTTAAACCGTCAAATTCATGTACAAACTTCTGTGCCTGAACAAATTTCAGAATCGAAATTTCTGCTTCTTCCAGCTTGTTGCTCGTTGCCTTAGTAACCGATGCTAGACAAGGCAATGGTAGACAATTGTACCAAAGTCAGCAGGTATAACACATCTTTTTATTTTGCGCTGATTGAGACATGGGACCCTATGAAGCCATCGCAACCATTTCATGTGGTACTCTTCCGGTATTTGGTAATCCCATCCGATACTTCTGTCTTGACAAAGCTTGTTGTATGGTTTGGTTTCCATAGTCCAAAACACGTGTCCCAACCTCTCTGGAGTGGTCTTCTTTAGGGATACTATGAAGAACTGTTTCTCTGTTACTGGTGAACTTGGTCAGCTTAAATTCCCCTTGGTTTCAAACTCATCTGCAGTCCTTCTCAATGCATAATTTGCTACGCTTGGTGATGAAACGGAACCAAAAAGATGTACTGTCATTTTATATTCTTGGAGATCAGCATCCAGCTTTCCATTTGGCCACCAAAGGAAACGAAGGAAATCTTGTTGGTTGTGAGGGACCTTAACCTGATAGAACATAGCTTCTATGTCAGCCAGCAATGCAACCTCCCCTTCCCTAAATCTAGTCCGATGAGAGAATACGTAAGATCTGGTCCCTGGATTAGTTGGTCATTAAGGGATGTTCCTGCATAGCTTGCACTACAGTCAAATACAACCCTTATTTTGTTTGGCTTCTTTGCGTGATACACGCCGTGATGAGGTAAGTACCATTTCTTTCCGTTGTCTACCAGGTCTTGTGGCTGTGCTACTACTGCGTAACCCTTCTCTATGACTTTGTTTACAAATGCAGAGTAATCGCTGTGATAATTCTCATCCTGAAGCATCTTTTTCTTCTGCCATTTAGCTCTGCTAACTGCTTGTTGTCTGTTATCCGGCATCATGACATTGTCGTTCCTAAATGGCAGGGGTATCACATAATGTCCACTGGAATCTTTGGTACATGTCTTTACTTTGGAAGTAAATAATCTGTCTTCAAACGAAAGTCCTCGTTCTTCTGGAACCTTGCCGACATCTTGCTCATTGAAATCACTTTCGAGAACCTTGAGCACAGAAGCTGGCTGCAGGATCTCCTTGACTGGTTCTAAATCTCGAAGGAAAATTCGGTTACAGGTGATGCCATCACTGGTTAAAACCATCTTCATTGGGCCATTCACTGTCCACCCATGACGTAACTTGACAGCAAATGGGCCACTTCCTTGCATTGGTAAAACCTTCTGGGGTTCCATTGCTGCTGGGCAATTATTTCCAATAAGTAACCCTATGCTAACATTAGGCATATACTCTGGGATTTCACATGCTATCTTCTGTAGATGAGGCAATTTCCGTATCACTTCAGGCTTTGGAATCTGGTCATGTGATACTGGAATCTCCAACCTGGTAAAGGCTTTTGGCAGTTTCACTGTGTTTTTTCCTTGCAGATCACAAAGGATTAGGTTTTCGACAACTCTTGAACTGACACAGCTTTTACCATGCATTGTCTTCAGTTGCAATGTTGTTTCCACCCCTTTAGCTGCTATCTCTTGCTCTAGTTCTTCTGTAAGGAAACAACCGCTGCTCCCATTATCAAAAAAATGCATATGTTATGACGCTGTGTCCATTGCCCTGTTGTACACGGACCGGAATGATAGCGTGGAGAATTGTGCTACGTAACTCAACATCACAGGCACTGGTTTGAACATCGTTGATAGCAGCTTCCCTGGTTTTAGAGCTGGCGACATCTGCTTGAGGCTTGAATCCTTCAATATGTAACCCAGACGGATGTTTTCTGCCACATCTTCTGCATGTCCGCTTGCGTAAGCATCCCTTAGAAACATGGTTATAGCCATAACATGCGAAACACATGTTTTTCTCTTTCAGTAATGCACGCTTCTCATCGATAGACATTTTTCCAAATCGATGACAGTCATCAATATCATGCTTTTCGTTGCATACAGCACATGGTCTTTTTTCTCTAACCTCAAGTTCTTGCTTGTTGGTATTAGTGGCAAAACTGCTGCTCATATTTCTTCTATTGCTGATTTTGCCCTGAAACTCAGACGAAGATCTTGATTTTGTCGTGTTGGCATCGTTTCTGCTCATAGCATCCTTGCCGTAAACTGGATCATTGGCGGCGTCAGCTGCTTCCTTAACAAAATTAACAAGATCCACAAATGATGCAATGTTGCTTTTCTTTGTTCGCATGAAGCTCGCTTTATCACGCCATTTTCTTTGCATGTATAGTGGCAACTTCTGGATTACTGCTTGCATGTTAGGTGTATGGTTTAGCACAGTCAGATTAGACAAAGTATTCATGGCATTGAGGCATCTGATAAGTAGTAATGAAAAGGCTCGCAGAGCACTACTGTCATCTGTTTTGATAACTGGCCACTCAAGAACACGGTCCAAATACGCAATTGATACCTTGTGCGGATCACCATATTCTTCCTGTAGCAAAGCCCTTGCCTTATGGTATCCTGCATGTGGGTCCATAAACATGCAGCCACTAATTAAATCGTCTGCCTCACCTTCAAGCAGCTGCTGCAGATAGTACAAGCAATTTGCATCATTCTTATCAATGAGGGGTTCAATCCTGGCGTCAAATGCTCTGACGAATGCGGTGTACTCCGTAGGGTCGCCTTTGAATTTTGGTATCTCTGGCTGAGGCAGCAGCATTGCGAATGTGATTTGTCGATATGCAGCTAAGTTTTGCTCATTTAGATCTCTCTGTAGGTTCATAGAATGAAATTGCTGATCGAATGAGTATCTTTCATCTTCGGTTGGCTGAAAAACCTCTGCCTTCGGGTTAAGCTGTGTTGAAACAGTGGCCTTCTGGATACCTTCTCCTCGTGAAATGACTGTAGGAGATGGTTCGTGGAATGTCTTTGTTCGTAATGTACTTACGTTTCCATCTTCTGCTTTCAAAAGTGACGCGTAGGTTTGTGCTCTGGCTTGTGCCTTGGCTAATTCCGTGTCTAATGTAAGTTCCTCCTGTCGTGCTTTAAGGGCTTGCTGCTCTTTCATCATACGCTTTTCTACGAGCAGCTCAGCGATCCTGGCTTCTTCTTTAGCTCTTGCAGACTTTGCTGATTGTAAGCTACTTTTTGAAGATCTAGATGAAGATCTGGATGATATGGGCCTAGTATGATTACTCGGACATGCTTCATCCGTACCGTCTTGGATTTTGCTTTCCGTTTCTCTAATCCATTCGGATGTGTATTGGAGGAAATCTGCAGCCATACCAAGTTTCTCTTCGAAACGTTTTATCTCTTCCTCTTTGGGCTCAGAAGTCAGTTCGCTACAGTATACATTATGCGCTTCCTTATAGTTTTCAATAAGTTGGTTATAACTGTCTGCGTTTGTTTTCACGAGATGAAGATAACATTCACTGGACATCAATTCCTTTATCTCATTTTTCTTTCTGGTTAACGCTGACTAAGTTGCTTTCTTTTTATTTTTCAAGGAATCCATCTGATCCTACTGACGCTTTGGCATGGTGAATAGTGTATTGCCAATGACATAAATGTCCATCCTAATACGTTTACGCCACGCCCGGTAACACGTTTTGGCATGGTGGACTGAAGTTACAGGGTTTCCATATGTTTGCTCCTGGCGAGGTACTGTAGACGTTCTACCACGGCAGGTAAGCTTTTTGAACTAATGTAGATGCGGAGCATCTCGCTTGCACAAATAATGATACGCGTGGCTTGGTCACGTTTATTACACTACTTTTTACGATGAACTTCGTTGACCACGTTGAATTACATTCGGCTACTTGGAACCACGATTCAAAAAGCTTGTGCGCTCCGTTCTCTCTGACGGTCTTACTCGAAAAAGAATGCTCTACTGTCAACGATTTCAACGATTTAAAAACTACGGGCTGAAGCCTTTAAGATCAGCTAGCCAACGCCCAAGATGTTACATAAGTATTTAAAGTTATTACCGTAGAATGCTAAGCAAGTACACAGCCATTCTAGGGCCTCCAGCGCTAACAGAAGATAATCACACTTTACAAACAAACTGCATTTACAACCAGGTCTGCTTTCTCCACTGTATCATTCCACCACAAGGTCTGCTTTCTGAACCGTATCATTCCACCACCAGGTCTACTTTCTCCACCGTATCATTCCACCACCAGGTCTGCTTTCTCCACCGTATCATTCCACCACCAGGTCTGCAGGTCTGCTTTCTTCACCGTATCATTCCACCACCAGGTCTGCTTTCTCCACCGTATCATTCCATCATCAGGTGTGCTTTCTCCATTGATGTTTTGAGGAAAGCCCACATACCTGCTCCGTCGTCTGCAACAGGCTGTCCTTCAGTGTAGACATAGCTCGTCTACTGAGCTTGGCCTTGACGTTTGCCCATGTCATGGCCGCAAACAAATCGGAGAACTTGGCTTGCGTCTCTGGGTCTCGCAGCCTCAACACCTTGAGGAAACAGACCGTGGAGCCGGCGTAGAAACCATCAAGACGTCTGGCGCAGAGCTAAAGACGTGCCATCAAACATTATTCCTCATTGCGTTTACATTGTACAATAGACCCTTTCTCTAATAACTCAGACGTTAAAGTGCCTATCGCACGAAAAATCATGGAAATATAACTCAGAAGTACCTATCATGTCTATGTATCAGTCGTCAAAGTGTGCGCTTTCGGATCGAAATTCCACTTTAAAGATGAGTCCGGCGTATCGAGACGTCGAGCTCATGAATAATTAATCGCCTCCGCGTGACGTCAGCTCCGGCATTGTTTTCGTTGCGAGGCGCGATTTGCGCTACGATTAGCGCAAAAGGGCTGCTGGTAAGTTCGTTATTTCATCACTTCAGGAGAGCGACGAAGAGACATGGGATGGCACAGATCATTAGCATCATTGCTTCGGCAGAGCAAATTTCTAACCAGAAATGAGCGATTCAGACGTCTCCGATGAAGAGAAAAAAGACACCGGCGATGTCACTTCTGCGCTTGGGACAACGGGGAACTCCCTGCGTCTCTGAGAACGGGCTTACTTTACTGACGTCACACGCCTGGGTCTGACCTAGATAATGGCTTCCGCAGCGTTTTGTCGGGTGCGCTAATTTGAACTGACATTTTATCAAATTTTGGCCTTAACTGATCAGATGCGACGGTTATTGGACCGGTTTTGAGTTTATTGATCACATTATGAATTGATTCAATCGAAGTACCTATAACCGTGCGATAGTCACTTTAAAGGCCATGTCAGACTAATTTTGAATTTCCAAGGACTCATCAACATCAGTGGGTATCATGTGTAATTTCTTGCCACAAGATCTGCCCCAAGACTTGGTACATGAGACAGCTGATGAGAGGCTACGATAAAGTCAGGTTGAGAACGCGCATTTAAGGATGCGCGTATATCGCCTTGCACATATTCTCTCGAATAATTTGGATAATTTCACGTTGTGCACAATAGCTCCACACTGAGGTTACAAGTCGTCGCCCATCCGTTCTGTCCTGTTCTGTCTCGTACCAGGGGCTTTTGTCCTCACTTCCTCTTTCATTCGCCCTTTTTTTCGTTTTTCTGAACCAAATGTAATTTTATTTTGCCTCTTATTGGTAAGGCAGAAGTTGTCCGCTTTCAAACGGCAACTTAATGCTTAAAACACGTCTGTATCCAGCCAAGTTCTTACCGCTCGCAAAACTAGTTACTGATCGACAACGCATTGCCAGTAAACAACTGCTTGCTGGCGCTGTTTACGCCTGTGACGTCATGGCACAAATACGGTGACGACTATGTTTACAGCCCAGACCATGCGTTCGTAAAAAAACGAACAAAAAACAACAATCTATAGTTTCATCTTTTATAGTTCTCGCCTTCTTAAAAACCCGGAAAAAAGCAATAAAATGAGTGAAGCTCAAGATATTTAATCTCATCCAGTTGACTGAAGTATCACTTTTTTAACAACAATTGACTACAGTTCTGGTCAGATATTCGCCATTGGAGGTGTAAAAAACGAGGGGATGCCGACAAACTCCCTGACTCACCTGGGTGCGAGTAGCGGTGTCGCTTGACTTCTTGTATCTCGTCCAGTGGAGTCGCGCCGCTTCCTCGCGACCGACATGAGGTCTCACGTGAATATCGTGTCTGCAGCTTGTTTGTCGTTGACCGCAACTCCTTTAGTAGTATAGAGAGTGGGGGTTCTGGTGCACCCCTTCTCATCTACACTACACTACTAATTACGGCCCATACAGTGTTTATATTTTTGTTGCCTAATCACTTTTCGGTGAGCTTCAGAAAGGCAGATCGGGCCAGTTGGTAAACTAACTTGACCATAGGCCAAGGTGTCTCCAGTTGGCAAACTAACTTGACCATAGGCCAAGGTGTCTCCAATTGGCAAACTAACGTGACCATAGGCCAAGGTGTCTCCAGTTGGCAAACTAACGTGACCATATGCCAAGGTGTCTCCAGTTGGCAAACTAAAGTGACCATAGTCCAAGATGTCTCCAGTTGGTTAACTAACGTGACCATAGGCCAAGGTGTCTCCAGTTGGTTAACTAACGTGACCATAGGCCAAGGTGTCTCCAGTTGGTTAACTAACGTGACCATAGGCCAAGGTGTCTCCAGTTGGTTAACTAACGTGACCATAGGCCAAGGTGTCTCCAGTTGGTTTACTAACGTGACCATAGGCCAAGGTGTCTCCAGTTGGCAAACTAACTTGACCATAGGCCAAGGTGTCTCCAATTGGCAAACTAACGTGACCATAGGCCAAGGTGTCTCCAGTTGGCAAACTAACGTGACCATATGCCAAGGTGTCTCCAGTTGGCAAACTAAAGTGACCATAGTCCAAGATGTCTCCAGTTGGTTAACTAACGTGACCATAGGCCAAGGTGTCTCCAGTTGGTTTACTAACGTGACCATAGGCCAAGGTGTCTCCAGTTGGCAAACTAACGTGACCATAGGCCAAGGTGTCTCCAGTTGGCAAACTAAAGTGACCATAGGCCAAGGTGTCTCCAGTTGGTTAACTAACGTGACCATAGGCCAAGGTGTCTCCAGTTGGTTAGCTAACGTGACCATAGGCCAAGGTGTCTCCAGTTGGTTTACTAACGTGACCATAGGCCAAGGTGTCTCCAGTTGGCAAACTAACGTGACCATAGGCCAAGATGTCTCCAGTTGGCAAACTAACGTGACCATAGGCCAAGGTGTCTCCAGTTGGCAAACTAACGTGACCATAGGCCAAGGTGTCTCTAGTTGGCAAACTAACGTGACCATAGGCCAAGGTATCTAGCCATTCACGGCCTTCCATCGCTTTGAGTCAAACGGGGAGAGTGACACCTTGTTGACGTCTATTTTCTGGAACCAGAATTTCACAAGCTAGTATGCATTTGACACCAGCTGACAAGCTCCTTTAGGCGTTCCACTCGCTCCATAAGATCATCATTCTTAGACTCCAGATCTCTCACAATATCCTTCAGTTCAACAAGGTCTTCGTTCTTAGTCTCAAAATCACTGACAACAGCTCTCAGTTCGATCTCTAAGTCAATTTTCTCTTCTTTCAGATAATCTATATCTAAATTCAACTCTTTTACGCAACCTTCAAGCTCAGCAATTCGCTCTTTGGTATTCATTTCTACACCTGACGCCCTCGTTACAATAGCCCGGTATAAAACGCACACAATGAAATCACTGAGTGTATTGAGGTGGGTCGATATCATTCACGCTGGAGTAGAAGCAGGAGCACCCAATGTTTTTCGGATGCCTGCTAATGCTTCGTTATTTCTACGCTGGATCAGTGCGTTTTTTTATCGATTGAAACAGTCTGGTATGTTTTTACAGATCTAGCCCTAATTTCCTCCTTCATTTGGGTATATTTTGTGACCTCAGCTAAGTTTAAACTCATGATCCGAGATATTACCAGCTTCTAGTGCTGTTGTTACAATGCCAGCAATGGTATTCAATTTTTTCTGCGCAAGAACGCAGATCTGTTCATGTTTTTTTACCTTAATGGTCAGTCGCCGACTGATAAATTTTCCAGCGATTCCAAGTAGCCCACAAGCGGCTCCAGTAACACCCAACACTGTGGCAATAGGAATGGCAACTACTGTAGACATTATATCTACGCCACCTGCGCCAAGACACATACCAACAGTAACTAAAGCTGTCTCTACTACATCCACTGAGTTCACTGCATGCCTGTATTTCATGAACATAGCACAATATTTTTCAATTTCTTTCTCGAGATATTGCTTCTTGAGGCTGATCTCATTCAACTGTTAGGAGTACCCTGGATTCCCATTGGTGCGGGGTAGCTCAGTATATAACGGTGCCGTTTGAAAGGTTGCGGGGCAGCTCAGGATATAACGGTGCCGTCTGATCGGTTGGTTGTTGCTTCATACTGAGTCTACAAGTCAAGTTCAATTAGGAGTGATACTACAGAACAAGTCGCTGTTCTGTTTGGAGTGGTTGTATAAAAGTCAATTACATTGCCTTGTTCCAGCTGTAAAGTTTGGTCTAAAAATATTACGACTGGCCGCTCGTCAGCAGGCTTACTTATCCCCTAAAGCTTGGTTTGTTCCATTTATAACAGGAACAACTGTTATAATATCATTATCAGCGCCTACACCAGAAGACAATACGAATGATCTTACCACTTGATAACATGGTATATCCACAGCTTGGGTCTCGTGAGGTTTGACCCCTGGTCCATCACCAAATGACCACTCATATCCTCTCATAGTAATGAGGGGTTTCTTCCGTGAGTCTGCATCTTGGCTCATGTCCCTGTGTTGCAATCTATGTTTGTCAACAACATACTTTTTATTAGCAGCATCCTTTTGTGATGTTGGGGCTCCTAACTGAAGGATTTTATTATCTCGAAATTTCAAGATCTCCAGGCATAGTACCACCACTTATTTCACATTTTCTGGTGAGTCACCAATAGATACATAGTTCTTTGTTGCATATTCAGAGAGGTTTGGAACCTGAACCATTTTTGTTTAGGTCCATAGATACTCGTTTTTATTGACATCTTCACCAAGCATGGTCGTCTTTATTATCACATTACTGAAACTTCAACACATCATGTTATCAATCAAGTTCAATTATGAGAGATATAACACCATGTGGCGCATCTACAGATAAGTCCCCCCCCCCCCCGGAAGTCACCTTGATTCTACTCTATAGGCGGGTCAAAGGTCAGGTAGCATAGCATTTGTTTGAAGTCTTTGTTAACGTCTGATCATCCCTCAAAAAACATTCATTTTTTTTCCGACCAACTATTGCAAGATGGCTCACTGATGCAGACACCCCTATACGTAATATCCTACCACGCGATAACATGGTATAGCCACAATCATTTTCCAGTGAGCCACCAATCGCCCACAATTCGCCCCTAGGTTCTCCTGCTTCATCCAAATAGGGGCCTCTTTTTGATTCAGCCCAAAGCGTAATTATTGGCTTCCGGGTAGATTCATTGATGGCCTCCTCTTTCTGGAGAGCTACATACTGTTTGTTGGCAGCATCCTTTGCTGCTGTGGGATCCCGCAGCATCCTTTGCTGCTATCGGATCCCGCAGCATCCTTTGCTGCTGTGGGATCCCGCAGCCGACGTATTTTGTCACCTTGCATGTTAATCCCTCCAGTCATAGTACCACAAGATGTATCCACTACAAAGGACTTCTATGCAGATTCAGAGAAGTTCACAGATACTCGTTTTTATTGACATCTTGTAAATTCAAGGACAACGCTAAGCGGAAGGTGGTGGTTGTTCAATTGCCATCCCTTATTATACCATGACTGAGCCTTCAACTCACCCGTTAGCAGCAAGCAAGATTTGACAGATCCTCCATCTTCTTAAGTCCTTGACTGCCATTGAATGGTCTCATTAGATTCAAGGTTGTACCAACCCACAGTATACGTGATTGACCTTAGGTCAACACATAGATCGCCTGCAGTGTTGTCATTAGGATTTTGTAGAGACACATCCTTGCCGCTTTGAACATTTGTGTGTCTTTGGTACATTGTGGTTTGTGAAATGAATACACAATTATAATAAGCTTTTAGATACAATAGGAATGGTACATACAAACCAGGCCGCTGTACCCGCCCCATGCAGTAACTGAGCAGCTGACGCATCTCCTCATCCAGGTGCAAACAAGTTTGCAAGCAGAGAACAGTACAGGGCCGTTCAAGGAGGAGTTCTACAACCAGTTTGAACACAACTTGGTGCCAAAGGTGCCAAACATAAGCGCAATAAACTTGGCTGGAGAACCAACCACATGCAATACTGGCAGAACCAGGTAAGTTGTGTTGTACGGTGCGCAACCTCCGGCTGTGATGTTTCCGTGTTGGACCACGGTGACCATGGAGTTCTACCAATGAGGGGTCTTTATAGGGTTCATATATACTACACCATTCGGAGACTTTTGAACGAAATGAGGGTAGCACTACCGGATGATGCTACATGGTCAGCCACCGATAATACATTTGATAAGAGAATGTACCATGAACTCTGCCATGATTTCGGTGTTGCTGAAAATACCGATTGTGGAATGAAAGGTGGATATAACCAAGGTGAGTTTACTTCACTGACCCTGAAACAGATGAAGTGCGACCAATCATTCATCACTGGAATCCCAACAAGTACGAAGCAGGAAGACATGTGTTTACCAAACCAACAAACGGGTTTGTTTTCCAGGGTGGCTCGCTACATGTGGATTACATAATTCAAGATACTACTGGTGCAAGTACTGTCTGGAATACTTACATACTGGAATAATCTGAGGGGTTCACAGTATTCGAACCTATGTTTGGGTTATTCTAGGTGCTCAGGCACAGACCCGTTAAGGGATACTAGGTACAGGCACATATTTTGACGTTAAAAGCAGTTTTAGGCTAATATTGAGGATGCTAACCAACAGAAAAAGAACCTTACTTCACAACCCAATGATCTCAAAACCACCCTGATTCAACATGACAGGTGCGGCGCGCCGCCAACCTTTGTTTAACGAGGCATGCCAACCTTAAGACGAGCAGACCGCTATTAAAGCCAGCAGTCCCGCTCATGCATGGAGGCGAATGAGAATTTCCCGCTTGTTGTTCCTGGCTCTGTTTCCTCTATGACATTTTGATCCGTATGGAAAATGACTCCCCCAGTTCCCTTCGGCTGGAACGCTCTGATGTTCTTTAGAGGCATGAGTAAAACGATGCAGAAAGTTCTGACCGATGAGCTTAAGGAGCTGAATGAAATCAAGTGTCAGTTTGTCCTGCAGGTGAGTCTCATGAAGCACACCGGCGATAGCGCACTGAGCATGTTGAGCCTGTACTGTGTCATAAGCACGAGGTGGTTCTCTCTGCAAAACATATACGTGATATCCTGAACAAGAGCAATGTCAATATCCAAAAGCGGTTGGAGAAGTGGACCAACCAAGATTCCGGCTGAGAGTTTGAGTCAGTCTCAACTCTGTGGGTTGACATTGCCCACTACCAGCCATTCAAAGGTGGCTCCTACCGAGTGCGCTGGCAGATAAGAAGGCAATCATAAACGTTGAGAACAAGGACGACTTCTGCCTTCTAGGGTCTATTGAACCAGCCATGCACCCGGTCACTAAGTACCCGCAGCGACTATCTAAGTATAACATTCAGAGGCTGTTGACCCCGCTGGAGGGTAAAGGCGGAGAGTATCCATCACCAGTGTCGCAACTTGAGAAGGTAGGGAAGCATGCCAACCTAGCCCTGAATGTCTTTGGCTGGGAAGGAGGCGCTACTATCATACACCACATCAATAAACAACCTGCTGATATTCCACGTATAAACCTCATGCTGATTGAGAAGGATGGTACGTTTCACTACACAGGGATCAAAGCTTGCTGTATGATCAGAGTAAACGCAAACAGCTCAAGTTCTTCTTTGAGCGATTCCTACATGGTTATACCAATGGGAAACTGATCCAGATACACAAGCCCGAGTGCACGGGGAAAGGGCAGGCTTCTATGTGAGTTGACATGCCAGAGGAAGGGAAGAACATATTGTCCTTCCAGAACTGGCACAAGCAGCTGGCATCACCATAAGTATCTATGCCGACTTTGAAGCACTCACCCTAAAGCTTCCAGGCCCTGCACCTGATCATTCTAAGAGCAACACACAAAAGACAGAGAAACACGAGCCATGAGGTTATGGCTATGTAGTCCAGTGGTCATGCCGTGCCCCCTGTGGTGTACAGAGGAGGAAGCAGAGCTTCAAACACTGTGGAGAAATTCTTGCAAGCCCTGCAACATGAAGAGCGCAAGATCAACGCAGTTCAGTCAGAGCCTGCTCCTATGAGCCTGAGGTGTGAGGATAGAAGCTCACAAGGCGGCAACCCACTGTCATATGTGTAAAAAGCAACTGGGCAGCGGCTCCGTCCACGACCACTGACATATAACAGGTAAGTACAAGGGACCAGCCCATAATGCCTGCAACTTAAAGCTGTGGCTGAGTGTTAAGGCAACGGCCGTGTCTGTGGTCTTTCACAACCTATGGGGCTTTGACTCACACCACTTGATGCAGGCCATCAGCAAGGTAGAAGGCCAAATCAACTGCATCCCCAACCACATAGAGAAGTACATATCCCCATCGATCGGACAGTAACGCTTCATTGACAGTGCACAGTTGTTCTCGGCTTCGCTAGACAACCTGGTCTCTGCAAACAACCAAAACGAGTGTTTCCCTATGGGTTTGTGGACGGCTGGGATAAGTTTGATGCCCTGCTGCCGCCAATCTAGGAGTTCTACAGCAAACTGTCTGAGCGAGGCTGGTCTGCTGCAGACTATAAACATGCGCAGAAGGTCTGGCACATATTCGGGTGTAGAAACATTGGCGACTACCATGACCTGTACCTGCGCACAGACGTGCTGCTCCAAGCGGATGTGTTTGAGATACTTGGAAAGACCTGCCTGAAGCAGTACGAGCTGGACCCAGCCAACAACTACACCTGCCCCGGTGTGTCATGGGACGCGCTGCTTAAGAGCACAGGTGTGGAGCTGGTGTTACCGACTATAACAAACACCTGTTCATTGAGAAGGGCCTGTGCGGTGGGATAAGCATGGTATCACGTCACCATGCTAAAGCGAACAACCCAGACATGGAGGGCTTTGAGAAGGATAAGCCAGCGAGCTACATCCAGTACCTTGATGCTAACAACATATATAGGGCGATTGAGTGGGTTGATCAGCCGCAGCCCTACAGCTACAGGACCACCCCGACAATGTCAAAACCGGATATTTACTCCAAGTTGATGTGGAATACCCTGCAGAGTTACATGTTGATCCCAATTATTATCAACTAGCGCCAAAGCGAATCTCTGTGCAGAATGAATGGCAGAAGAATCTCTTAGGTGCATCTGGGAGCACTACAGAGGTTGAGAAGCTGGTGCCCAACCAGAGAAGTATGTGATCCACTTCAGGAATCTCAAACTATTCCTATCTCTGGGAATGAGGGTTACCAAGATACATTGTGCGCTCATATTCAATCAAAGCCCCTGGATAGAGCCCTACATTCGCATGAACACAGACCTGCATAAAGTTGCCACCAGGGACTTTAAAAAAAGCAGCTGTACAAGCTGATAAACAACTCGGTGTTCGTTAAGACAATAGAAAATCATTGAAGTCGGGTCGACGTTAAGATTGTGCGCTCGGCAGAAGAGGAACAAATATGTAGGCTTGCGGCCATTCCCGCCTATGCTCGTCACAAAGAATTCGATGATGACCTGGCTGCCCTGCATATGCACAAGACCCGCCTAGTGCTTAAACCGCCTGGTGCATGTAGATATGTGCATACTCGACCTCTCCAAGCACCTGATGTTCTATCACAACATAATAAAGTCCAGATATTGTAGCGATCTGGGCCTGCTATACATAGACGCGGACTCGCTGCTTATGGAGGTGTGTTTGCAGACATGCAAGAGGACCTCACCCACTTTGGCACCTGCAGCTACTCACCTGATCACACACTCCACACCGCCACCAATAAGAAGGTCTTGCAAAAAAATGAAGGATGAGTGCGCTGGTGGGCCTATCAAAGAGAATGTGGGCCTGCGCCCCAAGATGCACACTATCCTAATGTCTGACGAGAGCGAAATTAGAAAGGCAAAGGGAGTAAAGAAGGTTGTAGTTAAGAAGCACCTACGCCACGCACAGTACATGGAGTCTCTCTTCACAAAGAAGCAGTTCCGTCATGGTATAAACATGCTGTGCAGTGAAGGTCACAACGTATATGGTCAGTTTGTCAACAAGGTGTCCTTTTCCCAGCTCAAAGCGGTGGATAGCCCCGAACGGCATAGACACCTTGGCCTATGGTCACGTTAGTTTACCGGCGGGCCTGTTGGGGATCGCGCCCGATCTGCCTTTCTGAAGCTCACCCAGGTAGCCAAAATCGAAACACTGCATAGGCCGTAACTAGTTGTGTAGTGTAGATGAGTAGGTGTGCGCCAGAACCCCCACTCTCTATGCTACTGGTTGTGTAGTGTAGATGAGTAGGTGTGCGCCAGAACCCCCACTCTCTATGCTACTGGTTGTGTAGTGTAGATGAGTAAGTGTGCGCCAGAACCCCCACTCTCTATGCTACTGGTTGTGTAGTGTAGATGAGTAGGTGTGCGCCAGAACCCCCACTCTCTATGCTACTGGTTGTCTGCTAATTTCCTATGTGGTGTTCCATAACAAATTTATATTGAGAAGAATTGTGGAAGCCCGAGCTGTAGCCGAACGTTATGACTGCACGGAGGTTACAAAAGAACGGTCACTTGCTAAGGTCTGCCGATGGTGAACGCAATCTTAAGGACATCTTTGAATTCTCAATCTTGCCTATAAGAGTTCAGTGGCGAAGTTGAGGAATGTTGTCGAGTTAGCATCACCCATATTTGTACATTATAAGTCCTAGCCCTGCGCAAACGTAGTATTTCATTATATGGACATCCTTGAGAGCTAAATAAACACCTCCTTCCCAGACTCATGTCGATCATACGCCACGCATACAAACAACCTCTTGATTCTTAAACTGGTTGTGATTAGACGTCCTGGGCTGAGTTTGGTGGCTATAGGACATCCTGGGGTGTATTTAGTGGTGGTAAAACGTCCTGGACTGTATTTGGTGACGTCAGGACGTCCAGGGCTGTGATTGTTGGTGGTTAGACGTCCTGGGCTGTGTTTGTTGGTAGTAAGACGTCCTGAGCTGTGTCTGGTCAGGACGCCCAAGGCTGTTCTTGGTGGCTGTTGGACGTCCTGGGGTGGCAGTAGCACGTCCTGGCCTGTGTTTGGTGGCGGTAGCACGTCCTGGCCTGTGTTTGGTCGTGGAAGGACGTCTTTGGCTTTGTTTGGTGACAGACGAGTACTTCAGAATCCACTACCACAAAGACCACCATGACAACGACAACAACGGCCACTACTTCACCTACAGCCCTTGTGTTCACACCGGTCACCTTCCGACTGGACCCATCGAGCATGGCGCGTAGGGTCACGCTCAATAAAGACTGTACAAAACGTACGAGAAGTAATCCTAAAGGCCACAATCCAATGAGAGTAAGCAGGAGGAAAGCCACAACAAGTGGCAGTAGTTTTGTCAGTGATTCTGTTAGCGTCAGTAGGTAAAGCAATGTACTATTTGTTGAATCAGCTCCAATAATGGCAATGGTTCTTGTAGTGGCATCAGATCATATAGTGGAAATGGTTGTGGTAGTGGCATCAGCTGTCATAGTGGAGGTGATTCAATAAGGGTCATTGGTTCTAATAGTGGCAGTGATTCTAACAGGGGCATCAGCTCCCATGGTGAAGTGATTCTGATAGTGGCATCAGCTCTATTGGTGGAAGTGATACAATTAGTGGCATCAGCTCTAATGGTGGAAGTAATACAAGTAGAGGCATAAGTCATTAGCTCTATTGGTGGAAGTGATACAAGTAGAGGCATCAGCTCTATTGGTGGAAGTGATACAAGTAGAGGCATCAGCTCTATGGTGGAAGTGATACAAGTAGAGGCATCAGCTCTATTGGTGGAAGTGATACAAGTAGAGGCATCAGCTCTATTGGTGGAAGTGATACAAGTAGTGGCATCAGCTCTATGGTGGAAGTGGAAGCATGATATTGGTGGAAGTGATACAAGTAGAGGCATCAGCTCTGTTGGTGGAAGTGATACAAGTAGAGGCATCAGCTCTTTATTTGGAGGTGTTTCTAACAGTGGTGGTGATTCTATTGGAGACAGTGACTCTAGAAATGGCCGTAGGAATCAATGTAAGCAAGTAATAAACGATTAAATTCACTTGCAATTAATCAAATAATACTGTATGAAGACTTTGCACAAGCAGTGGATCGATGTAAGTAAATAAGGAATTAGCACAAGTTAGCAGCATAAGGGGATTAATGCAACAGTCAAACGATGTCGTTGTAAGGGATTAACGTTGAGATCCTCAAAGCTTTGGGAGGGAAAATGCACCGAGTTATAATTATAATTTCCATCTACAGAATATTTTTAACGATATCAACTTTTTCATCGACCGACAATCATGACGGAAGTTGCGGCCGACTGACAAGTGTCATGCGTTATGATGAGAGTGTCATGCGTTATGATGACAGAAAGACGCGTGGTTGATCAGCAGCGCGAACAGTGACACGGGCACGTGATGAATCGGGGTTGCCATGGGCTTAGGCAGTCTCTGGCCGGCATGAGACTGCTTGTCTGCCCGCCACAGAACCTACCCACAAGACCCAGCGTCATCATATAACGTTTACGACAAGATTGACAATTCAATTGTTTGAGATAGAATGAGATGACTTCTGTTCTAAGTTAACTTACGATACGACGTTTACGACGATTTAACCAACGCATACACTCAGAAGTGCCATATAATGTACGTCACCAATATAACCTTCCGACCGATTGTGATGACAATCAGTTAGGTTTATCACCAATCTACATTTTCACTTTCACCACCATTTCCCACCTTAAGGCATTCCTTCTGCAAGCATGTACCTTAAGTTTACTTTCATATCAAGGCAGCAGAATATGAAAACATTTGGACAAATATTCAAGGGGTTATAAATTATTTCTTTTTTTCACATTTCCCCTAATTCCGAGGGTAAGGTCAAAACAACACCTCTAGTATTTGTGCTATAGGTCCACTCCTACATTGCGTCAGAGCGAGAGAGAGAGAGAGAGAGAGAGAGAGAGAGAGAGAGAGAGAGAGAGAGAGAGAGAGAGAGAGAGAGAGAGAGAGAGAGAGAGAGAAGAGAGAAAGAGAGAGAGAGAGAGAAGAGAGAGAGAGAGAGAGAGAGAGAGAGAGAGAGAGAGAGAGAGAGGAGAGAGAGAGAGAGAGAGAGAGAGAGAGAGCGGAAGTAAGTGAGGGTACGAGATGGCAAAGATGCGCGAGAGATATAGCATGACAGAGAGGAACGAGAACGAGAGATGAGAGAAAGAGAGAGAGGGGAGAGACAGGGGGAAGAGATGAGGTGGAGATAGAGAGGGGGAGAGAGAGAGGGGGGAGAGATGAGGGGAAGAGACAGGGGAGAGAGAGATGAGAGAAGAGGAGAGAGAGAGAGAGGAGAGAGAGGTGGAGAGAGAGAGAGGGGAGAGATGAGGGGAAGAGACAGGGGGAGAGACAGGGGAGAGAGAGGGGGAGAGATAAGGGGAAGAGACAGGGGGAGAGATTAGGTGGAGAGAGAGAGGTGGGGGGGGGGGGGAGAGAGGGGGAGAGAGCATCCACGGCAGTGTCTGTAGAAAGCTCGTGTCTTACAAGTCGCCTTTATCTAGCCGTCGTTTGGGCATGGCGATGTTTGGCCGCCACACCTTCTTGTCATTACAGAAGTCACACCGGCCTCTTTGATGTCGCTCCTCATAAATCAGTATAGTTAAGGAGCCACTATACACACACTTCGCCTTATGAAGCCCATAAACTAGTGGCCCATTAGAAGCGCATACGATTTATAAAGCACCACCTCAAACGACTCTATTGCATTCATACTTTACCCAAAAAAAATCAGCATTAGCACTGATAGATGATTTGAATCAAGGAACAGAGTATGAGGCGTATGTTTAGCCCTCCACATCGACCCTATCACCCCTGTCTGTCTACCCAGCCCGACCCTATCACCCCTGTCTGTCTGACCATCACAGCAAAACCAAAACATAAATAACACCTCGGATACATATATCTTCCAACCACCAATTAAACTCCATCTTTGGAAATCTGCAAAATTAATTGTTGTGAACTTCATAAATGAATTTTAACGGCTCTGAGTCGCGAATTCCCACAGAGCGACGCCTGGCGGTAACTACCCGACTTCTCTATTCGTCCCTGACCCGCCCTGCCCGCTTGTCGCCCGCTGACTAATCTATGGCAGGAATAAAGTTTTAAAGAGTTCTGACTACAAACAGAAACGGAAAACGTGTAGGTTTAATTGCTTTAAGTATCATGTAGTAAGTGTGTGCTACTGGGGTGGCACTTGAAGCGTTTGACAGGTACCCTCCCTCTCGCGCCCGCGGCCTGTTATTAGCGGCTTCTGCCACTTGACTTGCGCAAGAGAAGCGTAAGCTGGGAGGGGTTTAGGGTGAAGGTGTCGCCGGGTACATGGCAGCTTGATGTAAACTTACACTGTGGTACGACAGGAGAAGCATGCAATTGTAAAGCAGCGAGAACCACCATACGCGTCCTGGACTCGATTTGTGATGCGAGAACCACCATACGCGTCCTGGACTTGATTTGTGAAGCAGCGAGAACCACCATACGCGTCCTGGACTCGATTTGTGAAGCAGCGAAAACCACCATACGCGTCCTGGGCTTGATTTGTGAAGCAGCGAGAACCACCATACGCGTCCTGGGTTGGGCTGTCAATTCACCGGGCCCGGTCCCTTTTCAGATCCTACAAAGTTCGTCTTATTCAGCTCCAGTCTATTGAGGCGCCGTATATATTTATGAGCAATGGCATAACCCTATTTGGGAGAGTTTTTATCGAATGTAACTGACGGCTGTGTCGACAACAGCGCATTCAAAAGCCGGCATCTTTAGGGATCGCAATCAACACAGAGGTAAACATTCGAGAGCCGCCCATCCTGACTGCGATCACCTCCCCGCAGATATTTCAATAAGACTGTCACCTGGTTCACAGGGAAGCTGATCTTGCAGGTCTGCTTGACATAGCACCTATGTAGGTCTGCTTTAAATTGTACCTATGTAGGTCTGCTTTAAATTATACCTACATAGGTCTGCTTTAAATTGTACCTACGTAGGTCTGCTTTAAAATGTAGGTCCTTTAAATTGTACCTATGTAGGTCTGCTTTAAATTGTACCTACGTAGGTCTGCTTTAAATTGTACCTACGTAGGTCTGCTTTAAATTGTACCTATATAGGTCTGCTTTAAATTGTACCTATGTAGGGTTTAACATAGTACCTATGTAGGTCTGCTTTACATGGTACATTTTGTCTTGCCTGTGTATATTTGAGCATATTGTAACACATGTGCAAGAGGAGGAAACGTTTGTTTTGTCCTCTTTCATGGGAACCCACTCTCTGCCACCTCCCTTGCCAGTCACTTACGCGTCAGCTGCTTCATACCTTCAACATCGGTTCAACCACCTCCACATTACCACGCTCAGGAACAAATTTATTATGCATCGTAAACATATAAATGCTAAGCTAAAGCGGGTAGATGCTATGAATGCTCCCTCGTTTTCATTCGTTTCGTGATAAATACTTCTTAGACATGCGCCATGAATATTCAATCATATATATCGTGCTAATAATAGGTAGATGTGAGCGCGCAGCCTATATCCTGCCATTAGCGGCGTGAGACCCGCGTAGTTTCAATGACAAGCGCTCGTTATGTGAACTTGACAAACAGATCGGGTCCTGGCTAAACGCTCCTATCACAAGCTGCGTTGTGTGCAAGACAGAAATAAAACACGAGTTATAAATCAAATTGCCAAGCATGCATATTAACAAATGGCGTGTCTTTTTTCCCTGACAAAACCCTAAATATAATTTTCAATTCACCACAAAACATGTTGCATGGCATCTGGGGAGTTTATGAGTAACAATGAAGCGATGTTTTCTCCAAGCGGAGCTACTTAAGCGCCCTGGTGTAGCCTGTTTTATTCTGACATCACGATGAAGGGCCTCATTTGACGTCTTCATTAGCTACAGCTTCACAGGGCTGTTGTTGAGTTTCGCAATTGAACGCATTTTGGGAAGCGCATTGAATCGTGGCGATATTGATGAGGTGGCAAGGGTGAGGGGTGAGTGAGTTGGCAAGGGGGAGGTGTGGGTGAGCTCGCAAGGGGCAGGTGTGAGTGAGGTGGTGGAGGATGTGTGAGTGAGTTTAATTACAGTGAGGTAGTGAGTGAAGGTGTGAGTGAGGTAGTGAGAGTGAGGTAGTGAGGGGAAGTGTGAGTGAGGTAGTGAGAGTGAGGTAGTGAAGGGCGGTGTGGGTGTGAGGTGGTGAGGGGGAGGTGTGAGTGAGGTGGCAAGGGGGAGGTGTGAGTGAGGTGGTGGAGGATGTGTGAGTGAGTTAATTACAGTGAGGTAGTGAGTGAAGGTGTGAGTGAGGTAGTGAGAGTGAGGTAGTGAGGGGAGGTGTGTGCGAGTGTGAGAGTGAGGTAGTGAGGGGAGGTGTGGGTGAGGTGGTGAGGGGGAGGTGTGAGTGAGGGTGGCAAGGGGAGGTGGTGTGGGTGAGCTGTCAAGGGGGAGGGTGTGAGTGAGGTGCTGAGGGGCGGGTGTTGGTGAAGTTGCGAGCGGTAGGTTCGAGTGAGTTGGTGAGTGGGGGTGTGGTGGGTGGGGTGGTGAGGGGGAGTGTGGAGGTGTGTGTGTGGTGAGGTGGAGGGGAGGTGTGGGTGAGGTGGCAAGGGGGAGGTGTGAGTGAGGTGGTGAGGGGATGTGTGAGTGAGTTAATTACAGTGAGGTAGTGAGTGAAGGGTGAGGTGAGTGAGGTAGTGTGAGTGAGGTAGGTGTGAGCGTGGTAGTGAGAGTGAGGTAGTGAGGGGAGGTGTGGGTGTGGTGGTGAGGGGGGGTGTGAGTGAGGTGGCAAGGGGAGGTGTGAGTGAGGTGGTGAGGGGATGTGTGAGTGAGTTAATTACAGTGAGGTAGTGAGTGAAGGTGTGAGTGAGGTAGTGAGAGTGAGGTAGTGAGGGGAGGTGTGAGCGAGGTAGTGAGAGTGAGGTAGTGAGGGGAGGTGTGGGTGAGGTGGTGAGGGGGAGGTGTGAGTGAGGTGGCAAGGGGAGGTGTGGGTGAGCTGTCAAGGGGGAGGTGTGAGTGAGGTGCTGAGGGGCGGGTGTTGGTGAAGTTGCGAGCGGTAGGTTCGAGTAAGTTGGTGAGGGGGTGGTGTGGGTGAGGTGGTGAGGGGGAGGTGTGTGTGAGGTGGCAAGGGGAGGTGTGGGTGAGGTAGTGAGGGGTGTTGGTGAGGTAGTGAGGGTAGGTGTTGGTGAGGTGTTGAGGGGAGATGTGGGTGAGGTAGTGAGGGGAGGTGTGGGTGAGGTAGTGAGGGGAGGTGTTGTTGAGGTTGTGTGGGGAGGTGTGGGTGAGGTAGTGAGGGGAGGAAAGGAGGGGTTCTATATACAATTACGTGCAAATAGTCTATGAGACGTTCAGATGCCAGATTATGGGCAACTCCCACAACCAGTAGCATTCATACAGCTGGTGTCTTTATAATATTCAGTAAACAGCGTGAAAGATCATCATTAACTCTGCCTATTCTATGTAGAGGGATCCTAGAGGTCTCGAACAGTACCTCTTCATAGAAAAGGGGCCGTGTAGAGGGATCAGCGAGGTCTCGATCAGTACCTCTTCATAGAAAAGGGGCCGTGTAGAGGAATTGGCGTTGTCTCAACCAATCCCTCTTTATAGAAAAGGGGCCGTGTAGAGGGATCAGCAAGGTCTCGATAAGTGCCTCTTCTTAGAAAAGGGGCTGTTTAGAGGGATCCGCGAGGTCTTGATCAGTACCTCTTCTTAGAAAAGGGGCCGTGTAGAGGGATCCGCGAGGTCTCGATCAGTACCTCTTCTTAGAAAAGGGGCCGTGTAGAGGAATTGGCGTTGTCTTTACCAATCCCTCTTTATAGAAAAGGGGCCGTTTAGAGGAATTGGCGTTGTCTCAACCAATCCCTCTTCATAGAAAAGTGGCCGTGTAGAGGGATCCGCGAGGTCTCGATCAGTACCTCTTCATAGAAAAGGGGCTGTGAAGAGGAATTGGCGTTGTCTCTACCAATCCCTCTTCATAGAAAAGGGGCCGTGTAGAGGAATTGGCGTTGTCTCAACCAATCCCTCTTCATAGAAAAGTGGCCGTGTAGAGGGATCCGCGAGGTCTCGATCAGTACCTCTTCATAGAAAAGGGGCTGTGAAGAGGAATTGGCGTTGTCTCTACCAATCCCTCTTCATAGAAAACGGGCAGTGTAGAGGGATCCGCGAGGTCTCGATCAGTACCTCTTCATAGAAAAGGGGCCGTGTAGAGGGGTCCGCGAGGTCTCGATCAGTACCTCTTCATAGAAAAGGGGCCGTGTAGAGGAATTGGCGTTGTCTCAACCAATCCCTCTTCTTAGAAAAGGGGCCGTGTAGAGGGATCAGCGAGGTCTCGATCAGGACCTCTTCATAGAAAAGGGGCCGTGTAGAGGAATTGGCGTTGTCTCAACCAATCCCTCTTTATAGAGAAGGGGCTGTGTAGAGGGATCCGCGAGGTCTCGATCAGTACCTCTTCATAGAAAAGGGGCCGTGTAGAGGGATCAGCAAGGTCTCGATCAGTACCTCTTTATAGAAAAGGGGCCGTGTAGAGGGATCGGCGAGGTCTCGATCAGTACCTCTTTATAGAAAAGGGGCCGTGTAGAGGGATCCGCGAGGTCTCGAACAGTAAGTTGAACGACACACGTAGTACCTACCCTCTAGCACCTGAGAGGATGACGGTGACGAGGTAATGGTTGTCAGCATACCAATACAATCTCAACCGACGTTGAGAAATACGTTGTTCACAATGGGAATGGCAATGTCTTGTTAACACGCTCACAGAGGTCCACAAAACACTCGGACACGATCTGAGAACATGGATGATGCCACACACCTGAATGAATGCAAATTACTATTAAGTAACCAACAAATGGCTTTGAGTAGGATTCGTAAAAGCTCATGATCAAGATTTGACAACAAATGACAAAATAATGGTTAGCCCAGGTTATGCGAGACACGCAATATCTGAAGACATCCTGGCTGCTCTGCATTTTATTCCAGTCAATTTATGCCCATAATGGGGTCAATCCACCACAAATTGCAAAAGCATTTATTTAATCACAATAAATCTCCAAAAGTCTATCAAAATCAAAGTATTGAAAGAATGCACAATTAAAATAATCCTAGATGGCCGCCAAAATAATGTAATATTCCCATTTTGGCCTATTTGTCATGTTTATCAATCTATTTTCAATGTTTTAGAATGTAATAGATAACATATATTAGACATATTAAGAGATTAAATTGACACCTTATCCTCTCAATATATTCCAAAATTTGCCTATATTTAACTTTAATTTAATTGTATATATTGTTAAGACATTTATAAACGTATTTCCACAGCAATTATATTATATAACGAAGACAGGAGCCTAAAGAAATCAGAACCAAGCAAAACATTCAAGTTCCAATTTAAATCTGTGAGCCTCATCCTAAGGGAATTCCTGGGAAACTCCTTGGCATGTGACATGCATGAAAGACAATTGATGTGAAAGTGGCAACAGGAAAAATATTCCAAGGTTATATTTTTCTTCACAAACTAGTACTTTCCATTATATAGATTAGAAAGAAGCCGGTATTTCAAAATGAATACTTGAAAACATTATTTAAACTAATATGTTGAAAATCCAGCGTGTTGATGACATTTATGTATGAGGCTCTGTGCGGGTCACATATTTTCTTTTCTTTTTTTCATTATATAATAAAAGTACTGTCTGCAAAATGTTACCACGTTTCTTTGGATAATTTGTGCAAAACAAAATAAATTTGTCAACATTTAAGGTAATTCAAGCCGGGAAATATCCTAAATTAATATTACCAGTCAAACTTGCAGCGATGTTTGGTGTGGTGAATTACATTAGAATGACAATAGATGTTATGTTGATAATCACATGGATCAAGGTTATGGTTGTATTTGATTACTGTATTTTATGGATTGAGTTTAATAATTTTGAACAATTTGTACTTTAGTACTTAAAAAAAACCTTTTTTTAAAAAATGTCAGAATAACAAATAGTGAATGAATGTAGATGATCCCCGCTATGCACTTTGCCATGAACCAATTACGCAAAGAAGTTCTACATCGACCCAAAAAGGATGTGATGCAATTAAGAAAGCAAGTGAAGCTAGAGGTGCAGAAATCAGTACAGTGCTTGATCAAAAAGTGCACCCTGGATGTCGAAAAATACATTGCAACCCAAAATGTGTTGAGGCATACAAGCGTAAGAGAGCTAGTGATTCTTCAGCCACAAGACAACCAAGACATCGTTACAGATCTGCAACTTTCAATTATGACAAACGCTGTGGCACAACAGACCCATATGACAGACCCATATGACAGACCCATATCGATGAATGTAGGTTGATACCAGTCAGAACAACACATTTCAAGAAAGTATTAAAGGCATGCAAAAAGAGGAATGATTATTGGGCCCACATAGTGAAAGCCAAAATAGACTTTTTTTCCATTCCCAAAGAAAACAGGAAAACTGTGATGCTGAAAAAATCAGGATAATATAAGCTGCTGCAAAGCTGATAAAAGTGACATACCTGATCTTGCTTTAAACGTACATGTTTCCCAAGTGTCGAGAAATGGCCTTAGTTGAGGAAGCATGCTCATTCATGCCAGAATCTTTGCGCATTTGTCTCCATGGTCAATTTGTGAGCACTAATTCAAAGCTAATGGTGGCTTCCCTGGGTCAAGCAATGTTACAAGCATTTCGTCCCTGTGTAATGTTAGGCCTTGGGGTTCAGCTACATGACCAGTTTGTATCAAAGACACACTGCACAAACATGGATTGTGTTGGAGGTATACAGAAGTCAAAAGTTTGGACCGTAGTGTGGCAGAAAATAGTGGGACAGAAGTTCCCAATCTCACGGTAGATACCTTCATGCAATATGTTGCCGATAATATTGACAACAACCTTGGATGGCCACAAGTTTCATGGGATGGAGATGATAGCCACAGTCACACCTGGTACATACAGCACTAAGACCATTCCATGAGTAACCGTGTCTGCAGGAGACATTGTCGCAGTTGGTCATGTAAATATCAAGCACTGATAAATTAGTGCACCATATATGCTACACAGATCATACATGAAAAAGGTTCCAAGGTGTTGGAGTCTTTCTGTTCTTGGTCCATAAGTCTGTGACAATATGTTATTTGTGCAGGCCCTCTTTGGGTGTGATGTCACATCCCATATATGTGGCCTGTGAAACGGAGTTGCATTGAAGTGGATGCGTACCAGTCAAGTGTTTCGGGAACGGGTTAAGGTGTTCAGAGGTTCAAACGCAATTAAAACAGATGTAACAACAGCAGGGGAGAATGCCATAATCCTGCTATGCAAAGGTCAATCACGTGACAAACTGGATCTTCTACGACTACATCACCTTTACCACAAACTAGGCAGTGGTACATCTTGTATGAAACCAGAGATACTTCCCCCACACTCGGGAGCTGCCAAGTTGCACAGCATGCGTGTCTACCTACTAGTAGAGCAATGGGTTGCACAAGGAGATCCTATGAAGGCAGAGGACTGAGATAGTATGAACAGGATGGGAAGAACTTGCCAGTTCTAACAGACAAGGCAGAGGACTGAGATAGTATGAACAGGATGAGAAGAACTTGCCAGTTCTAACAGACAAGGCAGAGGACTGAGATAGTATGAACAGGAAAGGAAGAACGTACCAGTTCTAACAGACAAGGCAGAGGACTGAGATAGTATGAACAGAATGGGAAGAACTTGCCAGTTCTAACAGACAATGCAGAGGACTGAGATAGTATGAACAGGATGGGAAAAAATTGCCAGTTCTAACAGACAAGGCAGAGGACTGAGATAGTATGAACAGGATGGGAAGAAACTTGCCAGTTCTAACAGACAAGGCAGAGGACTGAGATAGTATGAACAGGATGAGAAGAACTTGCCAGTTCTAACAGACAAGGCAGAGGACTGAGAATAGTATGAACAGGATGAGATAGAATGAACTTGCCAGTTCTAACAGACAAGGCAGAGGACTGAGATAGTATGAACAGGATGATGATAGTAGTTCTAACAGACAAGGCAGAGGATGAGATAGTAGAACAGGATGGGAAGAACTTGCCAGTTCTAACAGACAAGGCAGAGGACTGAGATAGTATGAACAGGATGGGAAGAACTTGCCAGTTCTAACAGACAAGGCAGAGGACTGAGATAGTATGAACAGGATGGGAAGAACTTGCCAGTTCTAACAGACAAGGCAGAGGACTGAGATAGTATGAACAGGATGAGAAGAACTTGCCAGTTCTAACAGACAAGGCAGAGGACTGAGATAGTATGAACAGGATGGGAAGAACTTGCCAGTTCTAACAGACAAGGCAGAGGACTGAGATAGTATGAACAGGATGGGAAGAACTTGCCAGTTCTAACAGACAAGGCAGAGGACTGAGATAGTATGAAACAGGATGGGAAGAACTTGCCAGTTCTAACAACAGACAAGGCAGAGGACTGAGATAGTATGAACAGGAGGATGAGGAAGAACTTGCCAGTTCTAACAGACAAGGCAGAGGACTGAGATAGTATGAACAGGATGGGAAGAACTTGCCAGTTCTAACAGACAAGGCAGAGGGACTGAGATAGTATGAACAGGATGAGAAGAACTTGCCAGTTCTAACAGACAAGGCAGAGGACTGAGATAGTATGAACAGGATGGGAAGAACTTGCCAGTTCTAACAGACAAGGCAGAGGACTGAGATAGTATGAACAGGATGGAAGAACTTGCCAGTTCTAACAGACAAGCAGCAGATAGTATGACTGAGATAGTATGAACAGGATGGGAAGAACTTGCCAGTTCTAACAGACAAGGCAGAGGACTGAGATAGTATGAACAGGATGGGAAGAACTTGCCAGTTCTAACAGACAAGGACAGAGGACTGAGATGCCAGTTCTAATGAACAGGATGAACAGGAAGAACTTGCCAGTTCTAACAACAAGGCAAGGCAGAGGACTGAGATAGTTCTAATGAACAGGATGGGAAGAACTTGCCAGTTCTAACAGACAAGGCAGAGGACTGAGATAGTATGAACAGGATGGGAAGAACTTGCCAGTTCTAACAGACAAGGCAGAGGACTGAGATAGTATGAACAGGATGGGAAGAACTTGCCAGTTCTAACAGACAAGGCAGAGGACTGAGATAGTATGAACAGGATGAGAAGAACTTGCCAGTTCTAACAGACAAGGCAGAGGACTGAGATAGTATGAACAGGATGGGAAAGAACTTGCCAGTTCTAACAGACAAGGCAGAGGACTGAGATAGTATGAACAGGATGGGAAAAACTTGCCAGTTCTAACAGACAGGGCAGAGGACTGAGATAGTATGAACAGGAAGGGAAGAACTTGCCAGTTCTAACAGACAAGGCAGAGGACTGAGATTGTATGAACAGGATGGGAAGAACTTGCTAGTTCTAATAGACAAGGCAGAGGACTGAGATAGTATGAACAGGATGGGAAGAACTTGCCAGTTCTAACAGACAAGGCAGAGGACTGAGATAGTATGAACAGGATGGGAAGAACTTGCCAGTTCTAACAGACAGGGCAGAGGACTGAGATAGTATGAACAGGATGGGAAGAGCTTGCCAGTTCTAACAGACAGGGCAGAGGACTGAGATAGTATGAACAGGATGGGAAGAACTTGCCAGTTCTAACAGACAAGGCAGAGGACTGAGATAGTATGAACAGGATGAGAAGAACTTGCCAGTTCTAACAGACAAGGCAGAGGACTGAGATAGTATGAACAGGATGGGAAGAACTTACCAGTTCTAACAGACAAAGCAGAGGACTGAGATAGTATGAACAGGATGAGAAGAGCTTGCCAGTTCTAACAGACAGGGCAAATGAACTTTTGGAGGTGATCAGATGTAGCAACCAGACAGTGTTCCTGCAGAAAGAATGGTATTGACTGTTCCACTGGCTGTGGATAATGCAGAGGTGTATGTTCTAATATGACAAACTTTGCAGCAGAGGAAACCATTGATGAATAACTCATTGCTACAGACTGCAATCAATTGCTGCCAACAGATTTGTGAACTTTGATTATTTGATGTCCGTAAAAACATTATGAAGCCCATGTAGAGACATATCTTGCTTATAATGTAATGTGATAATATGCAATCAAATGCCTACCATTGTAATTTTTCTATCATATATGTTATTTATACATCCAATCATTTCACAATAGCTGAATGTATGAATATAATTAGACGTGAAAAATTAACAGAATA
This sequence comes from Urechis unicinctus, assembly GCA_034190875.2. NCBI lineage: Eukaryota > Metazoa > Annelida > Polychaeta > Xenopneusta > Urechidae > Urechis > Urechis unicinctus. Next base: position 13,760,088 of record CM067347.1, read on the forward strand.
TTTATAAAGCACTCAGCATTTTATTTTTTTGGGTTAATAAAATATCTGTATATAAAGTTTATATGTTTTTCTACAATGTAAATATGCTATAGCACAATTTCTGTTCTTAAAACATTAAAGATAGCTTTAAAATGAGGTAAAAATGATAAAATGACAAGTATTTCAGCAGCCATTTTGGGTGATTTGATAGACTACTGATGTGTCTTTCTAATAGCTTTTCTGAGTTAATGGCGATAAAACAAATTTGCTATTTGTGTTGGGTAATTTCATTATATTGACTGGCTTATATGCACAAACGCAGACTGGTTTTTGGCTGCCCGATTTACGTTTGTATAGGCAATCCAAGCACCACATGTACGACTATATAACCGCACCATGGAGCCAAGGTACAGGGAATATATGAATACACTGTTGTTGAAGATACAGCCAGCAAATACCTACTCTTATTTTCCAAGCTGGGGTTGTTTTCAGAACACACCTATGCCCACGCTTGCCGGGGGGTCGAGGTGTAAAGCCTTGTAGGCCGCAGTATCAGTTTTGATATGGTTCGTATCCGTCTCCGAGGTGTTTTTATAAGTTGTACAGTGAAAAATGGCTTAGCATCACCACAAGCAGGACATGAAGGTCCTCTTCAAGAAAAAGCGATTCACCTTCGGAAGAACATGCTACGAAGTGGCTTCCTTCCTGTTCGCCATGTTGGTAGAGGTATCACACACCCACACCAGAGGGAGCTTTCCCTCCTTCATTCCAACAGACCTCTCTGTAGAAACTTTTACGACCCAGGTTCTGAGCCAAGTCCAAAGCCAGGCCACGGATCTAACTCCTGCCCTCTTGTATGACCGGCACTTGCATGTAGGTATGAATTAAAAGCATATGCAGGCCTAACAAATTCTTGACAAGTTGGCAGGAAAAGCAGTGTCTTGTCACTTGGTTCCTACTGACATCACCACAGGTGAGTCACTTGGTTCCCACTGACATCACCACAGGTTATTCGTGTGATGGTTGATTACCTAAAATGTGGGAAGATACAACCTGGAAACAAACGAGTCCATAGCGTGGCGGTCAGAGACAGCAAGAAAAGGAAGATGCATCGGAACTCTGTAAGTATTAAAGTTCAATTACAGGATAATAAGTGAATGTATTGAGTTGTCCTCTGGTGTGGCCAAGTAAGGCAATGTACTAAGTTAGAAGACAAATTTGCTTGCACCTGTTTCTGCACCAGTGTCTATGTCAACGATATCCCGCTACATCAGTACACATACATGATGAAAGGAATATACGCGAAAGCACTACGTGCGCTTGGGTTGGTCAGTGTGGGGTTCGGGTGTTGCTTGAAGTGGAGTTAGGGGCTTGCTTGCTGTGAGTAGGGGTCACTGTGAGTGCTAGCAACCCAAGTTAGCAACAGAAATATTGATATGGGGTCGTTCCGGGTTGCGATGTTTTGACTGGAGTTGGAGGTGGTGTGAATGGGGTCGTTCCGGGTTGCGGTGTTTTGGCTGGAGTTGGAGGTGGTGTGAATGGGGTCGTTCCGGGTTATGGTGTTTTGGCTGGAGTTGGGGGGCTTTTGATAGGGGTTAAAAAAGTGGTCCAGAACAGCCATTCTGAATACTACTGGTGAAAGTGATGCGAGTGAGGCGTAGGCGAAGAGATAAGGATAAGGCGTGGGGGAGGTGGCCAGGCTGGGTGGAGGATCGATCAAGTGATGAGAGGAGGTCGTGTTACTAAGGTGTGGAAAGTGGATGAATTAGCATGGATGAATGGACTTCCTGGCTCGACTTGGAACACTCTTATCTGACTTGACACACTCGGGTTTGACTCAATGCATCCTGGCATGATTTGAAACATTATGACTGGAATTGATCAATCCATATTTGAATAGATACTCGCTGACTTGACTTATACCATCGACTCGGCTCTCTCATCACTGATATACTACCTCTATCCCTATCACCCGACCAAACTACGCCAAATGACACAGTCAGCGTTAGTTTGGGGAAATTATCCGTAACCATAATGTTTGTCCTTATATCAATTTATGGGTAACTCCCCCCAGGCCGAGAATCTACGGTGCGTTTTCTAATTGTCCATGAGTGATTTAGTGAAAGGAGACAGTGTGCTTGAAAATTCAATAAGTGGCGTTTCTATTTGTAGATGAATGCCTTTGCAAGTAGTTCAATAAAAAGGCGCTGAGTACGTGGGCGTCAGAAGAAGCTTATGACAGCTTCTGGCTCTTGTTCGAAGGATATTCCAAACGCCTGCGGTTCTGTTGTCAACGATTCATCATTTCTCAATCATAGGTTTGTCGGTGGAGTATGACCTGTACCCAGCCAGCAACGACCACAGGCCGTACCAGTCAGCGTAGGAATGACCCGGCTTCCGGCTGGATGTGCCATTGTGTGTGTGTTAATGCGCGAGAGTACTTGTGCACCCGCGCGGGTGCGCACAAATTGCCCGTATATATATATATATATATATATATATATATATATATATATATATATATATAGATATATATATATATATATATATATATATATATATATATATATATATATATATACACATACATATATATATGCATATATATATATACATATATATATATATAAATATATATATATATATGCATATATATGTATATATATATATATATATATATATATATATAATATATGTATGTATATATATATAAATGCATATGTATATATTATAAATATATATATATATATATATGCATATATATGCATATATATACATATATATATGCATATATATATATATATATATATATATATATATATATATATATATATATATATATATATATATATATATATATATATATATATATATATATATATATATATATATATATGCGTATGAGCAGGCGTGTGTAAGTATGCGTACGTACGCGCGCATTTCAGTGTGTATGTGCGGAGTTGTGTACACATACAGGTACAACACCACAATCACAAGCACCACATCACATTCCCACGCACACACACGCTCACATACGCACTCACACACACAGATACACTCACACACACACACACACACACACACACACACACACACACACACACACACACACACACACACACACACACACACAAGCCACACGATTCTCTGGCCCACCCCATACTTACTGGGTGCAAGCCAGGGTCGAGTGCGATTTATATTATACTTATAATTGCGTAGGTATGTCTCAGCTCATTGTCCTCCCCCATCCCAGCAAGTGGGAGGGACTGGAGGTTTCCAGCAGCTGTTTCTGCATTGCTTGGCCTTTTACGGTCGGTTTGCCAGCAGACGCCGTCGGCACTGGAGACGCCGGTGAACTATGACGAATGGCGCGTTCACCAGCGCCCTCCAGCGGCGCTGAACCCCGAGCCAGAGAGAGAGACGGGGGATGTGATTGAGATGGAGTCCAGGTAGCAAGGCATATGACACGCCCTATTCCTCATCACCCCTCCCCTCACCTCCACTACGGCTGCCTTCTTCTTTCGCCCCTCCTCCTTAGTCAATTCAACCCACCCTCTTTATTAAGGCATCAATTTAGGTTAGGGAGTGACATGCTGTCATTAAACTCTGTAAGTCGATCGGTTTCATCGTACGTCATGCCCACCTCGTTAGTAAATGGGGAGTGTGTGAGGTGGGGGGGGGGGCGAGGAGTAAGGAGGGAGGGACAATAAGATACGTAGCGAAGTAGGGGAAATGGATGGGGTTTAGTGATCACGAAGTATCGCTAGACTAGTTGGGGGCCAGGAAGGGCTGCACGGGGTCAACAGCTGAGAATGACACCTCGTGGACTGCACTCCATTGGTCGCCCACACCTCGCCCGACACAGCGGCTATTGACATCCTGCATGGGATATATCGAAAGTAATGCAACAATCAGGCCGCGGACTGACCGCAGAAGGAAGTACGTACCTCAAACAAAGTACGCACTTCGGTCCCAGTACTGCGCACCTCGATCGAGGTACGTACTTCCTTCCTTCTGCGGTCGTCTTTGACCTGACAATGTATAATCCTCAGAAGACAAATTGAACACTTCCGGTCTCAAGATAACTTGTGATATTATTTAATTGTCTTCATCCTTCTAGGGAAGAATGTCAGAGCACAAACCGCCTGGCATTTTGTCAAATGACCTCCTTCTATTGTCAAATGATGCTACAAACCTTGTTTGGAACAGGAATCTATAACACAGAAAGATAAATGGATATTTGGGGTTTGTCCCAAAAGGTTACAGACACAAAGATGATTGGAAAATATAAATCCATCGCAAAGGATAAAATACACTACAGCCATATAGAGTATTGAGTAACATTTGAGCTATCAAATACACTACAGCCCTATAGAGTATTGAGATAAGTTGGAGCTATCAAATACACTACAACCCTATAGAATATAGAGAAACATGGGCGCTATCAAATACACTACAGCCATATAGAGTATAGAGAAACATGGGCGCTATCAAATACACTACAGCCATATAGAGTATAGAGAAACATGGGCGCTATCAAATACACTGCAGCTATATAGAGTATAGAGAAACATGGGCGCTATTAAATATTCTACAGCCATATAGAGTATAGAGAAACATGGGCGCTATCAAATACACTGCAGCTATAAAGAGTATAGAGAAACATGGGCGCTATCAAATACACTACAGCCATATAGAGTATAGAGAAACATGGGCGCTATCAAATACACTGCAGCCATATAGAGTATAGAGAAACATGGGCGCTATCAAATACACTACAGCCATATAGAGTATAGAGAAACATGGGCGCTATCAAATACACTGCAGCCATATAGAGTATAGAGAAACATGGGCGCTATCAAATACACTACAGCCATATAGAGTAGCAAGAGATGTGGGAACTATCAAGGAACTGGCCCAGGTCGCCAAGCTCTCTGAAATGGTCTATCGTTAGGTCCCTTTTTGTTGAAAATAGCTTCTTTTAAGACCACGTCTGGTTCACCTTTCGACAGGGTGAACTGCTCCGTGTGGACCCTTTTCTGATGAACCAGGTGGACCCTACACTACGCAATTAGTTGGCGCCTCTGTTTAAGACGTCCGCCAGGTGGCGCCTCTGCTTAGTCAGAAGTCCATAATATTTGAAGCGCCCACTCTGCGCCCCTTGTATTGTACGATTTATAACTTGTGCCAGCGGTCAACGCTTGGCGATGTGAATAAGAACAGCACGTACCGAAGAGAACCCCCGTGTTACCAAGAACCAAGGCACTGACATTGCTACACACTATCCCTGGATGAGAACTCGTCTAGGATCAAGCCATGTGGACACAGTCTGACCCCGGACTCACCAAACGAAAACACAAATGCCAAGCTCCAAGTTTGTTTTCCATTCTGCCGTCGGTCGTCTCACCTCGCGCTACTCCAAGCTCGGCTCCCCAGCCGTCTTTTACCGAGTCACGCTCCCGCCGCACCGATACCGCCGCACCTTTTCTTCTTGCTCTTTGCAACCTTTACCCAGTTCCTACAAACTACCTATCTCATTGCATGATTGTGTGTGGCCCTCAAAAGAAGAATCAGTTGAAATCAATTTACAGTATCTAGAATTACACTGGTCTTTACAACATACATGTCAAGGGAAGGAGAAGATCAAAGAAAGCAGAGGTAGAGGAACGTAGGTCGGCCATCTTCTGGCAAACAACTCTCTACAAACGTCTCACCAATCTCGCCGTGTCCATGGGCCAACGACACTGATTCCATGAAGCATACAACACTTTGTTTGAATTGGTTGACTCTCACTGGAGGGTTCCAAACAGAAATATGTCCGGCGCGGATTCATGCCATGGTATGACCCGTGTCGTGGTGAAGTTTGTTGATAATATTTGTGAAATTGTTGTGAATCTGATGGTCGTGTGCTGTGTTTCTGTGTGGATCCTGTGAGGTTCTCTCTGTTTAATTGTTCCCTATCTGCCTGACCGTATCACTAACCTGGCGACCGCATAACTAACCTGGCTTACAGCATCACTAACCTGGCTGAGCACATCACTAACCTGGCTGACAGCGTCACTTACCTGGCTGAGCGTATCACTTACTTGGCTGACAGTATCACTAACATGGCTGACAGCATCACTAACCTGGCTGAGCACATCACCAACCTGGCTGAGCGCATCACTAACCTGGCTGACAGCGTCACTTACCTGACTGAGCGCATCACTTACTTGGCTGACAGTATCACTAACATGGCTGCCTGCATCACTTACCTGGCTGAGCGCATCACTCTCATGGGATGACCGCATCACTAACTTGGCTGACCGCATCATTTTCAACCTGTCCGATTCAGTAACTGGTGCGTGGGGGAAAATAGGAAGGATTGACAGCATGGATATATTCAAGAATAGATTATCAAAGGAAGAAGAGAAAGAGAAGAGCAATGCGGGAGGTTGAGGACGCTCGCCCTATTCCTCACCCTCATCACCCAATGCGGGAGGTTGAGGACGCTCGCCCTATTCCTACCCTCATCACCCAATGCTGTTACCCTCGCCCTACCCTAATCTCTTGTTGTCCGCTTCAACTAATCATTTTCAGCATACCATAACAACCGGATGTTTTCAAACTTCGCTCGCGGACAGACTTCGGCATTAAATAGAGGCGCAGCTCGTTATCTGGAGGGGCGTTTGGCAGAGATAATTGATTTAGATAAGGAGTCATGTTGATATTATTGATCACCGCTAATTATATGCTAGCCTCATTTTGACACCGGGTCGACGAGAAACGGAATGCGGTAGCGAAAGCAGACGACCACCAACTCTCGTCTGCTTAGCCAAACTTCCATCTTCGCTACTCAACTGCTCGTTTCGTTTTTATTGCAAGTTTTCTTTTTTGGGTCTCTGTGGCGGTCGCCCTTTGAAGCTCCACCGTCTGCTTTCTTTCCTTATATAAAGACATTTAAATCTATTTTAATGTGGAGTGCCTTAAGTGGGGGCTATGTTTCACTGACGGGCTCGTTTATCACCGGCTAGTTGGCCGTTTTCGCTGAGGGTGGTGTGGGAGGGGTAGGGCGGCTGGCTGAATCTGTCGGGCCTCTAATGTAACCACAGACGACGTCAGGGCCAGAAGTCGTTAGAGAAAACGCTTTCCTTTGTCCGCGTCGCCGCGGGCCTAGTGGTTTATGGTCGCCCCGCGTCCTTATCAATCACCATGGTAATGATATCAGCAACAAAAGTTAATTCCTTCGTTCATTAATAAATACATCTGTTCGGTGGGAATTGGCGCGGAAGTTTGCCACAGGCGACCACTACGGTCAACCTCCCCATTTAATAAGTCGAGAAGGCGTTGGTTCTAATCATCTTGAGTCGAGTAAGGGTTGCAATGAAGATGATGCTCATCATATCGGTATTGTAGCGAGGAGTGTGATGCTCATCATATCGGTATTGTAGCGAGGAATGTGATGCTCATCATATCGGTATTGTAGCGAGGAATGTGATGCTTATCATATCGGTATTGTAGCGATGAATGTGATGCTCATCATATCGGTATTGTAGCGATGAATGTGATGCTCATCATATCGGTATTGTAGCGATGAATGTGATGCTCATCATATCGGTATTGTAGCGATGAATGTGATGCTCATCATATCGGTATTGTAGCGAGGAGTGTGATGCTCATCATATCGGTATTGTAGCGAGGAATGTGATGCTCATCATATCGGTATTGTAGCGATGAATGTGATGCTCATCATATCGGTATTGTAGCGAGGAGTGTGATGCTCATCTTATCGGTATTGTACCAGTTTGGTATTGTAAGTTAAATCAAGGAAGAAAGTTACTCTTTGTACAGTTTTCCCTCAGCCTCGTTCTGGTCAAAAGAGCGCAGGTGTAAACGCTAGCTGCTCACAAGTCAAAGGATATAGAATGAAGGAGTCTTAACAATACGTCGCCCTACAATACAGCGACTGGAGTGGTGCACTTAACAATACGTCGCCCTACAAAACAGCGACTGGAGTGGTGCACTTTATGAGGAAGGCGGGGGAGGGAAGGAGACGGAACCATACGTGTTTATTACGTTGTGAAAGTTGGCAAGCGTGTGTAAAATAAGACCCACAATGACAAGTGAACCGCCTTCATAGAGCAGCGCTCCTTGCGGGTTATGGACGCGTTACGAACCCCAGCCGACCTCTGACCCTGGTCTCTTATACATGCATGATCACCCAGTCACTCCCACATCATATTCTCACATTCGTCCATTTCCCATTTCATCTCAAAGAGAAAAAATTCTAATGAATATTAAACTTCTCCTAATTACTTCATGTACAAAAAGTTTCTTTAGAATCGTGCAAAATAGCGAAGTGGTAAGACTTGTCAGCCATGATTCCTACACGTCAGTCCGGCGTGTAGAGGAATTCATCAGCTACCATAATAGACCGAGGCGTAAACAGAGTTATTAAGATGTGACGAGCTCGCTGACGATTTTCATATCTCTATCAAGGGAACAAAAGGAATGATGAAAACGTCACTGCATTCTCCATTTTTTGTTGATTTCACTGTGTAAACGTGGTCGTTCACATCAGGTGTGTGGTGAGGTGGGGTAGTAGGGGGGGGGGGGGGGGTGTTGTTGGGTGTAGGGGTGCGGGGGTGGGGGATTTGCCGGTGTTAAATGAACCATGAGCTCGCTCTGTGACCGGGAATGGCGGAGGGTCGACGTGAGAAGGCGCTGTCTTGTGACAAGCGCTGTTTATCGGGTACCCTGTGTCATTTATCATTGGCGCAGTGTGACAACCCTAATTATTTTGCGAACATTGATAACTACACACTCGCGCTATTAAAGAATCTTCAAAGGGAGGCGGAGGGCTGTGAGCTGTAGGGCTCATTTTTCAATCTAGTTTACCTGCGAAGTGCAACAACACCCCGCCTCCACTCACCAGCTATCATTGTATCACAACTCCCCCTGCCTTCATATTCCACTTAGCTATTGCACCTTTCGATGTCTTGCAGTTTACCGCCACCTCTTAGCCCAGCTTCGCTCTACAGAGCTCCCTTCACGCTACCCCAACTACCTCAGTCAAACAACCCTACCTACCTCTACAGAACCCCTGTCACACGACCCCACCTACCTCTACAGAGCCCCTGTCACACGACCCTACCTACCTCTACAGACACCCCTGTCACACGACCCTACCTACCTCTACAGAACCCCTGTCACACGACCCTACCTACCTCTACAGAACCCCTGTCACACGACCCTACCTACCTCACAAGACCTCTCTACAGAGCTCCTGTCACACGACCCTACTTACCTCTACAGAACCCCTATCACACGACCCTACCTACCTCTACAGAGCTCCTGTTACACGACCCTACCTACCTCTACAGAGTTCCTGTCACACGGCCCTACCTACCTCTACAGAGCTCCTGTCACACGACCCTACCTACCTCTACAGAGCTCCTGTCACACGACCCTACCTACCTCTACAGAACCCCAGTCACACGACCCTACTTACCTCTACAGAGTTCCTGTCACACGACCCCACCTACCTCTACAGAGCCTCTGTCACATGACCCTACCTACCTCTACAGAGTTCCTGTCAAACGACCCTACCTACCGCTATAGAGACCCTGTTACACGACCCTACCTACCTCTACAGAACCCCTATCACACGACCCTACCTACCTCTACAGAGCTCCTTTTACACGACCCTACCTACCTCTACAGAGTTCCTGTCACACGGCCCTACCTACCTCTACAGAGCTCCTGTCACACGGCCCTACCTACCTCTACAGAGCTCCTGTCACACGGCCCTACCTACCTCTTCAGAGCTCCTGTCACACGATATAACCTTGGAATGATGGTAAAATATGTCACCAGCGGAGATGCCCCATGTGACAGTTCGAACGGCTATTTAGCTGAGAACAACCAAATAGCCCGCCAATTCACGCCTTACTTCGCTTTCAGAACTTAAAGCTCGACTATAACTCGATCATTCCACGTGGTTTACTTAGCAATTTGTCCTGATTCATAGCGACATTTGACAGCATCGTGATCTATAACACGCTCCGCCCCAGGTGTGTACGATTGCTCTGCTAATCAGAAAGTAGAAGAATTTTGAAGGGTTCGAAAGTTTATTGACGATCGTAGGTGAATATTGGATTAATAAAGAACAGAAAGATCAACTCTGCCGGCAGATTTATTGTTTTTCGCAATGGGAGAGTGGATGGATGACTAGGAGTAGGGCTATGATAACGACGACGACTGAAATAAACATGGGTGACGACGACGGATAAATATATGGGTGATGATGACGACAGAAATAGAGATGGGTGACGACGACGACATAAATATAGATGGGTGATGATGACGACAGCAATAGAGATGGGTGACGACGACGACATAAATAGAGATGGGTGATGACGACGACGGCAATAGAAAATGGTGACCTCCTAGCCCTGGGTGGCCCTGGTACTTATGAGCCATTCCAACACGTACTTGTGCCCCTTCACCCTCTTTGTGCTGAAGTCCCTCCAGCGGCATATGCCTACTGGACCATAAAGTGTCCCTCTCTGCCTCTCATTACCTGACGCCCTCATCATATATGACCCTCTTCCATTTCTCCAATAAAACAGCCAATGAAACCATAAGCTTTGTTAGTTCCTCGCATCTCCCGAGAAACGTGTAGAAATTGAATCTAATGCAGATTTAGGCTGTAAGCACAATGCTTGCTAATGAATGCGCAATGAACGCTTTTTGTGAAGAGGCGATGGCATTCTTTTGTCTGTTTCCTGTGTCCGCGAAGTGACAGGCCTCACAGCTTGGACTTCACAACCTCCCAACCTACCTAACGCCCTCCCACAAAAGGCCACCATATTCCAGTCGAATCACAAAGAATATGTTTATGTAGATTGCTAGTTGACTGCAGCATCGCCTCATTTACGATGTAGTCCAACGAAACGTGTTTTCTTGATTATGCTCCGGTGAGGAACTTCTAGGACAATAAACAGCGATTGTTGTCCGTTGTCTGTGGATCTATTGTCGGCCTGTAGGTGTGGCTAACGAGCGGACACACTTCAGAGAGAAGGAACAACTCGCCGTCAATGTGATATCGCAGATATGGAGGCACGCGAGGGCAACTTGACCGGTAGCGCGATGGAGGTCACCTTCCTCATCGACAGTTTAACACGAAGGAGGTCACCTTCCTCATCGACAGTTTAACACGAAAGAGGTCACCTTCCTCATCGACAGTTTAACACGAAGGAGGTAACCTTCCTCATCGACCATTTAACACGAAGGAGGTCACCTTCCTCGTCGACCATTTAACACGATGGAGGTCACCTTCCTCATCGACCAGTTAACACGATGGAGGTCACTTTCGTTCTTATCACCAGTGTATTTTGTTATACTCAGACAATGTATTTATCCCTGGTTATATCGTTGTAGCCAGACTATATTCTTGCTACCAGTGTTTATTGTAATAGCCAGACTATATTATCACCGGTCTATATTGTTATCTTATCACCCGGCCATATTTGTAGAAGCAGCCTATCTTGTACTAACCAGCGTGTGTGATTTGTTGTTATTTGGTATTAATGTATAGGAAATAGTTAATTCTAAATCTCGATGCGCTCATTAGCCACACCTGCTGGTGCGCCTGCCCGCTTTTCCAACCTGCATTCGAGTTAATGATCGCTCAGACAAGATGAGCGGCCCTCGCCCTGAAAACGAATTAAAAAACTAACATATTGACAAGCGATTAGTGAAGCGGTACTGTAAATAGGAAGTTGGTAGGATTGAGTAGAATTGGTGCCAGATGCTTGGTGGAGCATAGGATGCAGGGTGGAACATAGGATGCTGGGTGGAGCATAGGATGCTGGGTGGTGCATAGGATGCTGGGTGGTGCATAGGATGCTGGGTGGTGCATAGGATGCAGGGTGGAACATAGGATGCTGGGTGGTGCATAGGATGCTGGGTGGAGCAGAGGACGCTGGGTGGAGCATAGGATGCTTGGTGGAGCATAGGATGCTGGGTGGAGCATAGGATTCTGGGTGGAGCATAGCTGGGTGGAGCATAGGATGCTGGGTGGTGAATAGGATGCTGGTTGGAGCATAGGATGCTGGCTAATACATAGGGAAGCGTTAGAACACCTCATTCTCACGGCACCCTCACGGCACCCTCACGGCACCCTCTCGGCACCCTCTCGGCACCCTCTCGTCGCACAGCCCAACAAACATGCGCTCGATGTGGGCGGCCAATAACGTCGGCTGTTACCATCCGATCCCGTGCGCTACCAGGTCGGACGGAGGTGACCGTAAGCTGAGCTAAGTGAGGTCGAGGTATGAGGTAAGATGAGGTAGCTGTAGGGTGGGCTGTGTGAGGTCGAGGTATGAGGTGAGATGATGTAGCTGTAGGGTGGGCTGTGTGAGGTCGAGGTATGAGATGAGATGAGGAAGCTGTAGGGTGGGCTGTGTGAGGTCGTGGTATGAGGTGAGATGAGGTAGCTGTAGGGTGGGCTGTGTGAGGTCGTGGTATGAGGTGAGATGAGGTAGCTGTAGGGTGGGCTGTGTGAGGTCGTGGTATGAGGTGAGATGAGGTATCTGTAGGGTGGCCTGTGTGAGCTTCCAGCATCATGATATACCTGCTCCATGATATACCTGCTCCATGATAAACCTGCTCCATGACAAACCTGCTCCATGATATACCTGCTCCATGACAAACCTGCTCCATGATATACCTGCTCCATGATATACCTGCTCCATGATAAACCTGCTCCATGATAAATCTGCTCCATGATAAACCTGCTCCATGATAAAACTGATCCATGATATACCTACTCCATGATAAACCCGCAGAACACCCGGGCTGATTCACTGCCCTTCCCGCTTCTCCTTCCTGACAGCGACGCGCGTCTCATACAACTGATTAAATTCCGTCTTCGATCACTTGTCGTCGAGCTGTTTACTTATCGTCATAGCTGTTCATAACCCCCCCCCCCCCACCCCCACCCACGTAACTCATCACAAATGAACCAAACATAACACTTCCGCCTATTAATTGACAGTGACATTTTACACAGACATTATTGAGATTTCTTGTAATGCCCAGTTTATCCGGCCTTCGCCATCGCAGCCGTCCTATTTAGGTTCAATCCCCTTCCATTTTCGATTTGTCCGTTCGCAAAGTTTGCCTAACTCCAATACAAGCCGCAGCGAGATGAGTTTTCTCTCCTGCTCGACGACTGGTTCGTTTCATCACACTCAATCGTTGAGAGAGGTTTTTTCACCAAGTAAATAAGTCTGAATGCATAGAGTAGGCCGAAGATAACAAAATTGAAAACGGTGTGGATTTCTCGGCTGCTTGGACGGAGCGGCACTGCTGGAGGGAGCATGAAGCACTGGACGGTCTGCATTAGGTCGTCACGTCAGGCCACGATCTGTCGCCAGTATGGTTCGATTGTAAGCACAAGTGTATAAGTGTATGACTTTATTGTGTATGTGCGTGTGCTTGGCCCTATATGTATATATCCGCGTGAATATGTGTGCGTTAGTGTATGTGCGATATATATATATATATATATATATATATATATATATATATATATATATATATATATATATATAAATATATATATATATATATATATATATATATATACTTAACATGGAGGATGACGGAAGGTTGCTAAACGGAGATGTTGACAGACGGAATAGATGGAAATCTCCGTGTGAGAAGTTAACGAGCGGGGAGAATCGACCATTATTATTAAAAGGCAGAAAGGACGTGCACGGATGGAATGGTAACTGGGGAAGAAAATAACGCCGTGTGGGTCTACAAAGAATATACGTAAATATATATATATATATATATATATATATATATATATATATATATATATATATATATATATATATATATATATATATATATATATATATATATATATATATATATATATATATATATACGTATATTCTGTAGACCCACACAACTTCAAATTGCTTCACCCAAAGCCATCGCGCAGGCGTACAGTCGCGAACGCTAACCAAGGGAGCAGATGAATTCGTGGAGGATAAAACTGATTTGCCCCTTGGAGATGTCGGGAAATACTCGAAGCTATCAATGGTGAGAGTTTAGTAACAGGGTACACCCGTACACGATGAGTGTTGATGGACTTCACAAGACTGGCCTCGCTATCTGTCCGCTGCCCGAGCTCCTATGCATCTTCCCTTCTTATTGCATCGCCTCTTCTCCGTGTTTTTATGAACGCGCCCAGACAAAGTGATCGTATTCAGTGCTATGGATTCCTTCGCCTGCCCTACAAAGAGCTTCCCTACTCTTAACCGTGTCATTGCACGGCCCACGAGCCGTCTTACTCCCCCTGCCCCTCTGCCTACAGTCATTTAAACGAGGACATCTTAATAGGATAGACAGCTCGGGAATTGGAGTGGCGAAATTAGCTTCTCAGCTCCCTGTGCGCGCTCATGAAATATGCTCCAGCTAATTGGCTTACTCACCTCCTGATTGGCGGCTCAGACGTTCACCCTGTGATTGGCTGGGCGGTTGCCTAATAGGCGTGGCTTACCGGAATATTAGGGCGTGAAAATGTTAAGCGCTATGTATCTGCATCAGCCGCAAAAGACGTTCCTGCGTGGCAGTGGTAGGAGCGAATTGGACTTGTTAGGGTCGTCGCCAGAGTAAACTAACGGAACTCCTCACTTCGTCCATGAATTGTCGGATCTGATTCAAGAGAAGAATCGAAAGACGGTACGATAGATTCCAGATATATTCGAGCGATTCCAGGTAGACTCGAGCGAACGCCTGACCTGTGGTCGCTCGGAAGCTTTATGTCGTCGGCTCCGTATCCGGTCACGATGATGGACATACGAGCCGAAATGGCACAGCTTCAGTCCGCCGCCGGATTGACATCCCGGCGACTTCCTTTCCACACTATTCCTTCAGGATTCTTCCCAACGGGATTTCCCGGATCAGCCAACTTTTCGCCCGGAATACACCACTTGCCCTGTCGAGACTTGGGATCTGTGTCCCGATCGGGATTCTTGCCTCCTTCGCACTTTTCTAGAGGAATGCCTTCGTTGGGAGCTGGGAAGCCTCTTCGCTTTACCTTAGAGGATTTGGTTCAGGAGCATCAACAGCGGGCGGGGAGCATGCCGGGTCCTCCGGGCGCCCAGGGGCCCAGGGTGCTGCAGTCCCCGGCGAGTCCGCTTAACTTCCCCGACTCGCCCTCGCCCAATGCGCACCATCACCACCACTCGATGCATCAACCAATGAAATCAGGTAAGTTCTGATAAGTTTCGAGTTTATAACACATAGATCAAACGGAAAATGGAAATGAATACGAGACATGCCGGGAATGTGGATCTATTTTACATCTGTCAATTAATGTCGAACAAAATTCGCCATTGCGACCTTTAAGAAATTAGAAAGGTCTTTTCGTGGATGTGGGTATCTTAAAACTGGTGCAGTTTGAGGTTCGCCACAAGCTCTGCTCGGGTGAAGTTAATGCTTGAGAGATATTCATAGTCTCACTTGAGAGAGTCGTCAATATCGTGGGGCGGGTGCGTCACGCCGCGTCTCATCGACGAGGCGGACGACGTGAGTTGGCTCGCGTCAAGTCGAGTTCTTGACGAGCGACTTGGCAATGTGACGTCATAAGACTTCAATCTCGTTAACGTACCGTCATAAGAGTTCCCTCTCGTTAACGTGACGTCATTTCGTGAACGCCTTGACGCTTACATCCCCTCCCCATCTATAACTACCAACTCTTCTGAAAACGAACAACTTTATCCAGCGGCGTAGAATGCTATGTTTTATCCAGCTCACAGATGTACATATTCGCATCGATTTTTTGTACCAAATGTTTTGTAATTTCACTACAACCCACCCAGCCCCCACAAGACTCAGCGCTGACACCCCACCCAGCCCAAACAAGACTCAGCGCGGACACCCCACCCAGCTCCCACCAAATTCCGCGTGGACACCCTACCCAGCCCCCACGAAACTCCGCGTGGACACCCTACCCAGCCCCCACCAAATTCCGCGTGGACACACCCGTATCTATCTCCAGACGATCCATATTCGACACCATATTGCATCACGATAATGATTAATTTAATCAAAATCCTATATGGATGAAGAACGCGCTTGCCCGGTGTGGTTTTCATTGCGCCCGGTATTGACTTGGGCCTCGTATTTCACCCCGACTTGCCCGTCTTCGTCCTGACTTACGAGGGCGTCATTAAGGAAACTGGTCGATGAGAATTAGTGCCGTGTAATTAGCCCTAATTAGACAAGGACTCGTTATCAATTGTCCGACACCGAGCGAGTGAAATGTTTCCCCTGCTTAGCTTTACCATCAGCAAGACGCGTGACGTCACATGCTGACAGACAGCACGGGTAAATACAGACTATATCAAGCTGTTCAATAAGATTAGATTTCTAATTTGGATAGGTGGAACACATGGACAAATGCTGACGAGAAAAAGCCGTCCTAGAATTCAAGCGTTAGATGATGTAGAATAGATTGTGGACGCATCATGGCGCATCAGACGTAAACAAATCCAAAGCCAATTGGTCATATCCGGGTGAACGAGGAAGTTACAGGGAATCATGGAGTAGCTTTCGTATTTGTTTAGGGTTAGGGTCATTAGTCACTTTTTGGTTACATTTGATAAACTCAAATCACTCATTTTTAGTTTAGAAAAACAACTATCGTCATTATACTTGGCGAGGTACCGTTGCCTCGGCAGCTTTTGATACACCTTTTCGACAGTTGACGAACATTTCTAACGACGTTTTTCGCCTTTGTTTTTCGTAGATAGTTCACCAGATGGCGCTGACGACTGTCACGACGAAGGCAGCGGCAGTAAGCGCAGGCGCACTCGCACCAACTTCACGGGTTGGCAATTAGAGGAATTAGAAAGAGCATTTCAAGACAGCCACTATCCGGACGTGTTCATGAGGGAGGCGCTGGCGCTGAAACTCGACCTGGTCGAGTCTAGAATACAGGTGATTATAGATTATACGGGTTTTTCTAGTTTAGATGTGAAACTTTAATTCGTGGTTGTATGATTATGAGGTTTAATGCGTGGTCGGTGGCTTATTGGATGTATGATTAAGAGGTTTGATGCGTGGTCGGTGGCTTATTAGATGCATGATTATGAAGTTTGATGCGTGGTCGGTGGCTTATTGGATGTATGATTATGAGGTTTGATGCGTGGTCGGTCGTTAAGTTTTGATTTTTAGAGATGGTCGAGGTGTTCATAATGATACCACCTGGATAATACGGGCTTTATGACGTCAATCGAATTGTACATGTCGATACAAGAATAGCGCTCGCCTTGTGTTGTTCAGCGTTCTCACCTGTTCCTGATTGGTGCTTTCTTGACAGGTGTGGTTTCAAAATCGGCGCGCCAAGTGGAGGAAGAAGGAGAACACGAAGAAAGGGCCGGGCCGCCCTCCTCACAACGCCCAGCCACACACGTGTAGCGGCGAGCCCATCTCCTCAGAGGAACTCTCACGTAGAGAAAAAGAACGCGAGGATAAGAAGAAGCGAAAACAAGCCGAGAGACTTCACCGAATGCAATGGAAGCGCAAGTCGACCTCGACAAGCGGTGGCGACGAGAGTCGGTCGGAGGCCGACTTTGGGACGCAGGGATCGGTGAACTGGGGTGTCGAGGACGAAGTCGATGTGGTCGGTGACGAACAGCCACCCAAATCACCCCTGTCCACAGGAAGGTCATTGGAAGTAGAGGAAGAGGTCAAGTCGCCGGGACTTGTTTCCACCTTCAGCATAGACCATCTTCTACAGACGCCGAAGGTCCCACGGGGACGTCGCCCGAACTCCAAATACCCGCGCGTCCAGGCGTGCAAGTCGATGAGTCTCTCCTCCTGCGGCTTCCTGCCTTTCTTCCCAATCACCCAGCCCGTTGGCTTCAAAGTTGAGTGTCTTTCAGAAAGCGCCGATCTGCTTCCGGTAAATGAACACTCCCCGAGAGACATGAACCACCGGAATAATAACGATATAGAGAAAGACTCGAGTGAAAATCTAATGGCCGCCAGCTCCGCCGTGTGTTGTCACGTGAACAGTAGCTCACCCAATCAGGACTGGCATTCAGACACACGTGATCAAGTGACGTCATCACAAGCTATTGATTGTGATACTTGCTACACTGCTGATAAGGTGTCATGTGACTTGTCTCCGTCTGAGCGGGATATCATCACGACGCATGCGCTAGATGTTGACTGTGCAGAGGAAGCCAATGAGAGCTCCTAATGCCGCCAGGCTGTCGATCACCTAGTCGAACAATTCATGTTTCATTTACAATATTCCTTGAGACACGAGGTTTTAAATTTATTACTATACATGTAAATATGCATAGAGTTTTGATGGTTATGGCGAAATAAATGTAAAGAATTGACCAATGTTGCTTCCTCGTCAATTGCCCACAATGGTTTGAAATGAATCAATCCCCCTTCTCAACCCCCCTTCTCGATTCCCCTTCTCAATCCCCCTTCTCAATCCCCCTTCTCAATCCCCTTTCTCAATCCCCATCAATTTTCATTTCTTCATTCGATATAATCTTTAAATTTGTTTATGGGTGTCTTGTGTGATTTCATTTTGTTGTCATCAATCTATACCGAATGGCCTAAAGCTGTATTGTAACAACGCTAGACTACCCACTAACGCCACGAGGTCACGGGAGGTGCTGGATAAGTAAGAGTTGATGTAGAGGTGCGGGATTAGTAAGAGTTGATGTAGAGGTGCGGGATTAGTAAGAGTTGATGTAGAGGTGCAGGAATAGTAAGAGTTGCTGCAGAGATGCGGGAATAGTAAGAGTTGATGCAGAGGTGCAGAAATAGTAAGAGTTGCTGCAGAGGTGCAGGAATAGTAAGAGTTGCTGTAGAGGTGCAGGAATAGTAAGAGTTGCTGCAGAGGTGCAGGAATAGTAAGAGTTGCTGTAGAGGTGCAGGAATAGTAAGAGTTGCTGCAGAGGTGCAGGAATAGTAAGAGTTGCTGCAGAGGTGCAGGAATAGTAAGAGTTGCTGTAGAGGTGCAGGAATAGTAAGAGTTGCTGTAGAGGTGCAGGAATAGTAAGAGTTGCTGTAGAGGTGCAGGAATAGTAAGAGTTGCTGTAGAGGTGCAGGAATAGTAAGAGTTGCTGTAGAGGTGCAGGAATAGTAAGAGTTGCTGTAGAGGTGCAGGAATAGTAAGAGTTGCTGAGAGGTGCAGGAATAGTAAGAGTTGCTGCAGAGGTGCAGGAATAGTAAGAGTTGCTGCAGAGGTGCAGGAATAGTAAGAGTTGCTGTAGAGGTGCAGGAATAGTAAGAGTTGCTGTAGAGGTGCAGGAATAGTAAGAGTTGCTGTAGAGGTGCAGGAATAGTAAGAGTTGCTGTAGAGGTGCAGGAATAGTAAGAGTTGCTGCAGAGGTGCAGGAATAGTAAGAGTTGCTGTAGAGTGTGCAGGAATAGTAAGAGTTGCTGTAGAGGTGCAGGAATAGTAAGAGTGCTGCAGAGGTGCAGGAATGTAAGAGGTGCAGGAATAGTAAGAGTTGCTGTAGAGGTGCAGGAATAGTAAGAGTTGCTGTAGAGGTAGCAGTTGATGAGAGGTAGTAAGAGTTGCTGTAGAGGTGCAGGAATAGTAAGAGTTGCTGTAGAGGTGCAGGAATAGTAAGAGTTGCTGTAGAGGTGCGGAATTAGTAAGAGTTGCTGTAGAGGTGCAGGAATAGTAAGAGTTGCTGTAGAGGTGCGGGATTAGTAAGAGTTGCTGTAGAGGTGCGGGATTAGTAAGAGTTGCTGTAGAGGTGCGGGATTAGTAAGAGTTGCTGTAGAGGTGCGGGATTAGTAAGAGTTCTGTTGTTCATGAAGGTAATCCCGGCGTCGTTGACCCTGGATTCGATATCGCCCCTTTTCCCCGCACTCCCTATCGCCCGACCTGCACGGCTCTATACGCGACACGGCTATATGCGACACGGCTTTACGCGACTCGCATGTAGCAGAGTTGATAGCCTAATTCACGCTGGTTAATATAATGTATATGTCTGGATAAATCGATGGATTCCCGTTCATCTGGTGTGTAATGACTGAATTAGAGGCATATGGGAGCACCGGGAGCGAGCGGGTTCTAGCATGATATCAAACAAACACTAGCATTCATCATAGACTTAATTGCTGTACATGTCGTGCCCCTGGCGGGAGTGGATCATCTGTATAGTACCTGTCTACGCACGAACACCTGGCTGCCCCCCTCGACATGGGCTGGGATGACAATCAAAGGCTAATAGGCCAATGAGCACGATTCGTATCCCATGAGATAATCCGAGCAGTCTACAACTTATTTCGTACTGACGCTTTGAACAAATAGCCCGGCGTTGACAAAGGTGAGGTACATATGTAAGGGACGGACGAGGAGATGAGGGTTGGCAGGTGATATTGAAGGTGTATGCTTAGAAGTAGCGTGATTAGCACGACGCCATTCCGGCAGAACGGCAAGCTGCGGGCTCATCGTACATGGCGAATATATTTTAAACGGCTGCCAAGCCCGACCTAGTCCTTCGCCCGTACAGAACAAATCACGCCTTCCTTCGCCCGTACAGAACAAATCACACCTTCCTTCGCCCGTAAAGAACAAATCACGCCTTCTTTCGCCCGTACAGACCAAATCAGGCCTTCCTTCGCCCGTACAGACCAAATCAGGCCTTCCTTCGCCCGTACAGACCAAATCAGGCCTTCCTTCGCCCGTACAGACCAAATCAGGCCTTCCTTCGCCCGTACAGACCAAATCAGGCCTTCCTTCGCCCGTACAGACCAAATCACGCCTTCCTTTCCCCGTACAGACTAATTCACGCCTTCCTTCGTCCGTACAGACTAATTCACGCCTTCCTTCGTCCGTACAGACCAAATCAGGCCTTCCTTTCCCCGTACAGACCAAATCAGGCCTTCCTTCGCCCGTACAGACCAAATCAGGCCTTCCTTCGCCCGTACAGACCAAATCAGGCCTTCCTTCGCCCGTACAGACCAAATCAGGCCTTCCTTTGCCCGTACAGACCAAATCAGGCCTTCCTTTCCCCGTACAGACCAAATCAGGCCTTCCTTTCCCCGTACAGACCAAATCAGGCCTTCCTTCGCCCGTACAGACCAAATCACGCATTCCTTCGTCAGTACAGACTAATTCACGCCTTCCTTCGTCCGTACAGACCAAATCACGCCTTCCCTTCGCCATCATTTATAGGAAAGGCAAAGTTACCACATGGAATCTTATAAGGGGGAAAGAATGTAACCTTCACACTCACTGAAGTGGGGGGGGGGGGGAATGTAACCTTCGCACTTACTGAAGTGGGAAGGAATGTAACCTTCACACTTACTGAAGTGGGAAGGAATGTAACCTTCACACTTACTAAAGTGGGAGGGAATGTTACCTTCACACTTACTAAAGTAGGAGGGAATGTAACCTTCACACTCACTGAAGTGGGAGGGAATGTAACCTTCACACTCACTGAAGTGGGAGGGAATGTAACCTTCACACTTACTGAAGTGGGGGAGGGAATGTAACCTTCACACTTACTGAAGTGGGAAGGAATGTAACCTTCACACTTACTAAAGTGGGAGGGAATGTTACCTTCACACTTACTAAAGTGGGAGGGAATGTAACCTTCACACTCACTGAAGTAGGAGGGAATGTAACCTTCACACTCACTGAAGTGGGAGGGAATGTAACCTTCACACTTACTGAAGTGGGAGGGAATGTAACCTTCACACTCACTGAAGTGGGAGGGAATGTAACCTTCACATTCACTGAAGTGGGAGGGAATGTAACCTTCACACTTACTGAAGTGGGAGGGAATGTAACCTTCACACTTAATGAAGTGGGAGGGAATGTAACCTTCACACTCACTGAAGTGGGAGGGAATGTAACCTTCACACTCACTGAAGTGGGAGGGAATGTAACCTTCACACTTACTGAAGTGGGAGGGAATGCAACCTTCACGCTTAATGAAGTGGGAGGGAATGTAACCTTCACACTTACTGAAGTGGGAGGGAATGTAACCTTCACACTTACTGAAGTGGGAGGGAATGCAACCTTCACACTGTCTGAAGTGGGAGGGAATGTAACCTTCACACTTACTGAAGTGGGAGGGAATGTAACCTTCACACTTACTGAAGTGGGAGGGAATGTAACCTTCACACTTACTGAAGTGGGAGGGAATGTAACCTTCACACTTACTGAAGTGGGAGGGAATGTAACCTTCACACTTACTGAAGTGGGAGGGAATGCAACCTTCACACTGTCTGAAGTGGGAGGGAATGTAACCTTCACACTCACTGAAGTGGGAGGGAATGTAACCTTCACACTTACTGAAGTGGGAGGGAATGTAACCTTCACACTCACTGAAGTGGGAGGGAAGAACCTTCACACTTACGCTGGGAGGGAATGTACACCTTCACACTCACGCTACCGACACTGACACGACAACACCGCTACTGACACGACAACACCGCTACTGACACGACAACACCGCTACTGACACGACAACACCGCGAACAACACCACTACTGACAATACCGCTACTGAAGTTCATCAGTTCTTGTAAAGATGCCCCGGTCGTTCAGAGAGGCCATTTTGTTCGATTGCATTCCTTTCAGTTTTATTGGAGGACAAGTCGTTTGTTTGCTCTCCAGCTTTACCACGACCCTGTTCATGGACATCAAAGGCGAGGAGACTGATGACCAAAATAGAGCCTCATGATTGAGGTGCCGTCGACACATCATTAAGCAACAAGTAAGCGGGCCCTAAGTGGAAAGTTTAATGGACAGCAGGCAAACTCAACTCGTTAGAACAGCTAAGTCAATTTATTGCAAGATAATTATCAGCTGGAGTAAGTTGGATTTTTTTCCGTCGAATTCAAACAGCCAATTAGGTAAGAAATTGGATGGGTTGATGCGAGTGGATGAGAGTGGAACGTCGTCTGGTGGAGGGTTATAAGTCGTAGCTGCCCTTACGCGCGGGATGTACGATGAGGAATGGTGATGTCGGGTGATTGTGGTGGAATAATGAAGAGCTTATCAGAGATGTCCACGTGATACCGTGATGGATGGAGCGTCCCATCGCTTAGCGCTTGTCAACATGTGACAAAACGAGACCTTGGTGAACTTACAGTCTAGAGCAGCGAATGAGAGGGTGTGTGTGTGTGTGTGTGTGTGTGTGTGTGTGTGTGTGTGTGTGTGTGTGTGTGTGTGTGTGTGTGTGTGTGTGTGTGTGTGTGTGTGAATGTGTGAGAATGTGTGTATGTGTGTTTGTGTGTGTGTGTGTTTGTATGTGTTTATGTGTGTTCGTGTGTGTGTATGTCTGTTTGTGAGTGTGTGTGTGTTTGTGTGTTTGTGTGTTTGTGTGTGTGTGTGGGTCTGTGTGTGTGTATGTGTGTGTATTTGTGTGTGTATGTGTGTATGTATGTGTATGTGTGTGTGGGTCTGTGTGTGTATGTGTGTGGGTCTGTGTGTGTGTTGTGGAAGCAGGGGGACCTGAGCAGGTTTGGTTATCATCATCACCATCATCATCATCATCAACAACATCATCATCATCATCATCATCATCAATCGCCAAAATCCATATCAGCATCATCTTGAATATCCTATTTACTGTCGTCATAATCACCATTCTCATCCTATTCTCCATCCTCATCATTAACAACGACACGATTTAACAATGACACCTTCACGTTTAACTAAGTCGGCAGCTCGTGACCTCTTCAAGTTCGGTATCATAATGAAAACTTAGGTTCCGTTGTATTCTCCTTATGTTATATGTTATAATGAATGCATATTTGCGTTGTGTTGTCTTAATGTACGGTGTTATCATGAATGCATAGTCCTGTGTTATCCTCTTAATTCTCGGTGTTATAATGAATGCAAAGTCCTGTTTGATGGTTTGAGCCTGGGTTACTATCAAGTATTCCGCTAGGAGGTTGGGTCTGGACTGCCAGATGGCCTCGTCGGCCGCCTTGCCTCGCCGGACCATCGCACAACACTGCACTAGAAATTGTTATTCTCCTCAATAGAATTGTGATTATCTTGTCGTAATTGATATCCATTCATTTGCATGTCCACTTCCGCTTCCGCTTCGATGCCCACTTCACAAATGCTGGGCCAATTGCGACCAGTCAAGGAGCAGGCGAGAAAAAGTAGAAAATGGCGCGCTCTCTTGGAGCCCCTCCGAGCCGTGTTGTCAAAGGACACACGTGTTGATGTGGGCCATGAA
Source organism: Urechis unicinctus (assembly GCA_034190875.2). Taxonomy (NCBI): domain Eukaryota; kingdom Metazoa; phylum Annelida; class Polychaeta; order Xenopneusta; family Urechidae; genus Urechis; species Urechis unicinctus. Next base: position 13,784,317 of record CM067347.1, read on the forward strand.
TTGAAACTGTACTCCAGGAAGCCTGATACTAGATTAACTTCTTCACCCATCGTTCACTCTGTTTGTATACTCATCCAAAGTTCCCACACGCTTCACGAGACTGTAATTACCAGGATGAGGGCCAGTCAGACACAGCCAAGATGACTGCCAATCCCTGCTAACTCTTGAATAATTCATTAACGGCGTGCGCATTCAGAGTTGATGCCGTGATGGAAAGTGTAACACTAGGCTGCGTCAACATATGACATATGTTATGATAGACTCTATGAATACCTTAGCGAAAGCAACGCTGTGCCAATAATACTTGATGTTGGATCACTACGACAAGCAAGCTTTTGAATATGTCATTGTGAATGGAACCAACCAAGAGAAAATGGCCGGCGTCCGACTTGCTTTATTTGCGCACCCACACACGAACTGCCGCTCAATCTTAGCGAACACGTGACATCAGTCGACATCATTTATATATATATATATATATATATATATATATATATATATATATATATATATATATATATATATATATATATATATATATATATATATATATATATATATACATATATGACATTTGGTTTGCTGGGTTCCAAATCAAGAAAATGATATGAAGTGGCGATTACTTTAAGAAAACTAGCACAGACGACAAGAAGAAACACATTATCGCTCACGACCTCATTAGATCACAGCTCCGCACCGCTCTCGTCTAATGATAATCTAATAGAATGTCAAAACTGTTCCTGCTTCCGCGCAAATTCAATCGTGGAGTCGGTCACCCATATGATTTCTCATCATTTGCGTGTCAGGATTATTTATGATCCAATCTAGCGCTGACTTGACGAGCAGTCAAGTGAGCCCGCGATTCGCTCAGTCGTCGGCCCGCAACTCATAGTTGACGCTTTCTGTGGATGTCTGCGGCTGATTCATGGCCAACTGAGACAAGTCTGGGCTCTTATAAAAAAGTAGAACTTACCAAAATATCTCAGAAGAATGAAGATGACATATCGAATGAGATATCAAATCTATTTGACACTCAATTAGGGCTGATTGAACGATTCTTCTCTGAAGGAAAGAATAATGATTTTGAAAATAAAATCTTAAGAGCTGTAAATGAGGAACTATTGTCGGGTGCTTTGTTTGTTTATGCAGCAATGATTTGATGGTGAGGTTCGCGCGGACGCTGAATGGCGGCGGGACAGAGAATCTCCCCCTACGAGCAGGCGTTGTACAAGGTGACGGAAAAGGGGGAGAGGCGCTCATTTCAACATTCACTGTATAGCGACGGGATAGGGAATATCTGCGTTCATTATGACGCTGTATAGCGACGGGATGGGGAATAAATGCGTTCATTCTAACGCTGTATGGCGACGGGATAGGGAATATATGCGTTCATTCTGATGCTGTATGGCGATGGGATAGGGAATTTCTGCGTTCATTCTGACACTGTATTGCGACGGGAAAGGGATAATCTTCGTTCATTCTGACGCTGTATGGTGACGGGATAGGGAATATGTGCGTTCATTCTGTGAGACACTGTATGGCGACGGGATGGGGAATATATGCGTTCATTCTGACGCTGTATGGCGACGGGATAGGGAATATTTGCGTTCATTCTGACGCTGTACTGCAACGGGAAAGGGAAGATCTGCGTTCATTCTGACGCTGTATGGCGACGGGATGGGGAATATATGCGTTCATTCTGACGCTGTATGGCGACCGGATAGGGAATTTCTTCGTTCATTTTGTCGCTGTATGGCGACGGGAGAGGGTATATTTGCGTTCTGGTCAAAAGCTCTTGAGCATGGTCAACCAACTTCCCATATCCCGCACACGATGCCATGTTGATTTCTCATCGTTGACACAGTTCCATAACTCAACGCATGCCCTCCTCCCACTTGCAACAACATATCGCCATACATATACGCGCGTTTCCAACCGACTCTCTCTCCAGAAAGTTAATATTTGTTTTTCTGACAAAACGAGATAGTTTCGACTTAGAATTATACCAATTCCCCAATTAATGCGGCGACTTGTGAAGCGTGATGATTACGGCATTGTAGCGTTGAGATGATTGTCCCCACAGCCCCGCCTCCTTATCCATACACATATGCGCAGCTGCCATAACAAAAACTTGCTGGCTCAACGAGAAAAGAAAGACTTTTGAGTACAGATTGTTAAAAAAACAGCGATCTGTGGGGTGAGTTGCGCCGGGTGAGGTGGGCCGGGTGGGTAGCATGCTATCCGTTCTGTTGTCCACGCTGCATATTGCGGGAAGCAGCTGGGATGACGACGAGCGCTGCAGTGGGGACTGGGCCATACCAAAAAAGCTCCTGATCAGAATCAAATGCAGTTCGCTTTTGTCGATTTAAACAGCGGCGCATATCGATATGTACTTAAATTGCAGTATATATGTTTATGAAATGAAAGCCATTTCCATATGAACTCGCTTGGGTCTGAAGAACAACAAAGTAAACCTGGTGAAGCGAGTTATTACAGGAGCGACAATATGCCAAACGACAATCCTTCTGAATCAATGTCAAAACTAAGGATCGAACAAAAATAGCAAAGAGAGAAAGATAGAGAACGGGCGAATATCACAGAGAGAGAAAGATAAAGAAAGGGCGAAGATTGAGAAAAAGTGAAAATAACAGAGAGAGTAAGATAGAGAAAGAGTGAATATCACAGAGAGAGAAAGATAGAGAACCGGCGAATATCACAGAAAGAGTAAGATAGAGAAAGAGTGAATATCACAGAGAGAGAAAGATAGAGAACGGGCGAATATCACAGAAAGAGAAAGATAGAGAAAGAGTAAATATCTCAGAGAGAGAAAGATAGAATACGAGCGAATATCATAGAGAGAAGGAGATAGAGAAAAGGCAAATATCACAGAGAGAGAAAGATAGTGAATAGGCGAATGTCACAGTGAGAGAAAGACAGAGAGAGAGAGAGAGAGAGTGATTATCACAAAGGGAGGAAGATAGAGAAAGAGTGAATACAACAGAAATCAATATATAGAGGAAGGGCGAATTTCACAGCGAGAGAGAAAATTTGAGCATGTGCCAATATCACAGAGAGAGAAAGATAGAGAACGGGCGAATATTAGATAGAGAGAGAGAGAGAGAGAGAGAGAGAGAGAGAGAGAGAGAGAGAGAGAGAGAGAGAGAGAGAGAGAGAGAGAGAGAGAGAGAGAGAGAGAGAGAGAGAGAGAGAGAGAGAGAGAGAGAGAGAGAGAGAGAGAGAGGAAGGGCAAATATCACAGAGAGAGAAAGAGAGAGAAAGAGTGAATGTCGGAGAAAGAGCGAATATCACGGAAAGAGAATGATAATGACTGGCGAATATCACAGAGAAAACGAGATAGAGAAAGTGCAAATATCCCAGAGAGATAGACAAAGAACGAGAGAATTTCTCAGGGAGAGAAAGGTAAAGAAAGGACGAAGATTGAGAAAAAGTGAACATAACAGAGATAGTAGTCAAGGTCCCCTAGCCTGTTGGCTGCGGGCCCTGTTTACATGTTAATGGTATTCAATGGTCTCGCCAACAGTCTAGGATAGGGTACCGTCTTGAACTGGAACAGCATCCCAGATTTGGGATGCTCCAATCACAAGCTGTGTCTCTCGGTCACTCTCGGGTACTTTTGAGTCATTGTGTCGCATTGGTCAGTTCCACAAGTTCCGAAGAACTTGTCCAACCGGACGTGTGATTTTTATGAGCCGTGCACACATTTTACAACACTCAGAATTGTTGTTTCACGCTGAGAGTGGCACAGTTAATCACAAAGTCGGCAATAGAAGCAGACACGCAACTGGTTCCTTAATTGACTATTACGTAAACATACTATCGTACAGCTTGCGCTTGTTGTGGTGCCAATTTGAACTTTTGAGACGCCCCATGATTTCAGAAGTCATTCAATGTATTCTCATTGGACGCAGACCACAACAATGTACATGGCGTCACATAAAACCGAGGGTGCGTATCACAAGCCAGTTTCATGAGACAGACACGCGCAATTAAGGTCAATCCGGGTCACAACCTTTGCGTTGATTGGTCACGAAGATTAACGAACAAGTCTAATGAATATTCGGACGCGCCAGTTGAAGACCTTATCTTATCGTAGACTCTAAAGCGAGAAGCGCAGCGGAACCCCTGGAGTCTGGGACGCAGACTTCAGAGAGAGTAAGATAGAGAGAAAAGAGAATATAACAGAGAGAGAAAGATAGAGAAAGAGTGAATATCACAGAAAGAGAAAGATAGAGAAAGAGTAAATATCTCAGAGAGAGAAAGATAGAGAACTGGTGAATATCACAGAAAGAGAAAGATAGAGAACGGGCGAATATCACAGAGGGAGAAAGATAGAGAAATAGTGAATATCACAGAAAGAGAAAGATAGAGAACGGGCGAATATCACAGAAAGAGAAAGATAGAGAACGGGCGAATATCACAGAAAGAGAAAGATAGAGAATCGGGCGAATATCACAGAGGGAGAAAGATAGAGAAAAAGTGAATATCACAGAAAGAGAAAGATAGAGAACGGGCGAATATCACAGAGGGAGAAAGATAGAGAACGAGTGAATATATTTGCTTATATATATATATATATATATATATATATATATATATATATATATATATATATATATATATATATATATATATATATGTTTTATATATACACACATATATATATATATATATATATATATAATATATATATATATATATATATATATATATATATATATATCTATATATATATATATATATATATATATATATATATATATATATATATAAATAGATACACCAATTATGGTGTTATAACCTGTGAATATACTTTGTGGATGCGTACTAAAAGCAATGTTTGTCGATTTGCCACTGTAGCCGCATTAAGTCTCGCGCGCGGCGGGAGAGCACAAGTTCCACTACGCTTGTGACTTCTCGTCGCCATAGCCGCGGTGTCTTATCCGAGCTCTAATACCCCACCAATCTTCATCGGGAACATCAGCCCGGTCGACCCACCGACACAGCGCACTCATCCCAGCATTGGATATCAATTCGAAGAGGATTTTCGCGAAAGAGGAAATGTTCTATATTGACACGCAAATAGCAATTAGCGGATGTCTCGACCGGTAAGGAAGACAAAATGGCCCTTTCCGTGGTGTTGTAGAAAACTGTCCCCGTAAAACTCTCCGACGCAGGACATCTAGTTGTTTTAAACCTTGGACATTGCAGGCCTCGGGGAGATTAGGGCAGCTTGTTCAGACCAGCCTGAGTAACGGCATAGGGTGTTCGAGTGAGAGATAGCTGCGTGACGGCTTCCTCTAGTGCGTGAAACGGTCAGCTGGCTGAGGTCATGGCTCAAGTCAGCTGGATGACGTCATGGATCAAGTCAGCTGGATGACGTCATGGGTCACTTCAGCTGCGGACGTCATGGATCAAGTCAGCTGGGGACGTCATGGCTCAAGTCAGCATGGTGACGTTATGGGTCAAGTCAGCTTGGTGAGGTCATGGATCAAATCAGCTGGGTCAGGTCATGGCTCAAGTCAAATTGGTAACGACATAGATCACCTGAGCTGCTTGATGTCATGGATCAAGTTGACAGGGAACGTCATAGATCAAGTCAGCTGAACGACGTCATGGATCAAGTCAGCTGATGACGTCATGGATCAAGTCAGCTGGATGACGTCATGGAACAAGTCAGCTGGATGACGTCATGGAACAAGTCAGCTGGATGACGTCATGGAACAAGTCGGCTGGACGACGTCATGGATCAAGTCAGCTGATGACGTCATGGATCAAGTCAGCTGGATGACGTCATGGATCAAGTCAGCAGGGAACGTCATGGATCAAGTCTGGTGGGGTGTCATTGATCAAGTGTGCTGTGGACGTCATGGGTCAAGTCAGCAGGGTAATACTATGGATTACTTTCGCTGGTACATTGGGAATGGTGTTTCACTAGTTGTATGGTGGAGAGGATTTGTTGCATATTGTTTCATACGAGTCAAGTGGAGGCGCCTGTGCTGTAGGGTGCGTGCTGTCAACATTGACAGACGTGGAGGCGCCTGTGCTGTAGGGTGCGTGCTGTCAACATTGACAGACGTGGAGGCGCCTGTGCTGTAGGGTGCGTGCTGTCAACATTGACAGACGTGGAGGCGCCTGTGCTGTAAGGTGCGTGCTGTCAACGTTGACAGACGTGGAGGCGCCTGTGCTGTAAGGTGCGTGCTGTCAACGTTGACAGACGTGGAGGCGCCTGTGCTGTAGGTGGATGGTGAACAAGGAATAATTAGAGAGTCAGTTGATTCGTCTTTCATGATTTCACGAGCCATCCAGTTAATTTGAAGTGGCCCCGCCTGCAGCGAGGAAGCATCGATACGTCTTCATGGGCGCTTTAACTCAAATTCAATACTCCCAATCGACCGCTCGATAGCGCTACGAAATCGCCGCTAACTTCATCACTCTCAAATCCCAACACAATACATTCCCAATCAAGAGAAGGGCCCTCTAGGCAAACCTGCTTTGGCTTCCATTACGAAAGCCCCTTCGTCACCGCAACGACCCTCCGAGGAGCACAGCTAGCTTCCGCCAACTCGCCATCTCCGCGCCTACGACGCGCTTCACGCCACACAACGCCTTTTGATTTGACACGCTGCCGAGTTGCTGGCTTTTCCAGGCTTTTATCGCTCGGCGGTTCTCTTGCCCTTGGCACCCGTCTCATCTTGTTGAGAATCAGGACAAATTAGCCTTCCCACCACACTAAGGCTTACCCTTAATCCAGGCCAAACTCCCTGGCAGGGGCCAATTTTGAGGCAGGATTGAATCAGTGTCGTCTGTTCCATAAGCCATTCCATTTTCCCATCATGGCTGCGTGATCTGAGCGAGCTGGAGAGCCTCCGGCTGTTAAGGTTAAAGCCTCATAGCCCCATCTACTAGCAAGTTCTATACGAGATAGATGAGAAGATGACAAAAGCTAGAGCCCGGTCTTGTGTAGAGATAAAGTCACAAATGACTGGCCTAACAAAGGCGGGAGGCGTGATCAACTCACTGGGATCCCAGGTCATAAGATGGAAAGCGACACTGACTCTGCTAGCAGATCACCCCCACTACAGCGCACTTACAGCTAAACCAACCAAATAGCTCCATGTGTTTGACCTCGACCCATGAATGCGACCCCGGATTTAACCTTCTGATCTGTGATGCTGTACGGCAAAATAGGAGGTGAAGCTGGACGGGCGCGGCAAATGAAGTCATTGGTAGTTACTCTATTGGACGGGCGCGGCTAATGAAGCCATTGGAAATAACTCTTCTGGACAGGCGCGGCTAATGAAGCCATTGGTAGTAACTCTGCTGGACGGGCGCGGCTAATGAAGCCATTTGTAGTAACTCTGTTGGACGGGCACGGCTAATGAAGCCATTGGTAATAACTCTATTGGAAGGGCACGGCTAATGAAGCCATTGGTAGAAACTCTGCTGGATGGGCGCGGCTAATGAAGCCATTAGTAGTAACTCTGCTGGACGGGCGCGGCAAATGAAGCCATTGGTAGTAACTCTGCTGGACGGGCGCGGCTAATGAAGCCATTGGTAGTAACTCTGCTGGACGGGCGCGGCTAATGTAGTAACTCTGCTGGACGGGCGAGGCTAATGAAGCCATTGGTAGTAACTCTGTTGGACGGGCCCGGCTAATGAAGCCATTGGTAATAACTCTGCTGGACGGGCGCGGCTAATGAAGCCATTGGTAGTAACTCTGCTGGACGGGCCCGGCTAATGAAGCCATTGGTAGTAACTCTGCTGGACGGGCGCGGCTAATGAAGCCATTGGTAGTAACTCTGTTGGACGGGCGCAGCTAATGAAGCCATTTAGTATCACTGTTAACTCTGTTGGACGGGGCGGCTAATGGCTAATGAAGCCAGGCTTGAAGTAGGTAGTAACTCTATTGGACGGGCGCGGCTAATGAAGCCATTGTAGTAACTCTGCTGGACGGGCGCGGCTAATGAAGCCATTGGTAGTATAACTCTGTTGGACGGGCGAGGCTAATGAAGCCATTGGTAGTATCTCTGCTGGACGGGCGTGGCTAATGAAGCCATTAGTGGTTACTCTGTTGGACGGGCGAGGCTAATGAAGCCATTTGTAGTAACTCTGCTGGACGGGCGGGGTGATGTGCTACTTAGCCTTGATGATAACGTACTGGTCAGAATGAACATCCTGGTGATGTCCTACTTAGCCCTGATGATAACTTACTGGTCAGAATGAACATCCTGGTGAAGTCCTACTTAGCCCTGATGATAACTTACTGGTCACGGGAATGGCTATCCTGGTGAAGTCCTACTTAGCCCTGATGATAACTTACTGGCCAGAATGAACATCCTGGTGAAGTCCTACTTAGCCCTGATGATAACTTACTGGTCAGATAAACTCCTACTGATGATAACACTGGTCAGAATGAACATCCTGGTGATGTCCTACTTAGCCTTGATGATAACGTACTGGTCAGAATGAACATCCTGGTGAAGTCCTACTTAGCCCTGATGATAACTTACTGGTCAGAATGAACATCCTGGTGAAGTCCTACTTAGCCCTGATGATAACTTACTGGTCAGAATGAACATCCTGGTGAAGTCCTACTTAGCCCTGATGATAACTTACTGGTCAGAATGAACATCCTGGTGAAGTCCTACTTAGCCCTGATGATAACTTACTGGTCAGAATGAACATCCTGGTGAAGTCCTACTTAGCCCTGATGATAACTTACTGGTCAGAATGAACATCCTGGTGAAGTCCTACTTAGCCTTGATGATAACTTACTGGTCAGAATGAACATCCTGGTGAAGTCCTACTTAGCCTTGATGATAACTTACTGGTCAGAATGAACATCCTGGTGAAGTCCTACTTAGCCCTGATGATAACTTACTGGTCAGAATGAACATCCTGGTGAAGTCCTACTTAGCCTTGATGATAACTTACTGGTCAGAATGAACATCCTGGTGAAGTCCTACTTAGCCTTGATGATAACTTACTGGTCAGAATGAACATCCTGGTGAAGTCCTACTTAGCCTGATGATAAACTTACTGGTCAGAATGAACATCCTGGTGAAGTCCTACTTAGCCCTGATGATAACTTACTGGTCAGAATGAACATCCTGGTGAAGTCCTACTTAGCCTTGATGATAACTTACTGGTCAGAATGAACATCCTGGTGAAGTCCTACTTAGCCCTGATGATAACTTACTGGTCAGAATGAACATCCTGGTGAAGTCCTACTTAGCCCTGATGATAACTTACTGGTCAGAATGAACATCCTGGTGAAGTCCTACTTAGCCCTGATGATAACTTACTGGTCAGAATGAACATCCTGGTGAAGTCCTACTTAGCCCTGATGATAACTTACTGGTCAGAATGAACATCCTGGTGAAGTCCTACTTAGCCTGATGATAACTTACTGGTCAGAATGAACATCCTGGTGAAGTCCTACTTAGCCCTGATGATAACTTACTGGTCAGAATGAACATCCTGGTGAAGTCCTACTTAGCCCTGATGATAACTTACTGGTCAGAATGAACATCCTGGTGAAGTCCTACTTAGCCCTGATGATAACTTACTGGTCAGAATGAACATCCTGGTGAAGTCCTACTTAGCCCTGATGATAACTTACTGGTCAGAATGAACATCCTGGTGAAGTCCTACTTAGCCCTGATGATAACTTACTGGTCAGAATGAACATCCTGGTGAAGTCCTACTTAGCCCTGATGATAACTTACTGGTCAGAATGAACATCCTGGTGAAGTCCTACTTAGCCCTGATGATAACTTACTGGTCAGAATGAACATCCTGGTGAAGTCCTACTTAGCCCTGATGATAACTTACTGGTCAGAATGAACATCCTGGTGAAGTCCTACTTAGCCCTGATGATAACTTACTGGTCAGAATGAACATCCTGGTGAAGTCCTACTTAGCCCTGATGATAACTTACTGGTCAGAATGAACATCCTGGTGAAGTCCTACTTAGCCCTGATGATAACTTACTGGTCAGAATGAACATCCTGGTGAAGTCCTACTTAGCCTGATGATAACTTACTGGTCAGAATGAACATCCTGGTGAAGTCCTACTTAGCCCTGATGATAACTTACTGGTCAGAATGAACATCCTGGTGAAGTCCTACTTAGCCCTGATGATAACTTACTGGTCAGAATGAACATCCTGGTGTGAAGTCCTACTTAGCCCTGATGATAACTTACTGGTCAGAATGAACATCCTGGTGAAGTCCTACTTAGCCCTGATGATAACTTACTGGTCAGAATGAACATCCTGGTGAAGTCCTACTTAGCCCTGATGATAACTTACTGGTCAGAATGAACATCCTGGTGAAGTCCTACTTAGCCTGATGATAACTTACTGGTCAGAATGAACATCCTGGTGAAGTCCTACTTAGCCCTGATGATAACTTACTGGTCAGAATGAACATCCTGGTGAAGTCCTACTTAGCCCTGATGATAACTTACTGGTCAGAATGAACATCCTGGTGAAGTCCTACTTAGCCCTGATGATAACTTACTGGTCAGAATGAACATCCTGGTGAAGTCCTACTTAGCCTTGATGATAACTTACTGGTCAGAATGAACATCCTGGTGAAGTCCTACTTAGCCCTGATGATAACTTACTGGTCAGAATGAACATCCTGGTGAAGTCCTACTTAGCCTGATGATAACTTACTGGTCAGAATGAACATCCTGGTGAAGTCCTACTTAGCCCTGATGATAACTTACTGGTCAGAATGAACATCCTGGTGAAGTCCTACTTAGCCCTGATGATAACTTACTGGTCAGAATGAACATCCTGGTGAAGTCCTACTTAGCCCTGATGATAACTTACTGGTCAGAATGAACATCCTGGTGAAGTCCTACTTAGCCCTGATGATAACTTACTGGTCAGAATGAACATCCTGGTGAAGTCCTACTTAGCCCTGATGATAACTTACTGGTCAGAATGAACATCCTGGTGAAGTCCTACTTAGCCCTGATGATAAGTTACTAGTCAGAATGAACATCCTGGTGAAGTCCTACTTAGCCCTGATGATAACTTACTGGTCAGAAATGAACATCCTGGTGAAGTCCTACTTAGCCCTGATGATAACTTACTGGTCAGAATGAACATCCTGGTGAAGTCCTACTTAGCCCTGATGATAACTTACTGGTCAGAATGAACATCCTGGTGAAGTCCTACTTAGCCCTGATGATAACTTACTGGTCAGAATGAACATCCTGGTGAAGTCCTACTTAGCCCTGATGATAACTTACTGGTCAGAATGAACATCCTGGTGAAGTCCTACTTAGCCCTGATGATAACTTACTGGTCAGAATGAACATCCTGGTGAAGTCCTACTTAGCCCTGATGATAACTTACTGGTCAGAATGAACATCCTGGTGAAGTCCTACTTAGCCCTGATGATAACTTACTAGTCAGAATGAACATCCTGGTGAAGTCCTACTTAGCCCTGATGATAACTTACTGGTCAGAATGAACATCCTGGTGAAGTCCTACTTAGCCCTGATGATAACTTACTGGTCAGAATGAACATCCTGGTGAAGTCCTACTTAGCCCTGATGATAACTTACTGGTCAGAATGAACATCCTGGTGAAGTCCTACTTAGCCCTGATGATAAACTTACTGGTCAGAATGAACATCCTGGTGAAGTCCTACTTAGCCCTGATGATAAGTTACTGGTCAGAAT
>CM067347.1:13801037-13900682 GCA_034190875.2 Urechis unicinctus
TTGGCCAAATTGGCCCAGATGGCCGGGGTCTTTATGTTGTAATTAGCCCCGCCTCCTTTGCCTCTCTGGCTCACGCCCTCCTCCCTACCAATCTCCCTCACCGACCGGCGGTGCCGAGCAGCTCAGCAGCTGACTGACTTCATCTCATTTCGTATCAATCCATCCCGCCTGAGATCACGGCCATCACATGACACACCTCTACTCGTTTGCTCCTAGAACAATTGCCATGACCTGTGACCTTCCGTTTGAGCTGCGTTAATAAGGTCGACGCCTGTCTATGTTATTTTCCCACCAATGCTTCTTCAAGTTTTACATTAGAGGAAAATTACTGTTCAGTAATTTCATATTCACCAAAGCTCAACACACCGTTATCGCACGATATCTCGATGTGACATTAGAATCCCACATGGCCAGGATTGGTTGTAACCAGATGGTGAAGTAGGGCGTTATGGCCGGCTGGGATGGGGGCTGATTTGGGCTAAATGGGCGGTGGAGATGATAGCAATGTTTCATGTAGATTCTACACTGGCTGATCCTCACAGACCTGTTTGTATCTCGACTTTTTACACCACAATCTGTCACATTAAACCCAGTACCCTACCATGCCATATCATCGTATCACTACCCACAATCACACCAGAAACCTAGTGTCACGCCCGTAACCTAGAGTCACGTCCGTAACCTAGAATCACACCAGAAACCTAGTGTCATATCCGTAACCTAGACTCACGTCCGTAACCTAGAATCACACCAGAAACCTAGTGTCATGCCCGTAACCTAGTGTCACGCCCGTAACCTAGTGTTACGCCCGTAACCTAGTGTCCCGCCCGTAACCTAGTGTCACGCCCGTATGCTAGTGTCACGCCCGTAACCTAGTGTCACGCCCGTAACCTAGAGTCACGTCCGTAACCTAGAATCACACCAGAAACCTAGTGTCATGCCCGTAACCTAGTGTCACGCCCGTAACCTAGTGTTACGCCCGTAACCTAGTGTCCCGCCCGTAACCTAGTGTCGTGCCCGTATGCTAGTGTCACGCCCGTAACCTAGTGTCACGCCCGTAACCTAGAGTCACGTGCGTAACCTAGAATCACACCAGAAACCTAGTGTCACGCCCGTAACCTAGTGTCACACCCAAAATATAGTGTCACGCCAGAGCGTTGTACTGCATTAGAACCTAATATCAAATCAGAAACCTGGTAGCTCGCCAGAAACCTGGTAGCTCGTCAGAAACCTGGTAGCTCGCCAGAAACCTGGTAGCTCGCCAGAAACCTGGTAGCTCGCCAGAAACCTGGTAGCTCGTCAGAAACCTGGTAGCTCGCCAGAAACCTGGTAGCTCGCCAGAAACCTGGTAGCTCGCCAGAAACCTGGTAGCTCGCCAGAAACCTGGTAGCTCGCCAGAAACCTAGTACCTATTTGGACATAAGCATGTATTTTCATATAAGCACCCAGTTTCAAATCAGTACTTATTTTCACATCAGTACCTTGTTTCATATCAGTACCTATATTCACATCAGTACCTATTTTCACATCAGTACCTATATTCACATCAGTACCTATTTTCACATGATCACGGTAAATCTTCTCAGAAACAAGAATCACATAAGTGCGAACAAAGGCATTATAACATGGCAGCCCATTAGTAGGGACCGCCACATGACAACCTGACATTGCATTAGTAGGGACCGCCACATGACAACCTGACATTGCATTAGTAGGGACCGCCACATGACAACCTGACATTGCATTAGTAGGGACCGCCACATGACAACCTGACATTGATTAGTAGAGACCGCCACATGACAACCTGACATTGATTAGTAGAGACCGCCACATGACAACCTGACATTGCATTAGTAGAGACCGCCACATGACAACCTGACATTGATTAGTAGAGACCGCCACATGACAACCTGACATTGATTAGTAGAGACCGCCACATGACAACCTGACATTGATTAGTAGAGACCGCCACATGACAACCTGACATTGATTAGTAGAGACCGCCACATGACAACCTGACATTGCATTAGTAGGGACCGCCACATGACAACCTGACATTGATTAGTAGAGACCGCCACATGACAACCTGACATTGATTAGTAGAGACCGCCACATGACAACCTGACATTGCATTAGTAGAGACCGCCACATGACAACCTGACATTGATTAGTAGAGACCGCCACATGACAACCTGACATTGATTAGTAGAGACCGCCACATGACAACCTGACATTGATTAGTAGAGACCGCCACATGACAACCTGACATTGCATTAGTAGGGACCGCCACATGACAACCTGACATTGCATTAGTAGGTACCGCCACATGACAACCTGACATTGATTAGTAGAGACCGCCACATGACAACCTGACATTGATTAGTAGAGACCGCCACATGACAACCTGACGTTGATTAGTAGAGACCGCCACATGACAACCTGACATTGCATTAGTAGGTACCGCCACATGACAACCTGACATTGATTAGTAGAGACCGCCACATGACAACCTGACATTGATTAGTAGAGACCGCCACATGACATCCTGACATTGCATTAGTAGGGACCGCCACATGACAATCTGACATTGATTAGTAGAGACCGCCACATGACAACCTGACATTGATTAGTAGAGACCGCCACATGACAACCTGACATTTGATTAGTAGAGACCGCCACATGACAACCTGACATTGATTAGTAGAGACCGCCACATGACAACCTGACATTGCATTAGTAGGGACCGCCACATGACAACCTGACATTGCATTAGTAGGGACCGCCACATGACAACCTGACATTGCATTAGTAGGGACCGCCACATGACAACCTGACATTGATTAGTAGAGACCGCCACATGACAACCTGACATTGCATTAGTAGGGACCGCCACATGACAACTTGACATTGCATTAGTAGGGACCGCCACATGACAACCTGACATTGTATTAGAATCATATAACAGAATCATATAAGATGATAGCGCGAGAAACCCAAATTACCAATAGTCTTTTCAGTACCCTAACAAAACGTAAAAAAACCTGAAATTACATAAGAAACAAGTAACATACGATATCTGGTATCGCACCAGAGACCTGAACCTCATCACGACACAGAATCGCTTTAGAAACTAGAACCTCATCACGACCAGGCATCGCTTTAGAAACTAGAACCTCATCACGACACAGCATCGCTGTAGAAACTAGAACCTCATCACGACCCGGCATTGCTTTAGAAACTAGAACCTCATCACGACACAGGCATCGCTGTAGAAACTAGAAATTCATCACGACCCGGCATCGCTTTAGAAACTAGAACCTCATCACGACCCGGCATCGCTTTAGAAACTAGAACCTCATCACGACCCGGCATCGCTTTAGAAACTAGAACCTCATCACGACCCGGCATCGCTTTAGAAACTAGAACCTCATCACGACACAGCATCGCTTTAGAAACTAGAACCTCATCATGACCAGGCATCGCTTTAGAAACTAGAACCTCATCACGACACAGCATTGCTTTAGAAACTAGAACCTCATCACGACACAGCATCGCTTTAGAAAATAGAACCTCATCACGACCCGGCATCGCTTTAGAAACTAGAACCACATCACGACCCGGCATCGCTTTAGAAACTAGAACCTCATCACAACACAGCATCGCTTTAGAAACTAGAAACTCCCCACGACACAGCATCGCTCTAGAAACTAGAAACTCTCCACGACACAGCATCGCTTTAGAAATTGGTACCTCATAACGACCAAGAATCGTTTAAGAAATCTAGTTCCTCATTATAACCTAGCATCGTTTAAGAAACATTTTACTTCATTACAACGCAGCATTACTCAAGACACCTAGTAATTCATTACGACTCAGCATCGTTAGAAACTTATAATCTAGTATCGCATTATAATCTTTATCGCATGAGTAGAATTAGATCAATACCTGTTGTTGTATCAGAGTCCTGGTACCTGGTACCTAGTATCACATCAGTCACCAGTATCACACCATAAATTAGTACCACATCAGTAACCTAGTATCACACCATAAACCTAGTACCACATCAGAAAACAGTATCACACCATAAACCTAGTACCACACCAGAAACCTAGTATCACGTCGTAAACCTAGTACCACACCAGAAACCTAGTATCACACCAGAAACCTTGTACCACATCAGAAAACAGTACCACATCAGGAACCAGTACCACACCATGAACCAGTATCGCACCAGTGCTCTATGTCATATCCAGGTGAATCAAGTACCTCGAGGTGACCACGTTTACCATCGTACGAGAGATTCCCTAACGCCACACTGCTAGCATTGCCAGACACGACTCGTCTGATAGTGGCACATTCGATTGTGTTCTTCTGAGAGGGATCCACGGGCAGGCAGCGTCCATTACTCGCGTTACCTGTTCCCATATTACCCGCCACATCACATAACGTCTTCCTCTGCCTCACAAGCCACTTCCAGCGCACACCTACGTTATAACATGTCAATATAACATGTCAATATAACACGTCAATATTGCCCGCTATAATCCCAATCAGCCGCCAATCAACCTACAAAAGGGCTCTGTTTGCAAATCGTCAAAAACAACCTATTTCCTTTTCCCTTTTCCAAGTGCTTGCATGGTTAGGAGCGTTCCAAAACGCTTTAATTGTAAGTGAACATGATTGAGCGAGGTTGTTTCATAAGCACAGAGGGAGTGCTCTGGATTAAATGCACCGCGTTATCTACCTGTGGGGGATTTAGTTCATACCATTCCTATTGCTTTCACTCGGGCGCCTGGAAGTCAATGTACATTGTTTACTCAGCGCAACATGAATTGTCGACTTGTCGTTGCGTTTCGCTGAGAGAAGTGCCAACACTGGATTCAATACACAAGCCATTGTCGCGAAACACAACGCCAATAAATGGACATTGCAGGTAAATGAGTCGCGGGGAGTTAGTGAATGTGTGTTTGATGGGGGTGTGGGTGGGGGGTGTGGGGGTGTGGGGGATGAGGTGGGGTGGGGTGAGGTGGGTGGGGGGGATGAGGTGATGTTCGGGGAGGGAGACAAGCGGCGTAGATGAAGCAGATGAAAGAATTCGATGGGGATCTTTTCGTGAGGGTTTCGAGTCCCATTACAGACACAAACCCGACAAACAGCGTGTAACTGTACAGGATCTATTGTCAGCCATTATCATCTTCATTCTGGATGGGCCAATAGAAAGGGGCGGGAGGAAGAGTCCTTTATCTGTTTGACTAGGAAAGCCTATGTCCCTCGCTTTTGCCTTTTGTCAATTGTTTTTCTATTCACACGAACGAAATATAATCAATGTAGCAGGCAAAGAGTTGGCGCCATCTCAATTGCTACAAGGATGTCAAACCACCTGATTTGATAAAAACCTCGACAGATTGACAAGGGCAAGATGGTGCAGGTGATATGCGTTAAGAGTAAGGGACGTAGATAGGGACAAAGGAGAAACCTCATTGTAACTAGCGATGGAGACGCGCGCTAGCAATGAGGCCATCTCAATGACGTCATCAATAGGCGGCCATATATGACTGGCATACTGAATACCACAGGCAGATATACTATTCCGGACAAGTGTAATGAAGGAAGAAGAATCCTCTGCCTGCTCTCTCTCTCTTTCTATCTCTCTCTCTCTCGCTCTCTCTCTCTCTCTCTCTCTCTCTCCCTCTCTCTCGCTCTCTTTCTTTCCCTCTCTGCCGTCTCGCTTTCGCCCTCTCTCTCTCTCTCTCTCTCTCTCTCTCTCTCTCTCTCTCTCTCTCTCTCTCTCTCTCTCTCTCTCTCTCTCTCTCTCTCTCTCTCTCTCTCTCTCTCTCTCTCTTCTATCTCTCTCTCTCTTTCCCTCTCTCTCTCTCTCTCTCTCTCTCTCTCTTATCTCTTTCCTCTCTCTCTCTCGCTTGCTCTCTCGCTTTCTCTCTCTCTCTCTCTCTCTCTCTCTCTCTCTCTCTCTCTCTCTCTCTCTCTCTCTCTCGTTCTCTCTCACTCTCTCTCTCTATCTCTCACTCTCTCTTTCTCGCTCTCTCTCTCACTCTCTCTCGCACTCTCTCTTTTGCTCTCTCTCGCTCTATCTCTTGCTCTCTCTCTCTTTCCCTCTCTCTGCCGTCTCGCTTTCGCTCTCTCTTTCACTCTCTCTCTCGTTCTCTCATTCTCTTTCCCTCTCTCTGTCGTCTTTCTCTCACTCTCTCTCTCCGCCTATGTCTTGCTCTCTCCGTTTCTCTCTATCTCTGTCGCTCTATTTCTCTCTCTGCTCTTCTGACGTCACCTCCGCCCTCCGCTCATCTGACGTCACCTCCACTCATCTGACGTTATCTCCGCTCCTCTGACGTCACCTCCGCCCTCCGCTCCTTCTCTCTTCCTCCGCCAGATGTTTCCCAAAGAGTCTCCCTGGGACTTTGTCAGCCTATTCCTTAGTAACCTTTCCATTTTGCCAAACCTATAAGGTTTTTCGGGCCCCTACGAAGTTGACGTCCCGAGAGGGAGTGCTCCATTTATAATTCATGGGTTGTGTGCGTTCTGGACGCGAGCGAGGGCATCACCATTCTCAGCGCCATCCGCAGCTTCTCTGGCCAGCCGAATCAATTTCACCGCAACAAAATTCAATTTCTGCCGCTAACTGTGTCGCGCTTACAGCCCTGCAAGCTGCCTCGTAGGGATAACTTGGCTAATGGCCACCCATACTGCATCTTCAATTGGTTCCCATCCTCCCATGTTTATTATGGAGCTGTTTCAAACGGTACACACCACGGCCTTGTTAACAATGAAAGACTGACCGACTGACTAGCTGCCCATCGGTCAGTCAGTCAGTCAGTCAATCAGTCAGTCAGACAGTCAGTCAGTCAATCAGTCAGTCAGTCAGTCAATCAATCAGTCAATCGATTAGTCAGGCAGTCAGCCACTCACTCACTCATTCATTCTCTAACTCATTCTCTAACTCACGCACTCACTCACTCACTCACTCACTCACTCACTCACTCACTCACTCACTCACTCACTCACTCACTCACTCACTCACTCACTCACTCACTCACTCACTCACTCACTCACTCACTCACTCACTCACTCGCTCACTCACTCATTCAATCACCTCTGTTTTAATGCATTCACGAATGCTCTCACTGGCGTGAAAAAAAGGGCAAATCAATTTTCCGAGCCCCCATTATTTCAACAGAGACAGCTATTTTCAGGAAATGAGAAAATCGGCTTGGGCGCACCGATATCACTCCAGGATGAAGGGCTGAAAGGGTGCTAACTGCGCAGCGAATTACTGGCTCTCATCGGCGAATGTCGCCATGTTTACAAAGTTATTGAAAAGTAATGCGCATAGGAAACACGAAGAGTCAATGGTGAGTGTAGTTTACGGTCACGTGATCGCGGTATCGCGCCTCCTCTCGTCCCGTCCCTCACAATCGTCTGACGCTTATTGTCGCAAATGGAATTTGAAGAGCCCATTTCCGGCTGATCGGAAATGACGTATTTAGGCGAGTTGTGAAGGTGGCAGTTGGTGTTCGCGTATGCTACAGGACCAAGCATTTTGCACACCACTTGCAAACTATCTTTGTAGCTTGGAGGCATTGACGCCAATCAGTGGCGATGTAGAACATACACTACATAGCATGCGGTAGATAACTGCAAATGACAGCGATTGTGTCGTGTATTTCATTGTCAAGTGATGACGCCTGTAGGACGAGATTTTACGTCAAACGCCAAGAAGTTCCCGGCAATTGATTTTTGCTCTGAATCTCAAATAGAGGTCGCTCAAGCATTAGATCAGTGCCGCAGAAAAAGGTATTTGTTTACACATGTTATGAATGGAAGCGAGCTTGGTGAGAGGTTGTGCATCGATTCCTGTGAGGCGAATAACAAGTTCTACTCTCGCTTCCAGGGATCCGTCATATGGTCAAATAGGCCATTAAATTGATGCCGGTTTGTTATACAGGTCGTCTAAAGAAAGGACATGGTTAACTGGCTTGTGGTATAGGTTGTCTAAAGTAAGTACTCGGTTAACTGGCGCGTGTGGTACAGGTTGTCTAAAGTAAGTACTACGTTAACTGGCGCGTGGTTCAGGTTGTCTAAAGTAAGTACCAGGTTAACTGGCGCGTGGTTCAGGTTGTCTAAAGTAAGTACTAAGTTAACTGGCGCGTGGTTCAGGTTGTCTAAAGTAAGTACTAGGTTAACTGGCGCGTGGTTCAGGTTGTCTAAAGTAAGTACTAGGTTAACTAGCGCGTGGTACAGGTTGTCTAAAGTAAGGACATGGTTAGCTGTCGTGTGGTACAGGTTGTCTAAAGTAAGTACTCGGTTAACTGGCGTGTGGTACAGGTTGTCTAAAGTAAGTACTAGGTTAACAGGCGTGTTGTGCAGGTTGTCTAAAGAAAGTAAGGACATGGTTAACTGGCGTGTGGTACAGGTTGTCTAAAGTAAGTGTGGTAGGCGTGTGGTTCAGGTCTAAAGTAAGTACTAGGTTGTGGTACAGGTTGTCTAAAGTAAGTACAGGTTAACTGGCGCGTGGGTTAACTGGCGCGTGGTTCAGGTTGTTCAGGTTCAGGTTGTCTAAAGTAAGTACTAAGTAACTATGGTTCAGGTTGTCTAAAGTAACTAGGTTAACTGGCGCGTGGTTCAGGTTGTCTAAAGTTACTAGGTTAACTGGCGCGTGGTTGTCTAAAGTAAATACTCGGTTAACTGGCGTGTGGTACATGTTGTCTAAAGTAAGTACTGGTTAACTGGCGTGTGGTTCAGGTTGTTCAGGTTAACTAGCGCGTGGTACAGGTTGTCTAAAGTAAGGACATGGTTAGCTGTCGTGTGGTACAGGTGGTCTAAAGTAAAGTACTGGTTAACAGGTTGTACAGGTTGTCTAAAGTAAGTACTAGGTTAACAGGCGTGTTGTGCAGGTTTAAAGAAAGGACATGGTTAACTGGCGTGTGGTACAGGTTGTCTAAAGTAAGTACTAGGTTGTGGTACAGGTTGTCTAAAGTAAGTACTAGGTTTACTGGCGTGTGGTTCAGGTTGTATAAAGTAAGTACTAGGTTAACTGGCGCATGGTTCAGGTTGACTAAAATAAGAACTAGGTTAACTGGCGCGTGGTTCAGGTTGTTTAAAGTAAGTGGTTAACAGGTTGTCTAAAGTAAGTACATGGTTAACTGGCGTGTGGTACAGGTTGTCTAAAGTAAGTACATGGTTAACTGGCGTGTGGTACAGGTTGTCTAAAGTAAGGACATGGTTAACTGGCGTGTGGTACAGGTTGTCTGTAAGGACATGGTTAACTGGGGTGTGGTACATGTAGTCTAAAGTAAGGACATGGTTAACTGGCGTGTGGTACAGGTTGTCTAAAGTAAGGACATGGTTAACTGGCGTGTGGTGCAGGTTGTCTAAAGTAAGGACATGGTTAACTGGCGTGTGGTACAGGTTGTCTTAAGTATTGACATGGTTAACTGGCGTGTGGTACAGGTTGTCTTAAGTATTGACATGGTTAACTGGCGTGTGGTACAGGTTGTCTTAAGTATTGACATGGTTAACTGGTGTTGGCGATATAGTCATATAGCAGACATCCTGCAGGGCTAAACAGGTGTGCTACGGGAGTGTTTGGTCAGACTGAGGAATCGATGTCGAGCTGTCAAGTCCGAGCTGTCGAGTCCGAGCAATCTAGCACGAATATATTTGAGTAGCGCGTATTTGAGTAAATGCGCTGCCTCTGTGATGCTTTTTACTCCTGTAGTCATCTGCCTAGGGTTGGTTATATTCTCTGCAGCAATGAGTCACATTGGCGCAGATGGAGCAGCTCCTTATTACGGCTGGATATCCGTCCAATGGGCGTATGCGTGGCGGGGTGCGTGATGTTGGCAGCCAGGCAGTGGTCGCCTTCTCTCGGGATGACCATCATTTCATTACCGCGTGATTAGCCTTGACGGGCTAATTAATCGCAGCCTCTGATTGGACAGAAAGGCGCGACGCATGAGGAGGGGTAAGGGTATTGAAGTTGCGAGTGGCAATGGCCGTGATGGGTCACTATGCTAGTCCAGCGAGAGTACGACTTGGTAGAGCGCGGGCAGGAGTGTCTGGGTGGGGGAGGGTGTTGGGGGTAGGGGCGCCTGGTAGTTATATGTAAACTACTGACTCCATACGTCAGTCGTGACATGCAAAGCTGACTCCATAAGTCAGTCGTGACATGTGTAGCTGACTCCATACGTCAATCGTGACATGTGTAGCTGACTCCATACGTCAGTCGTGGCATGTTTAGCTGACTCCATATGTCAGTCGTGATATGCAAAGCTGACTCCATACGTCAGTAGTGACATGTGTAGCTGACTCCATACGTCAGTAGTGACATGTGGAGCTGACTCCATACGTCAGTCGTAACATGTGTAGCTGACTCCATACGTCAGTAGTGACATGTGTAGCTGACTCCATACGTCTTTGTGACATGTGTAGCTGACTCCATACGTCTTTGTGACACGTGTAGCTGACTCCATACGTCAGTCGTGACACGTGTAGCTGACTCCAAACGTCAGTCGTGATATTTGTAGCTGACTCCATACGTCAGTCGTGACACGTGTAGCTGACTCCATACGTCAGTCGTGACAGATGTAGCTGACTCCATACGCCAGTCATAACATGCAAAGCTGACTCGCTGACTCCATAAGTCATTCGTGACATGTGTAGCCGACTCCATACAACAGTCGTGACAAGTATAGCTGACTCCAAACGTCAGTCGTGACATGTGTAGCTTTTTCTATACGTCGGTCATAATACCTGCAACTGAATGCATACTGAATGACTGTCACCATGTTGTCCATCAAGAGTACGCATGATACTGTGGCGCCGAGGCGAAATAGGCTAATAATGATGTGCGTTTTGTAGATCGATCTTAATATTTCCTTAAATGAGTTTTTAAAGGCGGATAGATCCGGAAGGACTTATCTGACGAACCAATGGAGATGGTTGAGTTGACGAACCAATGGAGATGGTTAAGTTGATGAACCAATGGAGATGGTTGAGCTGACGAACCAATGGAGATGGTTGAGCTGACGAACCAATGGAGATGGTTGAGCTGACGAAGCAATTGAGCTGGTTGTGCTGACGAAACAATTGAGCTGGTTGAGCTGACGAAGCAATTGAGCTGGTTGAGCTGACGAAGCAATGGAGATGGTTGTTTTGTTGCTGGGCATTGTCTCTTTGTCACAAAGGATACAGATATCTGCCTTGGTCATCTCAGAGCCCACTTATTCCCCTTTCTTCACCTCTCCCACTCATCCTACCCTAACCCCCATCCCAGCTCTTCATCAAGCCATAGTTGGCCTCCACTTCGACAAACAGCCACGAGCAGGGGACCGTCTCCGATTGCTCCCTAGGGAACGTCTCCAAAATTGAAAAGAGATGAGAGCGTCCTGACACTCTCCCCAGAGTGGACAACTCTATTAATTTTAATATATTAGCGTGTCATCGAGACGCGAATAAATAGCGCAATAGGCCGGATAGGAATTGATAGAATTAGAAAGGCGAGAGCGAGAAGTAGCTTGGGCAGCGTGCCTCTACTAGCAGGCCTGACAAGCTCATTTCAGGCTAGATAGCCGGCTTTAGCTGACGGCGCATCACCAGGGGACATACTCCGCCCAAAAGCCGCTTGGCAAAAATCTTTATCAAAAGACGCTCTTCAAAGAATGGCTCTTTTGTGGCGAATTAAGTCTGCACTACGGAAAAAGGCACGTGTGTGGATTGAAGGAATGACCATCAATGGTTAGACTTATGTATTTCGGCGTTAAGCATGAGAGCGCCATGTGAAGCTCAATCTGCAGCAAACGAACTGCTGTTCTTCTTGAGCGGAACGGATACATTTAATGACGTCATTTGTCCGTTGTTTTATTGGCTCACGACGCTAGCAGGCGGCCGGCGTAAGGCGCTAGCAGGCGTCCGACGTACGACGCTAGCAGGCGGCTTGCACTCGGCTCACATCGCATCCGTACGACGCTAGCAGGCGGTCAGTGTACGGCTCACATCGCATCGTGTACTAGACACTCTAATCGAGAAAAGCTCGAGTTGAGAGAAGTTTGTGGGACTCTCCTCCTACACGAGTTGAGATTAGTTTGTGGGTCTCTGCTCCTACACGAGATGAGAGAAGTTTGTGGGTCTCTGCTCCTACACGAGATGAGAGAAGTTTGTGGGTCTCTCCTCCTACACGAGATGAGAGAAGTTTGTGGATCTCTCCTCCTACCCGACTGTGATTTGGAGCCAATTTGGCGTGTGCCGTGTGATCGTAGTTAAGGAAGGCTGCGGTTGATGAAGAGGCTGCCTGTGGCTGGTTAACTGGCCGCCTGACATACCACGCCAACAGACTCATTGCAACATACGCTCATCGCCAAACAGATATCTATTAAAGCCAATTGGAGTCGGCGCGGTGATTACCCTAAGTAGTACTATGCGTAGTAATCTCAGCTGGAGCGAGTTGTCATGCGCCATGCCAAGCCACCATCTATATTCATTGAGAGGCTACTCTCGGGTGACATCTGGCGGATGAAACAGGCGACGGTGCTGATTGGTTGGCTAATTACCGGATCAGGAAGCCTGCAAGTGATCAAGTGCGCATCGCAATTAAACGAGTCCAGTTCGCTCCTCTCCATCATTGTTTACCTCGACACCTCCCAGTGTAACACCTACACCTAGCCGCAGTGTAACACCTACATCTAGCCACAGTGTAACACCTACACCTAGCGGCAGTGTAACACCTACACCTAGCCACAGTGTAACACCTACACCTAGCGGCAGTGTAACACCTACACCTAGCCACAGTGTAATACATACACCTAGCCGCAGTGTAACACCTACACCTAGCGGCAGTGTAACACCTACACCTAGCCGCAGTGTAACACCTACACCTAGCGGCAGTGTAACACCTACACCTAGCCACAGTGTAATACATACACCTAGCCGCAGTGTAACACCTACACCTAGCCGCAGTGTAACACCTACACCTAGCCACAGTGTAACACATACACCTAACCGCAGTTTAACACATACACTTGCCCGCAGTTTAACACAAACACCTGGCCGCAGTTTAAAACACTTACCTACCCGCAATTTAACACATCCACCTACCCGCATTTTAACACCTACACCTATACACACATTTAAACACATCCACCTACTCGCAGTTTAACACATCCACCTACGCGCAATTTTACACATCCGCCTACCCGCAGTTTAACACATCCACCTACCCGCAGTTTAACACCTACACCTACACACACCTGACTGGCTCGGATGATCCCGTTAAATGGCGGTCCCATCTCTGTTGGACCTTCGTCGCTGTGTATTACGTGGTCTATCTGGAACTCGCCGTGTATCACGTGGTCTCTCTGAGACTCGCCGTGTATCACGTGGTCTCTCTGAAACTCGCCGTGTATCACGTGGTCTCTCTGAGACTCAGTGGGACCCACTTGACCCATTAGACGTTACGTGGTCTCACGGCGGTCCCATCGGGCGGTCAGACGTCGCATTCACCAGCTCTTGTTGTCTCCGCTCGGCAATGGGGACGACTGGATGGTCTGGGACCTCGCCATCTGCATCCATCTAAGGTCTTATTAATTAAGCACTTCCTGAATAACACGGAATAATCGACAACTGCGCATTTGTTTGGTAATTATTTAACGCAACCAAGGAAGCATGACGTGTAGAGAGAGAGCGTGCGGTTTGTAAGCGCCATGTCACGACCCCGGATCGCCACAAGGAGCTGTGTTAGTCAATTTCCGCCCGCCATTGACGACCGATCACCTGACTGTGTTGGCGAGCCTCGGAAGCCGATCAGGCGAGGGACTACTTCTTTTCAAATGCCTTTCGTCTCAAGAATGGACTCGGCATTGATTTCTGTTATTCGCCTAATTGGTTTATGACCGCGCACGAACCAACACGAGTGGGGTACGAGGTAGGACACGTGGCGCCCTCTATCGCTGCCTTGTCTGCTACTCGCTAAACGAAGCGCGTGGCAACGAATATTTTTTGGGCATGGTCATGTCAATAATTCAAGGTTTGTGGCTTGTGTTAATGACGCTTTGCTGAACAATCCAGACATCTGCACCAGAGTTGTGGAATAGCGCGGAAGTGATAGCAGGTTACAGAACGGGCTCGCGAGCGGGAATGGCGAACGCTTTAGCGTCAAACGGAAAGAAACCAGTGTCAAGAAAGCTGACGTCCAACTGAAACGGGCGGCCTGGAAGCTGGGCCCGCCGCGCGTCAATAAGACGTCGTGCTTGCAGAACGCAGTCATAATTGCTTGTAAACAGACGCATTTGTGCGTCGCCCGAGGCTGTTGCTTCTTTAGCGACGATACACTGCTCTAATTATTTAAATCAATTATTAACAATTGATGGAGTAACTCCCCGAAGTGACTGTGATGTAACGTCGGGTTTTGATTACCTTGCTTATATACTCATACACAGTGCAGCAGTTTGAACTGCTTTTATATCTCGTGCGAAACATTCTGTCACTTACTATTACGAATTATTCACATTAAATTAATTATGAACGTTTTTGATTCTGCCAGTCGTAGTTGAGTAATTGTGACTTTGGATTCCACCAACTGAACATGCTGAAGTGGACTCGCCCGATCGCGCTCGCTCTGAGCTCCGCCCCTTCAGCAACAAAAGACATCGAAAGGCAGTGGCTATTCGCAACTTAATTAGCTCCGCACCATTTTGTTTGCCAGTTAACTGGGATCAAACTAAACTATTGAAACTTGACGCTATTGTGAAAAGTGGTGTTTCTCTGGCGCTGATTGTCGCTATTGGATGAGTGAAATCACGTCTAATTCTCGTGTTTGACTGTCAATGTGTGCATGGGTTCCCGATTCTGGGGATCAGAGATCGCGCCGTGCCAACACATTCTATGCATGTCGCGTCAATAAAGCCTCTTTGTTAAATAACATTAGACGGAGGTTGTTACTGAGCGGACATTGCGGGGCGTGAGAATCACCAGCGCTCGGTTCCCGTTACCAGGGCACCGAGCGGTTAGAGCTACTTATAATATATACATTGTCTTCGATAGATCAGGTGACTCGGCGCTTGGAATCCCGATATAGCGAACCGAGCGCCTGTGTTAAGAATGTTGGGGCTGATAGCAGGGAGTCACAGGACGGGAGAATGGTGTGGCTGATGGCAGGGAGTCACAGGACGAGAGAATGGTGGGGCTGATGGTTTGGAGTCACAGGACGAGAGAATGGTGGGGCTGATGGCAGGGAGTCACAGGACGGGAGAATGGTGGGGCTGATGGCAGGGAGTCACAGGACGGGAGAATGGTGGGGCTGATAGCAGGGAGTCACAGGACGAGAGAATGGTGGGGCTGATGGCAGGGAGTCACAGGACGATTAGGGTTAAGCAGCGCTGTTATGATAGCGTAATGCTGCTTCCTCGATTCACGGCCAATCATTTAAAGGAGATGCTATCATTTGATCAGCTAATACATAGTCCTGGCTCTCACCCAATACACAGCCCTGTCCCTCCGCTAATATGGAGCCCTGCCCTCTGCGAATACATAACCATTTCCGTCAGCTTATAGACAGGTTTGTCCCTCAGCTAAAATGCAACCCTGTCCCTCGGGTAAGATACAGCCCTGTGCCTCAACTAAGATGCAGCCCTGTCCCTCAGCTGAGATACAGCCTTGTCCCTCAGCTAAGATGGAGCCCTGTCCTCAGCTAGGATGGAGCCCTGTTTTTAAGCTAAGATGCAGCCCTGTCCTCAGCTAAGATGGAGCCCTGTCCCTCCGCTAAGATGGAGCCCTGTCCCTCAGCTAAGATGCAGCCCTTTTCCTCAGCTAAGATGCAGCCCTATTCCTCAGCTAAGATGTAGCCCTGTCCCTCAGCTAAGATGCAGCCCTGTCCCTCCGCTAAGATGGAGCCCTGTCCCTCCGCTAAGATGCAGCCCTGTCCTCAGCTAAGATGCAGCCCTGTTCCTCAGCTAAGATGTACCCCTGTCCCTCAGCTAAGATGCAGCCCTTTTCCTCAGCTAAGATGCAGCCCTATTCCTCAGCTAAGATGTACCCCTGTTCCTCAGCTAGGATGCAGCCCTGTCCCTCAGCTAAGATGGAGCCCTGTCCTCAGCTAAGATGTAGCCCTGTCCCTCCGCTAAGATGCAGCCCTGTCCTCAGCTAAGATGGAGCCCTGTCCCTCCGCTAAGATACAGCCCTGTTCCTCAGCTAAGATGTGTATGGCCCTGTCCCTCAGCTAAGATGCAGCCCTGTCCCTCAGCTAAGATGCAGCCCTGTCCCTCAGCTAAGATGTGTATAGCCCTGTCCCTCAGCTAAGATGCAGCCCTGTCCCTCAGCTAAGATGGAGCCCTGTCCCTCCGCTAAGATGCAGCCCTGTTCCTCAGCTAAGATGTGTATAGCCCTGTCCCTCAGCTAAGATGCAGCCCTGTCCCTCAGCTAAGATGTGTATAGCCCTGTCCCTCAGCTAAGATGCAGCCCTGTCCTCAGCTAAGATGGAGCCCTGTCCCTCCGCTAAGATGCAGCCCTGTTCCTCAGCTAAGATGTGTATGGCCCTGTCCCTCAGCTAAGATGCAGCCCTGTCCCTCAGCTAAGATGCAGCCCTGTCCCTCAGCTAAGATGCAGCCCTGTCCCTCAGCTAAGATGCAGCCCTGTCCCTCAGCTAAGATGTGTATAGCCCTGTCCCTCCGCTAAGATGCAGCCCTGTTCCTCAGCTAAGATGTGTATGGCCCTGTCCCTCAGCTAAGATGCAGCCCTGTTCCTCAGCTAAGATGTGTATGACCCTGTCCCTCAGCTAAGATGTGTATAGCCCTGTCCCTCAGCTAAGATGCAGCCCTGTTCCTCAGCTAAGATGTGTATAGCCCTGTCCCTCAGCTAAGATGCAGCCCTGTCCCTCAGCTAAGATGCAGCCCTGTTCCTCAGCTAAGATGCAGCCCTGTTCCTCAGCTAAGATGCCGCCCTGTACCTCAGCTGGACAACACGTTTCATCTCTACCATGAACAATCTACCCGTATGGATGGTGGTTATGACCTTTCCACTTGTGGATGGTGGTTATGACCTCTCCACTTGTGGATGGTGGTTATGACCTCTCCATTTGTAGATGGTGGTTATGACCTCTCCTCTTGTGGATGGTGGTTATGACCTCTCCTCTTGTGGATTGTGGTTATGACCTCTCTGCTTGTGGATGGTGATTATGACCTCTCCACTTCACTGGTCGTAGCTCTCCCCGCCCCGTGCCTGTAATCTTTGACGATGTTTACTCGTATCAGCTATGATTATGCCTCCATTAGCCCCGACTACCGTTTGCCCTGAGGCAAAAAGGAGGCAGGATAGGAGCTCTTAATCAATGTAGCCTAATTACATAGCTGTTTGGCAAAGTCAGACCTGTTTTCTAGCTCCCTAATCCATCTCGTGGAAGTCGTTGATAGTGTTTACAGAATGCCGATCAAACCACGCGGTTAACGAGCTTCTTGCGGAACGGCAGGTGTGTCAGGCAGGTGCGCTGACCCACAGCACGGCCAGTGGCAACTGGGTTTCTTCCGGGCTATTAAGATCGGCGACTTTCATTTCTTTGAAGTGGCTGATCATACCAGAACTTATCTCACGGTGGCTGGAGAGTGTTTTCCAAACATTCCAAGGACGTCACGGGGCTATTAGCGATCACTCAGCCTGTCTGTACTGCGACGCGGGGTGTGTCTCAGACTCTCGGTCCCCGTGTCAGAGTTGCGAGCGCCTAGGTCTATATTTTAAAGCGTGATCCACTGAGGATTATATATATGTATATGTATATATATATATATATATATATATATATATATATATATATATATATATATATATATATATATTTGTACATCGCCCCCCCCCCTTGTTCCCACCACGCCCCACCCCTCCTATGGACATCGTCGTATATCATCGCTCCTCCCCATCCCCTCCCCATTACCACAACACCGCACTCCATACAAATATTAACGTTGTGTGTACCCACTAACAGAAATACTAACTGCTCAATTAGATTGTTGGTGAATGCATAACTATAGCGGTGGGTATGTGTGACGGGCTGCCTGTAGCTCACTAAATGCCTGTCGATATCAGCACCCCAACGAGATAGGCCTTCTACGCCGCCGACCAAACATCTCAAATTAATCCGCTGTCCCCCCCATAATTCTAATGATATCTGTTTCCTCTTTTGATGTGTGAGCAAACGAGATATTGTGTGGATGAAGCTCAGGTGTGATGTCCTATCGAGTCAGCTGCTCATGTAGCAAGCAGCTTAGCAATTACAAGCCGCCAGTCTGTCTGTGTGTCGAGTATTGTGTGATACAGGTGAGCTATCGGCGACCTGTTGACCGTACGTGATTAACAGAGGTGCCAGGTGGGTATCACAGGTCGATGGCGAGTATTATTAGCCGTGTGTTCAAATGACGCCGTCGCTTAACTCTAATTGATAACGCGAGTATATGTATAACTGGTGAAAGTATCCAATGTAGGGGAGTAGACATCGTCAAAGGTCACGACCTCATCCTTGGCTCATAAAATCGGCTTTGGCGGCCAGATGGCTCTGCGGGTCAGGAAGGGTAAAACATAGCTCAACGACGATATATATATAGAGATATATAGAGAGATATATATAGATAGATAGAGAGAGATAGATAGATATAGAGAGATAGATATATATAGATATATATAGTATATATATATAGATATATATATATATATATATATATATATATCTCTGTATGTATGTATGTATGATGTATGTCTGTATGTATGTATGTAGGTATGTATTGTATGGATGTATGTATGAGGATAGATAGAGAGATATATATATAGAGAGATAGATACATAGAGACATCTAGACATATAGATACATACAGAGAGAGATAGATAGAGATAGAGATATTATCTATAGATATATATATATATATATATATATATATATATATATATATATATATATATATATATATATATATATGTATATAACTATGATAGTAGTATTTGTGAAATTGATGATGGAGTCATAATGGTCTGTGGCATGAACCAGGTGGTGTATATATTAACTTGGGCGCCCACGACTGTCGCATTTCGATGAACTCCGTGAATTAAAGCGATTCTCCAGTGAATAGAATTATGGCATTACTTAATACATCTATCGAAGATAAGTCGGTTCGAATGAAAGTCACTTGCTTTTGGACTTGTTTTAGCTAAAATAAATCGTAAAGACGCCAGTATCTTAAACAAAGACGCCAGTATCTCGAACGAAGCTACCCGCGCCTAACACACCTCTACCTCAAGATA
This sequence comes from Urechis unicinctus, assembly GCA_034190875.2. Lineage (NCBI taxonomy): Eukaryota > Metazoa > Annelida > Polychaeta > Xenopneusta > Urechidae > Urechis > Urechis unicinctus. Next base: position 13,820,322 of record CM067347.1, read on the forward strand.
ACACCCGCACTACCTTAAAGATGCATTTGTCGGCGATTTGACTAACGTATGAGTCGGGAATGTGAATATAATCTAGGTTCATTGACGGACCACCGCGTGATAAAGGCAACTGGGGTTGTCTTCTTCGTGGAAATGACAATAACTGTGGGCGATCTGGTGGTAGCAGTGGGTGCCAATGACATGTATAGGAGTGACACGACTTGTCATTGAACTCACTGGGGAATGATAATGATCTCAACTCAATGGTAAAGCCAGTGAGTGTGTCCCAACATCTACTGACATCACGAGACCTGTAATTGTTGTGTTGTGTCAACATGACCGACCTGAACAGAGCCAGTCCATTCGACTGACATGTTCAACCACTCCATAACAGTTCAATCCGACGCGTGACAAATACACCAGTAATTTAATTTTTCCTCACACTCGTCCCTGGGTTGAAGGGCAATTTTCTCGCTTTGAGTATCCATACACAAATATTTGGATAGCTAAGCTCCGAGGCTCAATGATATCTTTACCACCTCCGGCTAAAAGCAATTCGTATTGCTCATTTCATTTAAGGGCCCGATTTTAGGCATGAATACAACAGTGATTTGGAAGCGAGAAATTACGTCGCGTTGCCGCCAAGCGATCATCATGAAAGAGAAAGCGACCGAGAAGCGATGTTGAAAGTGGGAGGTGATTGTGGCGCTCCCTAGTGAATAGGATGGCTTATGAAGGATTACACATGCGCGTGAGTGCAAGTAACTACGGGGCTTCCGGCAGTTTACCTCCAAGTTACCTACAAAGCTGTTTAAACTTAATGTATTTACTTTTCATGAATTACTTCACATTCTCGGCGAGTTCATTGAAGCAACGCGCCAAGCAGAAAGAGGCTTTCACATTGAGATTCCATGGAAGTTTGGAGATAATTAGCCGTGTCGAAGAATCAAGGTAAATGAAAGGGAAACAGTTTGAGCGAAGATGTAGGGCTTGAAAGCGGTTTTAAAAAAGCTGCCTACCCAATTTATTTATGTTCCAGGGTAAGCAACTTTGCTCCACGCTACAAGTGTCCGTGCGTCCACTCGACTTTTATCTTCACAATAATGGTGTTTGATGCGGGTTCGCGCCCATGATGCAACCTCTCTCAACAAACGTATTGCTACCATAGCTTAATCATATACACATAACTCGAATGGGTGAATTTTATCTGATTTAAGTTGTTAGCCAGAAGATATCGCTGTCGGGGTCAGGCAGGTCGCGGCCGGGGTTAAGCAGGTCGCGTACCCCTCAATGTCATGTTACAATTGTCCTGTGAACCCCAGCTTCCGGCGGTAATCATGCGATCCTGTGCGGTTCTACCTCTTACTGCGCACCTCGACATAACCTGGCCATCTTGACCACTTCATGCCCACCTCGACATAACCTGGCTATCTTGACCTCTTCATGGCCACCTCGACGTAACCTGGCCATCTTGACCACTTTTTGGCCACCTCGACGTAACCTGGCCATCTTGACCTCTTCATGGCCACCTCGACATAACCTGACCATCTTGACCTCTTTATGGCATAACCTGGCCATTTAGACCACTTCATGCCCACCTCGACATAACTTGGCCATCTTGACCCGGCCATCTTGACCCGGCCATCTTGACCACCATCTAGTCTCATGGAAAAATGGCGAGTAAGGTTACATCGTTCTGTCCCCATTTACTGTTTTATCCCCAAGCAGCAAGTCATATTCGAGTCTAATTTGCATTTTATTATGGTTGTCCATAGAGAGAGATAGCGTCTCGAATCAAGCCTACCATATATAGCAGTGTAGACAACCCGCTATTCTTCACTCAGCCGCCCGCCTCTTATGGACCCATTGTTATTCCCACCAACAAACTCTCAGCTTAATTCTTTTTATTTCTTTATTTGATGTCATCTAATTCATTTATTTTCTGGTTAATCAGCAATAAACTCGGCCAGTTGAGTTTACAGAGCTGGTTAACGAGGCCTTTCTCCGGGCCCACCAAACAGCGCCGTTTGTAGCGAGGCACGTGATTAGTTGGGTTTTTAAATGACAACCCTAAAATGATTAGAGCGACTGGCTTAGAGGATGATGGCTGCGCTCGAGTGCCACAATTTCCATCAACTTCCTACTCGAGAAGCGTGTCGGGTGTTAAAGTGAACGGCTTGACTGAAAGGGACGTAGCCGGTCTGGCCGGGGAGGCAGACCAGGTGTTGAGGCCGAGGACGCGGAGAGGGATAATGTGTCGTTTGTGGCAAGAATGCTGACACGTGAAGCCGCTCTATAAACGGCCATCGCTTGGTTTTATCAGCCAAGTCTGAAGTCATTCTATGGACATTGATTGTAACGAGGTTCATCGCAGCATGTATAATGTGCATGGATGAACGTAGTGGAAAAACACACACTGCATATAATGATACCGAAAACATAGAGAGGGGTTGGAGAAATTTAACTAAGAAAAGCAGTAATGATGTTGACCGTGACGCGTGAGATGTGTGAAAATATCCGTCACACACACACACACACACACACACACACACACACACACACACACACACACACACACACACACACACACACACACACACACACACACACACACACACACACACACACACACACACACACACACACACACACACAAACACATACATACACATACATATACACATATATATATATATATATAAATACATATGAATATATATATAAATACATATATGTATATATATGTATTAACATATATAAACATATATATATGTGCATATATGTAAATATATATTTATAAATAGATATATTTATCGTTTATATATATATTTATGCATATTTACATATCGATACTTATATATATATATATATATTATATACATACATATAAACATATATATATTTAGATGAATACAGATATATATATATATATATATATATATATATATATATATATATATATATATATGATATATATATAAAATAGAGGATATAGACATATATATATATAAATACAGATATATATATATATACATATATGTATATATATATGTATATATATATATATATATATATATATATATATATATATATATATATATATATATATATATATATATATATATATATATATATATATATATATATATATATATACATGATAAAAAACAGGGGGAGGTGATGATGGAAAGCATCGAGTGGGTATGATGGTAAGAGGGCAATGGGGATGATACAAATCAGAGAATGGGGAGATGGAAAAGGGGAATGGGGATTAACATACACAATAAAATGGTGATACACACCAACATGGACATACGCACCAACGCGGGCATACACACCAGCATGGCCATACACATTAACATGTACATATACACCAACATGGACATACGCACCAATATGGACATACACATTAACATGTACATATACACCAACATGGACATACACACCAACATGTACATACACACCAACATGTACATACGCACCAACATGGACATACACACCAACATAGACTTATGCATCAATATGGACATACGCACCAACATAGACTTATGCATCAATATGGACATACGCACCAACATGGTAATAAAGAGGACGGTGGGGGAGAAGTTTTATGCCGGAATCAAGTGGCGGGGACCGCCTGTGGAAGCTTATGAGAGTGAACAGAAGCAGCGGCACTGAAGCAGCTGGCTCAGGCAAGCTGCCTGTGATAACCGTTATGACTTTTTACCAATCGTGGGGGTCATAGCGTATGTTTAGGCATCCCGTTAGTCGTGAATACTGTTAGTTTATGAAAATATCGATTGATCGGTTCCTGAACTACACATCGAACGATTCGCTGTTTTCTCTCATTGACGACTTTTCGTTGGTTTTCTTGAGATAATTGATAACACGTTTTTGATGACGTACGAGCGACAACAGAGCGTCGATACGGACATCGATACGTGTTGCATCCAGGATCTGTGGGAGATGACCACCTCTAGAAAACTGTGAGAATAAATATCTCTTGTTGATGTGCACATAAGACAATTGTTAGAGGGAACATCTGTGATGGGCGACGACCTCTAGAAAACTGTTAGGGACAACACCCGTGGCGTTTGGCGAGCCTTAGAACACCATGCCCATGTTTGGTACTCATAGCTCTACAACAGTTGGGAACAAAATGCTAGTGAACATGACTCTGCGAATGGGAGACCGCGTTGCGGTTTTGACCGAGAGGTGGCGACACAGAGCAATGCGGTCCCAAGCTCGACCGGAAGTTATCAGGTTATGCGCTCACTTCGCGGTTTACGCGTAAATACAAGAGATTCATTTCCATTTTTTTCACTTCGACGAATACAATTTCTCGCTTTGTCGTGCAGGACTTATTTGCTCCCTATGATGTCACCGTAAATATACCAACCTTTTTCAGTCAGAAGAATCGGCTGACAGGAAAAGTGGTGCAGAGAGACCGAAAGATCTCCAGCAAGAGGGTGCACATTGAGCGGATAATAGGATTGGGAAAAACCTTCAAAATTTTGATGGAACCTGTGACATAATCTTTGTTTGTTATATGTTATGTTACTTTCGGCAGTGTATCGTCCCCACAACTGACTAAGGTGAAGTTTAGTGTTTGTGAAGTGTGACTGTGTATGTTTTTAAGTCTGTCCCACTCAGGGTGTGATATTATATTAATCTCAATGAAAGGTGATATGTAGTAGTCTGTTTATATCATGTGCCTTATAATGTAATCTTTAATAACCCTACACGTGAATACTGTTGAAGAAAAAATTGTTTTTCACCCTGTTCACGTTTGTCCCTTTCATTGAATAAGTGACTGTGGAACCCCAAATGTGTTAATTTTGTAAAACATTGAATCAAGTATAGCATCTTTGAAATAGTCCCTGGAAAACATCTCTAACTTTGAAATCATAGAAGTTATAAACTCATCGTCACGGGCAACTGGTACAATCTCCATACTCTGAGACGTAAACACCACAAGATGACAAAGTTAACTGTTCGTGCAAAACAACTGACCCTGAATTTGGTAATAGTAGTCATGTTGGCTGTTAAGGATGAGCTGGCTGTTCTCACTGACCAGGTATGGCACCGAGACAGGAGTGACTGGTTTGTCCCTGGTACTGTAGGGACACTTGACCTCAACAATCATGTCATCAGACACAACCCCATCTGCATGCGAGGTAGGGGGGGTGTTTGGGACACTACAATCCCACATGGCTTGACTTCGGTGCCAGCCAAATCTGCATATTTCCTCAGACCCACAGGCTCATTACGGATACCGTGGTCAATGGCTTCTGTGATGTGGGTGATGCATTCATGGAGGGTGGGGGTCGGAGTAGGAAACGCTAATAAAAAGGACAGGGTTATTGCATGGAAGGAATTGGGTCATCCCAACGTAAATCTACGGATCCTTGCCAAAGAAACTCACCTTTCAATAAGTTCAATTTTTCTCCCGCTAAGCTTCGCATTTCGCTTCTTCTATCTTGAATTGCTGTAAGGTCAGACGGCCGTACTTACCCATCAGTGATGATTTGCTCCAATGTTACCAACGATATAACTCGAAAGGCTTCAATAACAAATAACGATGTTGCGCAACCTTCTATGGTAAACTGTGTGTATTTGAATACAGGAAAAGGCGAGGGACCGCATTGCTCCGTGGCGCCGCGTAGCACATTAAAACTCGAGGTCTGTAATTGTGGAGGATCTGTCATAGCGGTTAACAATGCCTATTTGCTGATGCTGTCATAACGGTCACCAGACTGAAAGACACAGATCAACACAACAGGGTTAAAGAGTTAAGGGACATACCCATCAAAATGGACAGACACACACAAATACGGACATACCCATCAAAATGGACAGACACACAAACATGGACTTAAACATCAACATGGAGATACTAACCAACATAGACATAAGCTCCAATGCGGGCGTACACACCAACATAGACATACACACCAACATGGACACACACATCAACATGGACATACACACCAACATGGACATACACATCAACATGGACATACGCATCAACATGGACATACACACCAACATGGACTTTTGCATCAACATGGACAGAAACACCAACATTGACATACACACCAACATGGACATACACATGGACATGGACATACACACCAACATGGACATACACATCAACATTGATATACACTCGCACATAGACATACACACCTACATAGACATACACACCAACATGGACATACACACCAACATAGAGATACACATCAACATGGACATACACACCAACATGGACATACACACCAACATGGGCATACACATCAACATGGACATACACACCAACATGGACATACACACTAACATGGACATACGCATGAACATGGACATACACATCAACATGGACATACACACCAACATGGACTTTTGCATCAACATGGACAGAAACACCAACATTGACATACACACCAACATGGACATACACATATACATGGACATACACACCAACATGGACTTTTGCATCAACATGGACAGAAACACCAACATTGACATACACACCAACATGGACATACACATGGACATGGATATACACACCAACATGGACATACACATCAACATTGATATACACTCGCACATAGACATACACACCTACATAGACATACACACTAACATGGACATACACATTAACATGGACATACACATCCACATGGACATGCACACCAACATGGACAAACACACCAACATGGACATACACATCACCATGGACATACACACCAAGATGGATATACACACCAACATAAACATACACATCAACATAGACATACACATCAACATGGACATACACATCAACATGGACATACACTTCAACAAGGACATAAACACCAACATGGACATACGTATCAACATGGACATACACTTCAACAAGGACATACACACCAGCATGGACATACACTTCAACATGGACATACACTTCAACATGGACATACACATCAACATGGACATACACACCAACATGGACATACACACCAACATGGACATACGCATCAACATGGACATACACTTCAACAAGGACATACACACCAACATGGACATACACTTCAACATGGACATACACATTAACATGGACAAACACACCAACATGAACATACACACATACATAGACTTATGCATCAACATGGACATACACAACAACATGGATATTCACATCAACATGGACATACACACCAACATGGACATACACATCAACATGGACATACACACCAACATGGACATACACATCAACATAGACATACACATTAACATGGACATACACACTAACATGGACATACACACCAAGATAGACATACACATTAACATGGACATGCACACCAACATGGACTTACACTTCAACATGGACACACACATCAACATGGACATACACACCAACATGGACATACACATTAACATGGACATACACACTAACATGGACATACACACCAAGATAGACATACACATTAACATGGACATGCACACCAACATGGACTTACACTTCAACATGGACACACACATCAACATGGACATACTCAACAACATGGACATACACATCAACATGGACATACACACCAACATGGACATACACATCAACATGGACATACACATCAACATGGATATTCACATCAACATGGATATTCACATCAACATGGACATACACACCAACATGGACATACACACCAACATGGACATACACTTTACCATGGACATACATACCAACAAAGATATACACATCAACATGGACATACACATCAACATGGATATACACACCAACATGGACATACACACCAACATGGACATACACTTCAACATGGACATACACACCAACATGGATATTCACATCAACATGGACATACACACCAACATGGACATACACACCAACATAGAGATACACATTAACATGGACATACACACTAACATGGGCATACACATCAACATGGACATACACACCAACATGGACATATACATCAACATAGACATACACATTAACATGGACATTCATACCAACATAGACATTCACATTAACATGGACATACACACTAACATGGACATACACACCAATATAGACATACACACCAACATGGACATGCACACCAACATGGACATACACACCAACATGGACATGCACACCAACATGGACATACAAATCAACATGGACATACACACCAACATGGACACACACAACCAATTGGACATACAAATCAACATGGACATACACACCAACATGGACACACACATCAACATGGACATACACATTAACATGGACATACACACCAACATGGACATACAAATCAACATGGACATACACACCAACATGGACATACACATCAGCATGGACATACACATCAACATGGACACACACATCAACATGGACATACACATAAACATGGACATACACATCAACATGGACATACACACCAACATGGACATACACATCAACATGGACATACACATTAACATGGACATACACATCCACATGGACATGCACACCAACATGGACAAACACACTTACATGGACATACACATCAACATGGACATACACATCAACATCGACATACACACTTAAATCGACATACACACCAACATGGACATACACACCTACATGGACACACATATAGACATGGACATACACATCAACATGGACATACACACTAACAAGGACATACACATCAACATGGACATACACATCAACATGGACATACTCATCAACATGGACATACACATCTACTTGGACGTACACATCAACATAGACATACACACTAACATGGACATACACATCAACATGGAAATACACACCTACATGGACATACACACCAACATGGACATACACACCTGCATGGACATACACACCAACATAGATATACACTTTACCATGGACATACATACCAACAAAGACATACACATTAACATAGACATACACACTAACATGGACATACACATCAGCATGGACATACACACCAACATGGACATACACATCAACATGGACATACGCATCAACATGGACATACACATCAACATGGACATACACACCAACATGGACATACACATCAACATGGACATACACACCAACATAGATATACACTTTACCATGGACATACATACCAACAAAGACATACACATTAACATGGACATACACACTAACATGGACATACACACCAAGATAGAAATACACATCAACATGGACATACACACCAGCATGGACATACACATCAACATGGACATACACATCAACATGGACATACACACCAACATGGACTTTTGCATCAACATGGACAGAAACACCAACATTGACATACACACCAACATGGACATACACATCAACATGGACATACACACCAACATGGACTTTTGCATCAACATGGACAGAAACACCAACATTGACATACACACCAACATGGATATACACATGGACATGGACATACACACCAACATGGACATACACATCAACATTGATATACACTCGCACATAGACATACACACCTACATAGACATACACACTAACATGGACATACACATTAACATGGACATACACATCCACATGGACATGCACACCAACATGGACAAACACACCAACATGGGACACATCACCATGGACATACACCAACATGGACACCAACATACACATCAACATGGACATGGACATACACCAACATGGACATATGGACATACACACCCACATGGACATACACATCAACATGGACATACACTTCACATGGACATACACACAACATGGACATACACTTCAACATGGACACACATACACATACACAACATGGACATACACACACATGGACAACACACCAACATGGACATACACATACACTTCAACATGGACATACACTTCATGGACATACACATGGACATACACAACATGGATACACTTCAACATGGACACTTCAACATGGACATACACACATTCAACATGGACATACACTTCAACATGGACATACACTTCAACATGGACATACACTTCAACATGGACATACACACATTCAACATGGACATACACATCAACATGGACATACACTTCCAACATGGGACAACATAGACACATGGACACACAACATGGGACATACACATCAACATGGACATACACATCAACATGGACATACACACAACATAGACATACACATTCAACACATGGACATACACTTCAACATGGACAACATGCACACCAACATGGACATACACTTCAACACATACACACATCAACATGGACATACACACCAACATGGACATGGACACACATCAACATGGACACACCAACACATACCAACATGGACATACACATACACACATACAACAATGGACATACACACCAACATGGACAACATGGGACATACACATGGACAACATGGACATACACATCAACATGGACATACACACACCAACATGGACATACACATTAACATGGACACACACATGGACAACATAGACAGACATACACATTAACATGGACATGGACATACACACTAACATGGACACACACAACATGGGACATACACATGGACATACACATCAACATGGACATACACATCAACATGGACATACACATCAACATGGACATACACACCAACATGGACATACACACAACATGGACACATCAACATGGACATGACATACACACAACATGGACATACATCAACATGGACACAACACAACACACAACATTGACATACACACCAACATGGACATACACATACACACACACCAACATGGACATACACATCAACATGGACATACACATCAACATGGACATACACACCAACATGGACATACACACTAACATGGACATACACATTAACATGGACATACACATCAACATGGACATACACACCAACATGGACATGACACACACCAACATGGACATACACATCAACATGGACATACACACCAACATACACATATACACAACATGGACATACAACCAACATACATCAACACATACAACATCAACATGGACATACACATCAACATGGACATACACACACATACACATCAACATGGACATACATCACATACAACATGGACATACAACATGGACAACATGGACATACATACAACATGGACATAACATGGACATACACACACAACATGGACACATACACATACACACCAACATGGACATACACTTCAACATGGACATACAACATGGACATCAACATGGACATACACACCACATGGACATATACATCAACATGGACATACACATGGACAACATGGACATACACATCAACATGGACATACACATCAACATGGACATACACATCAACATGGACATGGACATACATGGACATACACACCAACATGGACATACACACAACATGGACATACACATCAACATGGAACATACACATACACATAGGACAACATGGGACATGGACACACATCAACATGGACATACACACATCAACATGGGACATGGACACACACCAACATGGACATACACATCAACATGGACATACACACCAACATGGACATACACACACAACACACCACACAACATGGACATACACATCAACATGGACATACACATTCAACATGGACATACACACCAACATGGACACACAACATGGACATACACACCAACATGGACATACACATCAACATGACATACACAACATGGACATACACCAACATGGACATACACACAACATGGACATGGACATACACATACACAACAACATGGACATACACATCAACATGGACATACACACCAACATGGACATACACACCAACATGGACATACACATCAACATGGACATACATACACATGGACATACACATCAACATGGACATACAACATGGACATGGACACACATCAACATGGACATACACACCAACACACACATACACATCAACATGGACATACACACCAACATGGGACATACACATCAACATGGACATACACACCAACATGGACACATCAACATGGACATACACATCACATGGACATACACACCAACATGGACATACACACAACTCAACATGGACATACACACATCAACATGGACATACACACACATCAACATGGACATACACATCAACATGGGACAACAGACATACACATCAACATGGACATACACATCAACATGGGACACAACATGGACATACACACCAACATGGGACATACACATCAACATGGACATACACACCAACATGGACACACACACAACATGGACATAGACATACAACATGGACATACACACCAACATGGACACACACAACATGGACATACACACAACATGGACATACACATCAACATGGACACACACACCAACATGGACATGGACACATCAACATGGACATACACATCAACATGGACATACACACAACATGGACATACACACCAACATGGACATACACATCAACATGGACATACACATCAACATGGACATACACATCAACATGGACATACACATCAACATGGACATACACATCAACATGGACATACACATCAACATGGACATACACATCAACATGGACATACACATCAACATGACATACACACATCAACATGGACATACACACATCAACATGGACATACACACCAACATGGACATGGATACACATCAACATGGACATACACATCAACATGGACATACCAACACATGGACATACACACAACATGGACATACACATCAACATGGACATACACCAACATGGACATACACATCAACATGGACATACACATCAACATGGACATACACATCAACATGGACATACACACACCAACATGGACATACACATCAACATGGACATACACAACATAACACATAACACATACACAACATGGACATACACACTACATGGACACACACAACATGGACATACACATGACATACATACACAATCAACATATGGACATACACATTAACATGGACATGGACATAACACATAACATGGACACACACATGGACACACATCAACATGGACATACACATCAACATGGACATGGACATCAACATGGACATACATCAACAACATGGACATACATCAACATGGACACACAACATGGACATACACATCACATGGACATACACACATGACATACAACATGGACATACACACACATGGACATACACATCAACATGGACATACACATCAACATCAACATGGACATACACACACATTAAAACATGGACATACACACCAACATGGACATACACACCAACATGGACATACAAATCAACATGGACACACACATCAGCATGGACATACACATCAACATGGACACACACATAAACATGGACATACACATCAACATGGACATACACATCAACATGGACATACACATCAACATGGACATACACACCAACATGGACATACAAATCAACATGGACACACACATCAGCATGGACATACACATTAACATGGACACACACATAAACATGGACATACACACCAACATGGACATACAAATCAACATGGACACACACATAAACATGGACATACACATCAACATGGACACACACATCAGCATGGACATACACATTAACATGGACATACACATCAACATGGACACACACATCAACATAGACATACACACCTACATGGACATACACATCAACATGGACATACACACCTGCATGGACATACACACCAACATAGATATACACTTTACCATGGACATACATACCAGCAAAGGCATACACATTAACATAGACATACACACCAACATGGACATACACATCAACATGGACATACGCATCAACATGGACATACACATCAACATGGACATACACACCAACATGGACATACACACCTACATGGACATACACACCAACATGGACATACACATCAACATGGACATACACACCTACATGGACATACACACCAGCATGGACATACACACCAACATAGAGATACACATCAATATAGACATACACACCTACACGGGTATGCACACGAACATGGATATACACACCAACATTGACATGCACACCATGTTGGCAACGTAATAATAGTTTTATTTGGTCCGCATCAACATACGTCATAAAGTATTATACATGGATCTATTTATATCTGTGTGGACAGGGACTTCATCTGAGCACTATGTGCTCTAAATCTATAGACTGGTCATGTCCCATGGCAATAGTAAACATGTCATATAAATATAATATGAAAGCTGGAATAGTGAATACATAGCAAAATTAAAGTAAAAAAGTTATTAATTTAAATAAAGATGAAAATTAATTGGTCCAATACAGGGAGGCAAATGTTTTATTGTAGTTCATAAATAAATTTCTGTGGTAATTTATATGTACCCATCTAATAAAAACTGATCGGATAGCTCTTTATATGTTTTAGAATACTCGAAGTGTTACTTTGTTTTGGATATTGTTCGGCAGTGTTTTCCATTGTTGTAATCCTGCACGTGAATAACCTTTTTTAATCGCGTTTGTGAGTGATGTCGCGTTGTATGTCCGTGTTATCAGCCTCATTTCATTGATCAACACAACATCAGCCTGTGAGTTATTTAATCTTATTTCATTGATCAACACAACATCAGTCTGTGTGTTATCAACCTCATTTCATTGATCAACACAACATCAGCCTGTGTGTTATCAACCTCATTTCATTGATCAACACAACCTCAGCCTGTGACCACACTCTCCTCTGTATCGCCACGGTCTCCTCAGCATCACCACGGTCTCCTCAGCATCACCACAGTCTCGTAAGCATCGCCAAGGTCTCCTCAGCAACATTAAGTTCTCCTCAGGATCACCACAGTCACCTCAGCATCACCACACTCTCCTCAGTATCGCCACGGTCTCCTCAGCATCACCACGGTCTCCTCAGCATCACCACGGTCTCTTCAGGATCATTACGGTCTCCTCAGCATCACCACAGTCTCCCCAGCATCACTACGGTCCTCACAGCGTCACCACAGTCTCACATTCACCATTCACTGCCTCTCCCAGCGAAAACAATCAAACGTAAACACCGCAAACACTCGATACATTACGGAGCCAGAGAAAAACCGCGCGTCAATTGCACTTGGCACATAGATCTATGGAAGCCGGCACTCACGCTTGTAGTCCCCGGCATACAACCTGACTAATAGGACAGCCTCGTTTAGCGAGCAACGTGCATTATTTCCTGATTACCTTAATGACTGAAACATTCCCTGCGCCAGGCATTGACTCACGAAATGTTGGCTTCATCTCGGCGGAATAATTAATGTTCTCCAAAATAACGGTCATCATAAAAATGGACGAGCGCTGCTCATAATGTCAAGCTTTATAATGCTGTAAGGCCGAGCAATTAACACCCTCAGCCCTCTTTATAACACTAGCGGAGATAATTCTGCTCAGATACACTAACCGCGAGGGAAAAACTGCCATGACTTAGGCCCGGGGGGGGGGGGGGGCACTTGGCCTTGTTCTGGATAGGGGTGTGCCGCGGGACCTCGAAAACCCGTCGTACAAGGTCAAAATCGCCAAAAGCATACCCCGTCGTACAAGGTATTATGCAAATGTATAACCCGTCGTACAGATTGAAGCTGAAAAAACATACCCCGTCGTACAAGTATGAGGCCCAAAAACCCGTCGTACAAGACGAGAGGCCGAAAAAACATACCCCGTCGCGCGGCACATATATACTACCTCTATACACTTAAGTGCCCCCCCCCCGGGGACTTAGGGCGCAATAAAAGGGCGACTGAGGTAGCCCTCGGCAAATACGACATTTGACATTTACGACGTAAACCGAAAAGGACTCCCTACCTCCAAGTGGCGTGTGACTGCGTCCAATTGAACCGAGGGCCAGGAAGAGAAGGTTCATTAAGGGGTGCACTCTATCTCGCTACCTTCAAGTGGCGTGTGACTGCGTCCAATTGAACCGAGAGAAAGGAAGAGTAGGCTCATTAAGGGGTGCACTCTATCCATAGGCGACGTGATGGCAGTAATTAAGTGGTGTTCTCTGCCACTAGGCAACGTGATGGCATTAATTAAGTGGTGTTCTCTACCTCTAGGCCACATGATGGCGTTCAATAAGTTGTATTCTCTACCTCTAGGCGACGTGATGGTGTTCATTAAGTGGTGTTCTCTGCCACTAGGCGACGTGATGTCATTAATTAAGTGGTGTTCTCTACCTCTAGGCCACATGATGGCGTTCAATAAGTTGTATTCTCTACCTCTAGGCGACGTGATGGTGTTCATTAAGTGGTGTTCTTTACCTCTAGGCCACGTGATGGTGTTCATTAAGTTGTGTTCTTTACCTCTAGGCTACATGATGGTGTTCATTAAGTGGTGTTCTCTACCTCTAGGCCACGTGATGGTGTTCATTAAGTTGGTATCCGTAGAGACAGGTAGATTGGGCAATGGTACCATTTGTGCCAGGCTCTTCTCCTTCCCGGGACGCTGCTACGTCAAAGCAGTCACGTGGTATCCACTTCAGATAAAGAAGAGCACGTGAGACAAGCGTTGGCATACCACACTGAGTGACGTATTCCCATCCACCTGTTGACCCCTTTGAACCCCACACACCGACCCACTGGCCCCGCAAGTTATAGATACTGATAGTATAACGAAGAGCTGGTTCAACTTCACGTGGGGGATGAGAGGTGAATCACCTTCACCAGCCTCATACGTGGGAAATATGCAGCTGCATTTTAATGTGTGACATAACTGAGCAGCAGTGGTTATCACTTCATTTGAGTGAAGGTATACATATATTTGAGCGCAGGATATACCTTGAGATAGAAGCGCTACCGCCCTGAAGGAATAGGCAAGTATGAGTTTTACGCGTTTAATTCTCAACATTTCTCTGAACTGCATGAGCTGAGGTGTCATTACACCCACTCGTCCGCCCTCTACTAGGTCCGTCGTTATAACCACCTCTATAACCACTACTATAACCACCACCAATGTTATTACGACAACAAATATTACTTAGTACTGCACATCCTATTGCTATCCCTACCGCTCCAGCTACCAGTCAGTTAATAATGATAGCTTCACTGCGCCGCTTTCCTGTTATAACCAGTTAGTTTATAATGATAGCTTCACTGCGCCGCTTTCCTGTTTTAACCTGTTAGTTTATAATGATAGCTTCACTGCGCCGCTTTCCTGTTTTAACCAGTTAGTTTATAATGATAGCTTCACTGCGCCGCTTTCTTGTTATAACCAGTTAGTTTATAATGATAGCTTCACTGCGCCGCTTTCCTGTTATAACCAGTTAGTTTATAATGATAGCTTCACTGTGCCGCTTTCTTGTTATAAACAGCTAGTTTATAATGATATCAGCTTTCTTGTTATCACTGATAGCTTCACTGCGCCGCTTTCTTGTTATAACCAGTTAGTTTTAATGATACTTCACTGCGCCGCTTTCTTGTTATAAATGATAGCTTCACTGCGCCGCTTTCTTTAACTTGTTTATAATGAACCAGCTTTCTTGTTATAGTTTATAATGATAGCTTCACTGCGCCGCTTTCTTGTTATAACCAGCTAGTTTATAATGATAGCTTCACTGCGCCGCTTTCTTGTTATAACCAGTTAGTTTATAATGATAGCTTCACTGCGCCGCTTTCTTGTTATAACCAGCTAGTTTATAATGATAGCTTCACTGCGCCGCTTTCTTGTTATAACCAGTTAGTTTATAATGATAGCTTCACTGCGCCGCTTTCTTGTTATAACCAGTTAGTTTATAATGATAGCTTCACTGCGCCGCTTTCTTGTTATAACCAGTTAGTTTATAATGATAGCTTTACTGCGCCGCTTTCTTGTTATAACCAGTTAGTTTATAATGATAGCTTTACTGCGCCGCTTTCTTGTTATAACCAGTTAGTTTATAATGATAGCTTTATTGCGCCGCTTTCCTGTTATAATCAGTTAGTTTATAATGATAGCTTCACTGCGCCGCTTTCCTGTTATAATCAGTTAGTTTATAATGATAGCTTCACTGCGCCGCTTTCCTGCTTTAATCAGTTTATAATGATAGCCTCACTGTGCCGCTTCTCTGACAGTTCATGCTGATAGCTTCACTATTTGGGTTCCAGTTTGATCCGACTGATGGTTTATAATGCATATGTTGACTGTTTTCTGAGCAGCCATGACTACCGCAAAGTTGCTTGGATTTTTCCTGCTCCTCTCATATTTGGAACCAAGATGTCACGCCGGTAACTATAGCTTCAGTATCTAATACTTACTTCGAGTGATACTCGGAAGCTAACATAGGATGTAAATAGGCACACTCTAATGTGTTGCTCTATAACCCATATGTGTTGCTGTGTAACCCATATGTGGTGTTGTGTAACCCATATGCGGTTTTATATAACCCATATGTTGTGCTGTTTAGCCCATATATGGTGTTGCATTAGCCACATGTGGTGTTGTGTAGCCTATATATGGCGTTGCATTTGCCACAAGTGGTGTTGTGTAGCCTATATATGGCGTTGCATTAACCACATGTGGTGTTGTGTTGCATTGTTGCATTAGCCACATGTGGTGTTGTGTAGCCTATATATGGTGTTGCATTTGCCACCAGTGGTGTGTGTGTAGCCTATATATATGTGTGCATTAGCCATATGTGGTGTGTGTGTAGCCTATAGGTGGTGTTGCATTAGCCACATGTGGTGTTGTGTAGCCTATATATGGCGTTGCATTTGCCACATGTGGTGTTGTGTAGCCTATATATGGTGTTGCATTAGCCACATGTGGTGTTGTGTAGCCTATATATGGTGTTGCATTAGCCACATGTGGTGTTGTGTAGCCTATATATGGTGTTGCATTAGCCACATGTGGTGTTGTGTAGCCTATATATGGTGTTGGCGTTGTTGTTGTGTAGCCTATATATGGTGTTGCATTAGCACACATGGTGTTGTGTAGCCTATATATGGTGTTGCATTAGCCACATGTGGTGTTGTGTAGCCTATATATGGTGTTGCATTAGCCACATGTGGTGTTGTGTAGCCTATATATGGTGTTTGCATTTAGCCACATGTGGTGTTGTTGTGTAGCCTATATATGGTGTTGCATTAGCCACATGTGGTGTTGTGTAGCCTATATATGGTGTTGCATTAGCCACATGCCACATGTGGTGTGTGTAGCCTATGTAGGTGTTGCATTAGCCACATGTGGTGTTGTGTATATATGGTGTAAGGTGTTGCATTAGCCACATGTGGTGTTGTGTAGCCTATATATATGTGGTGTTGTGTGGTGTAGCCTATATATGGTGTTGCATTAGCCACATGTGGTGTTGTGTAGCCTATATATATAGCCACATGTGGTGTTGCATTAGCCACATGTGGTGTTGTGTGTAGCCTATATATGGTGTTGCATTAGCCTATGTAGCCTATAAGGTGTTGCATTAGCCACATGTGGTGTTGTGTAGCCTATATATGGTGTTGCATTAGCCACATGTGGTGTTGTGTAGCCTATATATGGTGTTGCATTAGCCACATGTGGTGTTGTGTAGCCATGGTGTTGCATGTAGCCACATGTGGTGTTGTGTAGCCTATATATGGTGTTGCATTAGCCACATGTGGTGTTGTGCCTATGTGTAGCCTATATATGGTGTTTGCTATATATTGCATTAGCCACATGTGTGTGTTGTGTAGTGGTGTTGCATTAGCCACATGTGGTGCCTATATATATGGTGTTGCATTAGCCACATGTGGTGTTGTGGTGCATGCATTAGCCACATGTGTGTTGTTGTGTAGCCTATATATGGTGTTGCATTAGCCACATGTGGTGTTGTGTAGCCTATATATGGTGTTGCATTAGCCACATGTGGTGTTGTGTAGCCTATATATGGTGTTGCATTAAGCCACATGTGGTGTTGTGTAGCCTATATATGGTGTTGCATTAGCCACATGTGGTGTTGTGTAGCCTATATATATGGTGTTGCATTAGCCACATGTGGTGTTTGTGTAGCCTATATATGGTGCTGCGATTAGGCCACAGATTTGTGGTGTTCCTATATATGGCGTTGCATTTACCATATGTGGTGCTCAACTTGCGCATTGTGTTAATCCTGTTTATTGATTGGATGTCCACATCTTACCTGCTGGGTCTGATTCAATCACACAGCTTTCTTACCTGCTCAATATATTCATTGTTTTGTTGACGAGATATTTATTGATAAAAGGCTAGTAATAGGGTTCACTAAGCTATTTGGTGGGGTTGTATGTGTCAGCCGATTATCTGCGCGTTTGTTACTACACGAACTGGGCTCAGTATCGTCCAGACATGGGTAAGTTCTTCCCCGAGGACGTCGACACGTCTCACTGTACGCATCTCGTCTACGCGTTCGCTACGATGTCAGGCAACAGACTGGAGGCGTTCGAGTGGAACGACGAGAGCACCGATTGGATGGTGGGCATGTGAGTTCGGCGTAATCTGATTGAATGGTGGGCAAGTGAGTTCCTCGTTAATTGATTGGATGGTGGGCATGTGAGTTTCTCGTTAATTGATTGAATGGTGGGCATGCGAGTTTCTCGTTAATTGATTAAATGGCGGGCAGGTGAGTTCCTCGTTAACTGATTGAATGGTGGGCATGTGAGTTTCTCGTTAATTGATTGAATGGTGGGCAGGTGAGTTCCTCGTTAATTGATTGGATGGTGGGCGTGAGAGTTCCTCGTTAATTGATTGGATGGTGGGCGTGAGAGTTCCTCGTTAATTGATTGAATGGTGGGCATGCGAGTTTCTCGTTAATTGATTAAATGGCGGGCATGTGAGTTCCTCGTTAACTGATTGAATGGTGGGCATGTGTGTTTCTCCTTTGCTGACATTCACATCAACTGCCCAAGATTGGCATTAGACGCAGTGCTTTAAATGGTTTCCTAACATCGCAGGTACGAGCGCTTCACCAACCTGAAACTCATCAACCCTGAGCTTAAAACTCTGCTGGCTGTTGGTGGCTGGAACTTTGGTACAGAGCCAATGACTGAGATGCTGAAGACGAAGGCGAACCGAGAGGAATTCATCACCACTTCCATCGACTTCCTGCGCCAGCGCAACTTCGATGGTCTCGATTTAGATTTCGAATGGCCCGGAAATCGTGAGAGTGTATAGTACACATCTTGGCTTTGTGACAAAGAGTAGTTGCTTCATCACGTGATGTGAACGGGGCTACGGTCAGAGTCATGAGTAGCTCTGGGGCACCATGGTGTTTGGCATTAGACCAATTAGAAAACAGAAATAAGACCTGGCAGATATAACCGGGCTTTAGACATTCGACCTACATAATCTGACTCCGGGTTTGTGAACTTGATTGTGGTAAAAGGGGAAGGTAATTTGGTCGAGATTCTGGTAAAGAGGGAAAGGTAATGTGGGCGAGATTCTGGTAAAGAGGGGAAGGTAATGTGGGCGGAATTGAGGTGAAAAGGGGAAGGTAATGTGGGCGGGATTCTGGTAAAGAGGGGAAGATAATGTGGGCAGAATTGTGGTAAAAAGGGGAAGGCAATGTAGGCAGGGTTCTGGTAAAGGAGGGAAGGTAATGTGGGCGGGATTCTGGTAAAGAGGGGAAGGTAATGTGGGGGGAATTGTGGTAAAAAGGGGAAGGTAATGTGGGCGGGATTCTGATAAAGAAGGGAAGATAATGTTGAAAGTCGTACCTCCATGCAGGCCTTCGCGTCCAACTACTGGCACGAGTTGGGAGCTCCCAAGGAGAAGCTGGTTGTGGGTCTGGCTACGTACGGTCGCGGCTTCACTCTGACGGACCCTAATATGAATGGAGTGGGTGCTGACGCCCTGGGCGCTTCCACAGCCGGGCGCTACACGCGAGAAAAGGGCGTCCTGGCCTACTACGAGGTAAAAGTCTCGCCTCACATCGTCACATTTTCGTGTCAATGGCCAGCGCCACGGAAGTCGCGGAAGTCTATTGCTACTTTCAAACCGATCTAAGCTCAGATTGGCCAAGAAATGCAGTCAAAAGCGACAGTAACGAACGGGTAGTGGAAGGTGGGAGTTACCGAGCGTGAGTTGGACGCCAATATTAATTGGACCTTGTGTTTGCCTCAGATGTGTACAGATATCCTAGAGAGCGGAACCCGGGTGTGGCACCCTGACCACCAGACACCCTACATCTACAAAGACGACCAGTGGGTTGGTTACGATGACGAAGAGAGTCTCTCTCTCAAGGCGAGTTTCCCATGTCACCCTGCGCGCCACACACAGCATTACATTCGCTGCGTGATATCAACATCAGATGTCGTTATCTTGTGGTTTGTTGAATGCTACTTCAGATCAATTGGCTGAAAGACAACGACTTCGCGGGCTGGATGGTGTGGGACCTCGACTATGACGACTTCAAGGGGGAGTTCTGTGGTCGTGGTCGCTATCCGCTGATGCGTGCGATGAACGAGGCCCTACTCGGCTACGTCCCCACCGAACCTACACCCCCCACCAGGTGGGTACACGCACCACACTACTGCCCTTAGTCGCCATCAGGCCACACATAACCCGTGTATTGGCTTCACTGCTTATAATACTAGTTTTAAACATCGTGCTTGTTCCGGTCATTGCCGTCGTTCGTGGTGCATTGTGGGCAGCATTACTGATTGCGGACGTGATGTTTACTGTCTGTAGGGATCCCGCTGAGACCACCACCCCAACAAGCCCGCAGACCACCCCACGCGGCGGTAAGTACGAGGGGGCGCACGCTGATAGAGGGCGCACGCTGGTAGAGGCCCTATGCTGATAGAGGGCGCGCGCTGATAGAGGGCGTACGCTGATAGAGGGCGCACGCTGATAGAGGGGGCACGCTGATAGAGGCTCTATGCTGATAGAGGGCGCACGCTGATAGAGGCCATATGCTGATAGAGGGCATACGCTGATAGAGGCCCTATGCTGATAGAGGGCGCACGCTGATAGAGGGCGCACGCTGATAGAGGTCTTATGCTGATAGAGGTCTTATGCTGATAGAGGGCGCACGCTGTTAGAGGGCGTACGCTGATAGAGGGAGCACGCTGATAGAGGGCGCACGCTGATAGAGGCCCTATGCTGATAGAGGGCGCACGCTGATAGAGGGCGTACGCTGATAGAGGGAGCACGCTGATAGAGGGCGCACGCTGATAGAGGGCGTACGCTGATAGAGGGCGCACGCTGGATGGATGGCGTACGCTGATAGCGGGAGCACGCTGATAGAGGGCGCACGCTGATAGAGACCCTATGCTGAAAGAGGGTGCACGCTGAAAGAGGGCGTACGCTGATATAGGGCGCACGCTGATAGAGGGCGCACGCTGATAGAGGCTCTATGCTGATAGACGCTCTATGCTGATAGAGGGCGCACGCTGATAGAGGGCGCACGCTGTTAGAGGCCGTGCGCTGTGAGAGGCCGTAAGCTGATAGAGGCCGTGCGCTGTGAGAGGTCGTGCGCTGTGAGAGGCCGTATGCTGATAGAGGGCGCACGCTGTGAGAGGCCGTACGCTGTTATTGTCGCGTGTCTACGAGCACTCAATGCGCTACATCTCACGCTGTCAATCTAGCCCGGCCACCCGACCGCCATGTCGCTATACCCTCTTGTGATCGCTTGACGCGCGATACTTTGCTCCCATGCCGACAACGCAGTCCCCTACTCTAGATACATATATTACTGACTCCGAAATACATCGCGTGGCGAGGTGGTCGTCCAGGGAGGTCGTTATGGCCGCTCTCGTTGTACGCTGAGTGGAACCTTCTGGTGCGTCATTGTTTGACTTGGATTAACCTGCCAACTCGCTACTAAGCTCTTTGGTCCTTTATAAAGCCAACAAGGACAAAGGGAAAACTCCTTTTATCGGGCAACGGCTCGAGATGCGGAAACTGATGATGCCGTTAACGGCGAGGTAATGCGGCGGAGCGCGCATCAAGGCCGAGTGACCGCTACTTAAATTTGCATGCGAAATTCTGAATGAGGCGAGACAGAATATAAAGCCAGTGATTTGAGTATCAATTCAGCCCTTGATTATGAGTCGAGTCGCTGCTTGGTTGTATCTTCCGCGACTAACACTTGATATGATGGGATAACTTTAGATGGCGGCTTCTGTAACGAGCTAGATGACGGCATGTACCCCAACGAGGAAGACTGCACCACATTCTACACGTGTTCCGGACGCAACACTTTCCTGCGCTCTTGCAGTCCCGGTGCCATCTTCAATCCCGCGCGACTCATCTGTGATTGGCCAGACAATGTCGATGTCGACTACAGGTGTAGCACATGTGATGCCTCGTTCTGTCCGTCGACTCCCAACCCGCTACAATAAGACTGCTGTCAGGGAGCCATCTCAACATTTACGCCTACCTTTATAAGACGACTAACATAAGCTGATTCACTTACATATTTGGTGGAAACATTTGACCCCGCCTTGTGTTCACAAATCACATGCAGAATAAAACGATGTTGACAGAATATGACGACCAATTCAGGATCTATCATTTGGGAGGTCATGATAGTTCAGCAGCATCTCTCAGTAGGAAGGTCATGAGAGTTCAGCAGCATCTCTTAATGCAGAGATCGTGAGAGATCAGGTTCATCTCTCAGTGGGGTGGTCTTGAGAGTTCAGGTGCATCTCTCACTGGGGAGGTCGTGAGAGTACAGCAGCAACCCTCAGTAGGGTCATGAGAGTTCAGCTGTATCTCTCAGTGGGGTGGTCGTGAAAGTTCAGCAGCATCTTTTAGTGGGGAGGTCGTGAGAGTTTAGCTTCATCTCTCAGTGGGTAGGTCATGAGAGCTCAGCAGCATCTCTCAATGCAGAGATCGTAAGAGTTCAGGTGCATCTCTCACTGGGAAGGTCGTGAGAGTTCAGCTGAATCTCTCACTGGGTATGTCATGAGAGTTCAGGTGCATCTATCATCAGAGAGGTCATGAGAGTTCAGCAGCATCTCTCAGTAGGGAGGTCATGAGAGTTCAGCAGCATCTCTCAGTAGGAAGGTCATGAGAGTTCAGCAGCATCTCTTAATGCGGAGATCGCGAGAGTTCAGGTGCATCTTTCAGTAGGGAGGTCGTGAGAGTTCACGTGCATCTCTCACTGGGGAGGTCGTGAGAGTACTGCAGCATCCCTCAGTAGGGTCATGAGAGTTCAGCTGTATCTCTCAGTGGGGTGGTCGTGAAAGTTCAGCAGCATCTCTCAGTGGGTAGGTCATGAGAGCTCAGCAGCATCTCTCAATGCGGAGATCGTGAGAGTTCAGGTGCATCTCTCACTGGGGAGGTCGTGAGAGTTTAGCTTCATCTCTCAGTGGGTAGGCCATGAGAGTTCAGCAACATCTCTCTGTGGGGAGGTCATGGGTGTTCAGGTGCATCTATAATTAGGGAGTTAATGAGAGTTCAGGTGCATCTATCGTCAGGGAAGTCATGAGAGTTCAGCAGCTTCTCTCAGTGGGGAGGTCATGAGCGTTCAGCAGCATATCTCAGTGTGGAGGTCATGATAGCTTAGCAGCATCTCTCAATGGGCAGGTCGTGAGAGTTCAGGTGCATCTCTCAGTGGGAAAGTCGTAAGTGTTCAGCAGCATCTCTCAGTAGGGAGGTCATGAGAGCTCAGCAGCATCTCTTAATGCAGAGATCGTGAGATTTCAGGTGTATCTCTAAGAAGGGAGGTCGTGAGAGTTCAGGTGCATCTATAATTAGGATGGGCGTGAGTGTTCAGTAGCATCTATCAGTAGGTAGGTTGTGATAGTTTCCCGATGATGACAGAATCTCCATGACGGAAGAATAGCGATGGTGACAAGATCACGTTGACGGAAGAATAGCGATGGTGACAGGAACACGATGACGGAAGAATAGCGATGGTGACAGGATGACGATGACGGAAGAATAGCGTTGGTGACAGGATGACGATGACGGAAGAATAGCTTTGGTGACAGGATCACGATGACGGAAGAATAGCGATGGTGACAGGATCAAGATGACAGAAGAATAGCGTTGGTGACAGGATCACGATGACGGAAGAATAGCGTTGGTGACAGGATCACGATGAGGATCATCACGATGACGGAAGAATAGCGATGGTGACAGGATCACGATGACGGAAGAATAGCATTGGTGACAGGATCACGATGACGGAAGAATAGCGGTGGTGACAGGATCAAGATGACGGAAGTAAAGCGATGGTGACTGGATCACGATGACGGAAGAATAATACAGGATCACGATGACGATGGCGATGGTGACAGGATCACGATGACGGAAGAATAGCGATGGTGACTGGATCACGATGACGGATGAATAGCGATGGTGACTGGATCACGATGACGGATGAATAGCGATGGTGACTGGATCACGATGACGGAAGAATAGCGATGGTGACTGGATCACTGTGATCCAGGAGATCTTCGGGTATGTTGGTTGCACAATACATCCCGTGACCGGTAGGGTTTTGCTCAGGAGCAAAACAGTAGGAAAGTTTTCGATAAACGACATCACATATTTGGTTACAGCGCACGTAAAATGGTTGACTGCCTTCAGCACGCGCAGCAAACAAACCTCTGTACAAAGGTGCGCCGCTCGTATCGTAACAAAGGTTCGGTCCGGAGGTGTTTAATTGAAACGTGGGCACTGCCACGTGCCCTCGTTGGCTCACAAGAGGCCAAGTTTCCATTACTATGCCGCTGAGCTGATGTGATTTAAAAGAACCCGATGAAAAGATCTGGCCCATGCTTACAGCTTTCCTGATGATTTCCACACGAGGAAAACCAAGCGTAAATACCAACCTCAAAAGAGGCTGTTCACATTAGCCCAACAGACCAACGTCAGGTTCAATCACCTTGTTGGTCTAACAGAACAACCTCCTATTTTGTTGTCGATTCAGACATATCCTGACAGAACACACCACTTTCACGAAATATGCATGTACGGTTGAGTTTCGGGCGATCAGTGTCGAAAGTCATGTTGCGAGATCCGAACGTAATCATTAATTGATATTGGCGAACATTTACACATAAATGTAAGACGGATGTACGTGTATTTTATTGCTGTTACAATCCGAGCATCCAGCTCAGTTTCTAGCCACATGGCTGAGAACAGGAAGAGGAAGTGTGCTCATTATGATATCTACGTTATGAGGTGCATAGATATATATTCATCAACAAGTCATAATTTAGTTTTGTTCGAGATAATGTTTCATATTCCTATCGCCAGCCGAAAAATATATTTGCGATAACTTTCCAAGTTGACCGGTGAGCTATCCTTACAATCGTTCCGACTTACTTACGAATTATCCTCACAATCTCTCCGACGTACTCACGAAATATCCTCACAATCACCACGACTTACTCACGATTATGCATCACAATTGCTCCGACTTACCAACGAGTTAGCTTCACAATCACCTCGACTTACTCACGAGCTATCCTCATAATCGTTTCGACTTACTCACGAATTATCCTCACAATCACCCAGACTTACTCACGAGCTATCCTCATAATCGTTTCGACTTACTTACGAGTTATCCTCACGATCGCTCCGACTTACTCACGAGCTATCCTCATAATCGTTTCGACTTACTTACGAGTTATCCTCACGATCGCTCCGACTTACTCACGAATTATCCTCACAATCACCCAGACTTACTCACGAGTAAGCATCAAAATTAATTGCTCCGACTTACTCAAGAGTATGTTTCACAATCTCTCTAACTTACAAGTTATCCTCACAATCACCTCGACTTACTCACGAGTTATCCTCACAATCACCTCGACTTACTCACGAGTTATCCTCACAATCACCTCGACTTACTCACGAGTTATCCTCACAATCACCTCGACTTACTCACGAGTTATCCTCACAATCGCTTCGACTTCTTCACGAGTTACCGTTACAATCACTCAAACTTAATCACGAGCCATCGTGTGTACCCATTCTCCCTCATCCCCTCCCTCATCCCTCCCTCATCCCCTCCCTCATCCCCTCCCTCATCCCCACACCCAACTACACACAGACCAACCACTTAATGTCAAGGAGCGTTTGTGATAGTACAAAGCTAAGGACAGTTTGTGTTTTTGTCGGTTGGTGCTGCAGTGTTAGGACGTGCAATACATGACCAGTGACTCGCCAAGCAGGCTGCCGTGTTGCATATGCATATACTCTGTGTACTTACATTGCAGAAAGGGGGGACGTTGACATTAACATGTAATGGCCTGGTACAGAGATGACCCCATTGTCAGTGAATAGTAATTAAATGTTTTGCAAGTGAAAAATATTCCAAGAGTTTGCGTCTGCTAAGCGTATTCTATTGGAAGCACTAACAGGGTACGATCTTAAAACCGAGTTTTACTCAAGTTTTATGGAAGTTGTAGAATAGACATGCATGCCAAGATCCCTATTTAGTAGGAGTTATACACATGTGGCTATTAGCGTCAATATTTGGCATCAATATTCAGTATTTCCATCGCATTCCGGGTCTATGGGAAGCATACTAATGTGATGTCGGATTTTAACACAATAATTCATCCACAAAACCAACCGAAATCCACATCCCGACAAATGGACTGGGTGCGTGCATAATTACGTAACAATTGCTCGATATATCGACATTAGAAAGTTACATTCACATGCAATCCCAGCAAAATAGCCAACACGAGAAATGATGCAATCCATGGCAGGAACCCTATCACCACAGCCCAGTCAGCATTGTCTGAAACCACCAGGTCACAAACTCATAATGCGCTGCCATGTCGCGCATCCTAGCCCGGCGCTATGTCACGCATAACCTTATCAACATACTACCGGGCCCACACCTATCGCCATGCCACAATCAATATCGACATAGCCGACGCTATGTTACAATCATTATCGACCAAAGCCGACGCAATGTCACAATCATTATCGACAAAGCCGACGCAAAGTCACAATCATCACCGACCAAAACCGGCGTTTCTATGTGGGTGAACTTTACTATGAATTCTCTCTTTATCCATCTCAAGGTCATATGGTGAGGTTAAAGCTCACGGTCAGACGCGAATATCGACCCAGGCGCTATCGTCCACCCTTATGCACGGGGCCTTGGTATTTAAAGGAGTTTTGTGTCCAGAATGGAAAAGCGTGTGAGAGTTAATAAGGGGACGACGCCTCGCACTGTCAGCCGCACCAACTAACTAAGCAGTGGAGCTTTTCTAATCAAGTTACTCGGCACCGCATGTAGGTAATTGTCAGCTCGCGTATGGGCACGCGGTGGTGGGACGTGCGTTGGGCGCAGCCAGTGTACGTTACTCAGGAGCCATGCATATGCAAAGCATCCATATGTCACCGATCCATATACGGAAAATGTCATCGAGGGGAATCAGCCAGGTCATAGTATCATCAGTTGGCTGTGCTCCCAAATAAATCACACGCTTGTTGCTAAAACATCGGGAATGGATTTCAGGTCTTCTGGACAAAATAAGCTGCTGACGCTGGTGTCTGTCACATCTTAACTACACCAGTCGCCATCATGGCATTAGCTCCATGCCCAGTTCACAGAAGTTTTTAATCAAAGAAGCATTTGATCAAAAATCATGACAAACCTATTGTGAAAAAAACTGCATTGACCGATTTCCTACCACATGTTGTAATGACATCCGTAAAATCGAGTGCAATCTGTGACCCATGCTATTTCTAAGGCCGTTGTCAGGTCCGATCGGATATTTCGACGGGACGTTAATTATAAGCCAAATATGGCACGTGGTGGTGGGCGCTACCAGACATCCGGAACTAAATCAAATTATACTCTCATAAGATGGTGGAACTGCCCAGGCGTCGACCCACTCGACTTATCGTTGCATATTTTTTAAACAATATTCGTAGGGTGTTTTCAAAGCGGCGATATCGATGTGTTATCGATGTGTTATCGATGATTCAGTGTTCCCAACACTGACAGTCAAATCATTTTAGAAACTGGACAAAAACTCAAAACAAATTAAAAATTGGACCTGGCACTGAAAAAAAGTCATCTTTAAGCGTGATGTCGTAGGCCACAACACGATGAGGCAGACGAGTGTAGCTCATGGCCATCAACAAATTGAATGAGCCTCTGTGTCTAGGGTAGACATCATTGTAGACTCGTTGGGGATCCACAGAGACAATCAAACATTGCCTGTTGAGATATCTGTTGCAAACCAACATGAGGCAGTCAGATCAATCCATATCTCCTCAAACATTGCCTCTTAGGTCCAACATCTAACTTAATCTTGACAGATCGTTACCCGAGAACTAGGAAAGCAATTCAAAGAGAGCGATTGTGAAATGTAGATACGGCTGGATAAGCAATCCAAGGAGAGCGATGTTGGGATGTAGATAGAGCCGAGGCCACTACGTCAACGCAGATCATATTTGGCTAATATATATATATATATATATATATATATATATATATATATATATATATATATATATATATATATATATATATATATATATATATATATATATATATATATATATATATATATATATATATATATATATATATATATATATATATGTTACTATATAATATATATATATACGTAGCGATAATGTTACTGGTAACACACGTGCGATAATGGTGGAATACGTCATGTCAGAATTCTTCCAGGGTGAAGTGGATTAAACCCAATATTCACTAGCTACAACTATAAACAACTAATGACAGCTTCACATCCCAGCGCATGACCAGCATAACCACATGATCAGCATAATCACATGACTAGCATAATCACATGACCAGCATCATCACATGACCAGCATAATCACATGACCAGCATCATCACATGACCAGCATAACCACATCATCACATGACCAGCATCATCACATGACCAGCATCATCACATGACCAGCATGACCAGCATCATCACATGACCAGCATCATCACATGACCAGCATGACCAGCATCATCACATGACCAGCATCATCACATGACCAGCATCATCACATTAATCAATATCATCTCGTGATCAATATCATCACATGATAAGCATTAACACAGGATCATTATTATCATGTTTTGAACGCTTTTCTAGTCTAAGTTTTATTTGATTATCAACTCAATTGCATGAAAGAAACCATGAAAGCAGACGGATGTAACGTCATTTTCTTGGCCAACTTTCATACCCAGGAGTAAATATCATAGGGGTTGCTCAAATAGCCAAGAGACAGTGACATGAACGTGATATTGCCATAACAAGCCGCTCGATGGGGACACACTGTCCGTTAGACATATCTGGCCGGTATAATGGAAGGTACGCCTCGCATAACCAGTTACCAGTTGAACATGCAACAAAGAAAACCGAGAAAGTCCTGCTAATCTCCTACGTCAACAGGTGAATTACTGCTACATAGGCGGAAGTACTACCGATGCCGAATACGTAACCAGCGCGAGAAGGACCTCCCACAGGAGCCTCATGTTGTAACCAGCGCAAGTAGGGCCTCCTACAGGAGCCTCTTGCTGTAAAAAGCACGAGGAGGGCCTCTCACAGGAGCCTCATGTTGTAACCAGCGCAAGTAGGGCCTCCCACAGGAGCCTCTTGCTGTAAAAAGCGCGAGGAGGGCCTCCCATAGGAATCTCATGTTGTAACCAGCGCCAGTAGGGCCTCCTACAGGAGCCTCATGCTGTAACCAGCGCGAGTAGAGCCTCCCCAATGAGCCTCATGCTGTCACCAGCGCTAATAGGGCCACCTACAGGAGCCTCATGCTGTAACCAGCGCGAGTAGAGCCTCCTTAAGGAGCCTTATGCTGTAGAATATCAAAGGGCAACTTAACAATATAAGTACGTTGATAGATTTACGCTAGTAACGACATGCGGATTTAGCGAAGACAGTCATCATATTACAAGATAAACCTTGTCTTGAAGCTTAGTTGATAATGGTCTCGGCAGACCGACCAACGCGCGTTATGATCAGAGCGAGAGCTGCTCGTGTCGTGGAACCGCCCTTGGCAGCTCCTAAGCGGCTTACCGATTTCATTCATATGATCGCCCTAGCTACAGGATACAGCAGACGTATCAGCTTCCGGTTTGCTACTTCGGTCTGCTAGATACAGCAGCAGCGCTATTGCTCGCTTCATCCCGCTTAAACACGCCCAGCATGTTTTCATGAAACAGTCGTCATATTGTCGGATACTGACGCATGTCCTTGCGATTTACCAACGTTGAACCATTTGCAGTAAAAAGGTCAAACATTTAATGGAGGGCCGTCGACATTTAAAGGAGGGTCGTCAACATTTTATGGAGGGTCGTCAACTTTTAATGGACGGTCACTTGCTGAACTAACTCTGACAGCGGGAGTGGCGCCGCTACTCATGATCGTTTCTCGACATCGACCGACAATCGCACATTAAATGTATACATCTCATAATAAGACCACCCTCTCTATGGACGCATCAGTCTATCTCAATGTCAGACAACCCTCACTTTGGATGTATCAACATATATCAGTGTCAGACAACCCTCTCATTCGATGTATCTGTCTATCTCAGTGTCAGACAACCCTCTCATTCGATGTATCAACATATATCAATGTCAGACAACCCTCTCATTCGATGTATTTGTCTATCTCAGTGTCAGACAACCCTCTCATTCGATGTATCAACATATATCAGTGTCAGACAACCCTCTCATTCGATGTATCTGTCTATCTCAGTGTCACACAACCCTCTCATTCGATGTATCAACATATATCAATGTCAGACAACCCTCTCATTCGATGTATCAACATATATCAATGTCAGACAACCCTCTCATTAGATGTATCTGTCTATCTCAGTGTCAGACAACCCTCTCATTCGATGTATCAACATATATCAGTGTCAGACAACCCTCTTATTGGATGTATCACAACATCTCATTGGTTAGGTAAACGTCCGTAGCTCCCGTTGGTCGGCTGCACTGACCGCGTCAAGTGCCAATCGTTGCCTACTCATTGGCTTGGTCAGCGTTTGCGAAGGGAGGAATAGGGGCGGAGTTACGGCTGCTGGCTGTTATAAAGAGGCGGTGGCATGGATTCAATGAGCAGTGCTGAGGTGTGATGTAGTGTGGAAGGCGTCCGATCGTGAGGCTCCAGCGCCAACGACGATAGGTGTCCCTACCCGCCATAGCCCAGTAGAGACTCAGGAAAAGTAAAGCCCGCTTACGGACATATCACGTTCTCAATGGTCACCGAGTGATGTTCGCACTCGCCGTAACACCAGATAACTGGACGGAAGTGTAGTCAGCACTATCGAAGTCAGCACTATCGAAGTCAGCACTGACGCAGTCAGCACTCTCACAGTCAGCCCTATCGCAGTCAGCACTATCGAAGTCAGCACTATCACAGTCAGCACTATCACAGTCAGCACTCTCACAGTCAGCACTATCGCAGTCAGCACTATCGCAGTCAGCACTATCGCAGTCAGCACTATCGCAGTCGGCACAATGGCGTGTGACATGCCGTCGGGAAATTACACCACGGGGAAAGAAAGTGAAGACGTCCTGGCCGGGTTTCTCGACCACCTGAACGGCGTCATCTATACGCGGGTGAATGTATGCCTGAGCTGCGTGGGACTGCTCGGCAACCTCCTTACCTTGGTCGCCCTCACTCGGAAGCGGCTTCTCACCACTATGGGCACCATGGAGAGAGCTGCGCACGCAGGTTTGGTGTCTCTGGCTGTGTCAGACCTCTTGTTTTGTGTCGTCATGCTTCCACAAGCGGCCAGCTCCATGCACTTCACGGGCTATGACCAAATATCCTTCTTAATGTACTATGATATGTATTTCAATGCGGTCGTGAACATATTTATCGTGAGTTCCACGTGGCTGGTGGTCGTCATGGCCGTCAGTCGCTATGTGGCCATTTGTCACCCATTCCGGGCCAGACAGCTGATTACACTCTCGTTCGCCAGGATCTCTACCACCATTGTCCTTTTCTTCAGTATCTTTCTCAATATCCCTCGCTTCTGGATCTTCAACAGTTGCTACATATTCCACTACGATCCACTCCTCGACTTGTATAGAAAGCAGTATTGGGTGATCTTTGGCGTGTTGCGCCTGAGACGCAGTTTGTGGCGGGTCTACATCTACACCTTCTTCACACTTGCCGTTCTCTTGCCCTTGGTCATTCTCACCGTCTGCAACATTTATCTCGTCTCTAATTTGAGGAATTCGGCACGAATGCGCCTTCAGTTCACGCGTAAGCAAGTACAGCTGCGGCGGTCTGAGGAAACGACGCGCGTCGTCTCCATGACCCTATGCGTCATCGTTATGACCAGCATAGTACTCGTATCTCCCAGCGAAATCCTCACTTGTATCACGGAGCTGGTCACCCTCAAGAATCCCTCTGTCGTCAACACGCTGCTGGCTTTAGGAAACATGCTACAAACGATGAACTTCTCATTGAACTTCATAGTTTACATCGTCATCAACGTGCACTTCCGGAACACAATCCTAGCCTGGGTTCGCTGCTGCGTTAATATGGGACCACTGAAACATCTGCGGAAGGACAGTGACGGTAGCACGGGCGTGACCGGCCTACCGCTCACGCCAATCACACCAGTGTCCGACAACTCACTCTGCCCACCATTACTCAAACCATTCCAGATGACTCAATCGATCACATAAGACGTGGCTAGGTAGCTAGCATCCCTTTTCTATCGTGGTACTGTTGATGAAATGGGTCAAGTGGCAGCTTCTACATCATGATTTACTCAATTGCTTAGACAAGCGCTAGAAACGGACCCGATGAAGAGCAGTAAAGGTGAGCCACTGAGCCACTGAGCCACTGAACCACTGAGCCACTGAGGCACTGAACCACTGAGCCACTGAACCACTGAGCCACTGAGCCACTGAGTCACTGAGGCACTGAACCACTGAGCCACTGAACCTCTGAGCCACTGAACCTAGGCAAGGGCCCCTTTTCCCTGAAGGCAAGTCACAAATCAACGAAACGGAAGTGTTCAATGGACACGGAATGAAAGCTCGGATCAAGTTAAGACAGTTTAAAGACACATACGAATGCAGTATTGACTTGTTGTTATGGATTGCTTGGTGACTTTGGTGTAGTGCATTCATATCCAGACTATCTTCAGTGGCTACATGCAACTGTTTTAAAGATCACGTTATGTACGAAAGAACATTATGCCTCTTTATTTACAACTGTACGTTATACCACGTTTTGTACAACTGTACGCTATATCTCGTTATGTACAACTGCACGCTATACCACGTTATAACAGCTGTTCTTTATAACGAATTATGTACAACTACGTTATATCGCGTTATATACAACTGTACATTAAATCGAGTTATTACAACTGTACGTTATACCGAATTATGTACAGCTGTACGCAGCTGTACGTTATGTTGCGTTATGTACAACTGTACGTTATATAGAGTTGTACAACTGCACGTTAAATCGTGTTATGTACATCTATACTTTATGTCGCGTTATTGCAGTACGTCAAATTGAGTTATTACAACTGTACATTATGTCGAGTTATGTTAACATGTGCGTTATATCGCGTTATGTACAATTGTATGTTATATCGCGTTATGTACAACTGTACCTTATGTCGTGTTATGTACAACTGTACGTTATATCCCGTTATGTACAAGTGTATATGCCATCAAATGACATACAACGGAATGTTATATCCCGTTATTATCAACTGGATATTATATCCCGTTATAAGCAACTGGATGTTATATCCCGTTATAAGTAACTGGATGTTATATTCCGTTATAAGCAACTGGATGTTATATCCCTTATAAGCAACTGGATTTTACATCCCGTTATAAGTAACTGGATGTTATATCCCGTTATGAGTATCTGGATGTTATATCCCGTTATAAGCAACTGGATGTTACATCCCGTTATAAGCAACAGAATGTTATATCTCGTTATAAGCAACTGAATGTTATATCCCGTTTTAAGCAACTGGATGTTACATTTAGTTAGTGCAATGTAAGTAATATCGTATAGTATTGGTTATTGGTTGATAGTATTGTGACCATAGATATGAAACTCGTGACCAGCTAGGCCGTTGTCAGAATTATCATGTGTTCCCGTGACCAGGTTGGCCGTTGTCAGAATTATCACAAGTTCCCGTGACCAGGTTGGCCGTTGTCAGAATTATCATGTGTTCCCGTGACCAGGTTGGCCGTTGTCAGAATTATCATGTGTTCCCGTGACCAGGTTGGCCGTTGTCAGTATTATCATGTGTTCCCGTGATTACTTGGCCGTTGTCAGAATTATCACATCTTCTCGTGACGCGCAAGGCTGTTGTCAGAATAATCTAGTCATCTCGTGACGCGCACGGCTGTTGTCAGAATAATCACGTCAATACGTGACGCGCTAGGTCTGTTCGCGATGCTTACATTGTATGCAGGAAAACAATGATCCAATGCTGACGCTGACACTAACTGCAACATGATCCAATGCTGACGCTGACACTAACTGCAACCGAGCAGTCTACAGATCCCTGGTGGCAGGTTTAGGCATTCAAACATCGCATTATTGTTGTCTTCAGGCCAATTGGATCCCATCGTTAAAGTAAGACATTGTCCCTGTCCATTAAGTGATAACTTCATCCGTGAAACAGTCCTATCTTGTTTGCTATTAATGATACTCTGTGATGTGCGCTCAATAAATCTTTGTCGTTGTGACTAGTTCATTAATAAAGGAATTCGCTCCATTTTGAACGACATAGGAACGAGCAACTAATATGAGTTATCAGAGAGACAGGACCAAAAAGCAGTGATCAACGGAGACAGGATCAAACTGGGGTGATCACCAGAGACAGGATCAAATAGGAGTAATCAGAGACACAGGATACAATAGCAGTGATCACCGAAGACAGGATCAAACAGGGTTGATAACCAGAGAAAGGATCAAACAGGAGTGATCACCAGAGACAGGATCAAATAGGAGTGATCACCAGAGACAGGATCAAATAGGAGTGATCACCAGAGACAGGAACAAATAGGAGTGATCACCAGAGACAGGATCAAATAGGAGTGATCACCAGAGACAGGATCAAACAGGAGTGATCACCAGAGACAGGATCAAACAGGAGTGATCACCAGAGACAGGATCACACAGGATCAAACAGGAGTGATCACCAGAGACAGGATCACACCGCAGGGATTAGCAGTGGGAGAGGAGGGGGTGGCAGTGGGGTGGAGGGGACGGCAGTAGGGGAAGAGGGGACGGCTGAGGGGTGGAGGGGACGGCAGTGGGAAGGAGGGGACGCCAGTGGGGTGAAGGGGGTGGCAGTGGGGGTGGAGGGGACGGCAGTGGGGTGGAGAGGACGGCAGTTGGAAGGAGGGGATGGTTGCGGGTGGGGGGGGGGGGACCAATTTTAAGGATTGGAAGTTGTAAGCCCAATCAGTTACCCGACCAATCATGAGTGACTGGCAAAGCGAACGTGTATCATTTAGGTGACCTAAATATCATCAACCAGCCCAGAGGTGACTTAACACATCATCAGTGAGCCCAGAGGTGAAAAAACACATCATCAGTGAGCCCAGAGGTGAAAAAACACATCATCAACGGGCCCAGAGGTGAAAAACACATCATCAACGGGCCCAGAGGTGAATAAACACATCATCAACGGGCCCAGAAGTGAATAAACACATCATCAACGGGCCCAGAAGTGAATAAACACATCATCAACGGGCCCAGAAGTGAATAAACACATCACCAACGGCTCAGAAGTGAATAAACACATCATCAACGGGCCCAGAGGTGAATAAACACATCATCAACGGGCCCAGAAGTGAATAAACACATCATCAACGGGCCCAGAGGTGAATAAACAAATCATCAACGGGCCCAGAGGTGAATAAACTCATGGGCCCAGAAGTGAATAAAGACATCATCAACGAGCCCAGAGGTGAATAAACACATCATCAACGGGCCCAGAGGTGAATAAACTCATGGGCCCAGAAGTGAATAAAGACATCATCAACGAGCCCAGAGGTGAATAAACAAATCATCAACGGGCCCAGAGGTGAATAAACTCATGGGCCCAGAAGTGAATAAACACATCATCAACGGGCCCAGTGGTGAATAAACACATCATCAACGGGCCCAGAAGTGAATAAACACATCATCAACGGGCCCAGAAGTGAATAAACACATCACCAACGGCTCAGAAGTGAATAAACACATCATCATGGGTCCAAGGTGGCATCAGACGGGCCCAGAAGTGAATAAACACATCATCAACGGGCCCAGAGGTGAATAAACACATCATCAACGGGCCCAGAAGTGAATAAACACATCATCAACGAGCCCAGAGGTGAATAAACACATCATCAACGGGCCCAGAGGTGAACAAACACATCATCAGTGATAGCATAATGTTATCATTGCGGCATGTATTTAGATTTCGGCCATATCAGCATATCAGAAGATTGCGCTGGCAATATGTCGCGACGTATTGTTATAGAACATATTTACAGGTGCATCATTTATCGGCGCTGTTTCAGCTCAGAATTCAAGCGGTTGCATCGAATCAGCCCCTGTTCTACGCTTAAACGAACGTCGGTTTCTATAACGAGAATGATAAATTGTTCCACTGTATTTCTCCCGTGTGCTAGGCCATTCATTGCGACCAAATTATACGGTAGTCTGCTCGCTATAACTGCATTAGCAGCGGCGCGACACGGCGTGTTGCCGCGTGGCGTCGCTCGTCGACCATTTGTAACACTACGGTTATGAATCATTTGCCAGCACACGTTCATGTATGGACGCAATGGAGAGCAATGCGGTTGTGGTGTATTGTTTTCATAACCAGTATTTCTCCCTGCAATACTCTTACTGAAATTGCAACGGACCTCACGATCACCAGTTGAGGCTTTTCAGGACACACCTGGTTACAAGAAAGCCGCATGTGACTGACGTTCTCGATACAATATGGGAAAGATGAGCACATTCAATGCATTAATGAAGGGCATTAAATTCACTCATAAATTGTGTGTCAAATTATTGACTATCAAGGATGAACTCGACTTGAATTGATACCCACTCGTTCGTCGATCTTTCCGTCACGCGGATAATACCCGTTCATGCATGTCATGACACGTCATAATCGTAAATGCATGACATGACACGTCACAACAGTCAATGCATGTCATGACACGCCATAATAGTCAATGCATGTCATGACCCGCCACAACAGTTAATGCATGTCATGACACGTCACAACGGTCAAAGTATGTCATGACACGTCATAACGGTCAATGCATGTCATGACACGTCATAACAGTCAATGAATGTCATGACATATTATAACAGTCAT
Organism: Urechis unicinctus; assembly: GCA_034190875.2. NCBI lineage: Eukaryota > Metazoa > Annelida > Polychaeta > Xenopneusta > Urechidae > Urechis > Urechis unicinctus. The sequence goes on from CM067347.1 coordinate 13,859,448, forward strand.
TGCATGTCATGACACGTCATAACAGTCAATGAATGTCATGACACGTCATAACAGTCAATGCATGTAATGACACGTCATAACAGTTAGTGCATGTCATGACACGTCATAACAGTCAATGCATGTCATGACACGTCATAACGGTCAATGCATGTCATGACACGTCATAACAGTCAATGAATGTCATGACATATAATAACAGTCATTGCATGTCATGACACGTAATAACTGTCAATGCATGTCATGACACGTCATAACGGTCAATGCATGTTATGACACGTCACAACAGCTGTAGTCATGACACGTCATAACAGTTGCATGTCATGACACGTCATAACAGTCAATGCATGTCATGACACGTCACAGCAGTTAATTCATGTCATGACACGAGTGCACCATCGACTGTCGCTATTGTACCAAACATTCTACGTGGTAGCTAGGTAGCTAATAGATCATTTGTTTCATCAATTGAGGTACAGACGCGTAAACGTGGTGTGGTACAGACGCGTAAACGTGGTGTGGTACAGACGCGTAAAGGCAGGCGGTACAGACGCGTAAACGTGGTGTGGTACAGACGACGCGTAAACGTGGTGTGGTACAGACGCGTAAAGGCAGGTGGTACAGACGCGTAAACGTGGTGTGGTACAGACGCGTAAACGTGGTGTGGTACAGACGCGCAAAGGTAGGCGGTACAGATGCGTAAACGTGGTGTGGTACAGACGCGCAAAGGTAGGCGGTACAGACGCGAAAAAGTGGTGTGGTACAGACGCAAAAAGGTAGGCGGTACAGACGCGAAAATGTGTATGGCACAGAGACGAAAAGATGTGTGGTACAGGCGCGAGAAGGTGCGTGGTGCAAACACGAAAAGGTGGGCGGTGTGGACGCCAACAGTCGTTTGTGGTACTGGTGAAATCAGTCAGGTGTGGTACAATGCGAGAGAGTCGTGTGTGGTACACGCATCATTTAGTACTAGATATCTGCCGTTATGGGAGGGGGGGGGTTGGGTACCTGCTGTTATGAAGGGTTGTGTAAAAACCATTTAGTAATGGGTATCTGCCGTTATGGGGGCGGGGTATCTGCCATTTTATGGGGGCGTTATGGGGTGTTGTGTAAACAGCATTTAATGCTTGGTATCTGCCGTTATGGGGCGGTTTTGCCAACACAATTCAGTACTATGTTCATGCAGTTATATATGGGGGTTATAGAAACACCATTTAGTACAGGGTACATACCGTGATGGTTAAGTTGCATAAACACCATTTAACATGTGGGGAGGTTTATAAACATTATTAAGTACTAGGCATATGCCGTTATGCGGGGGTGGGGTGGGGTGTAAAAGCCATATTGTATGCCGTTGCATGTAGGGTGCATAAACACCATTTAGGTCTAGGTGTATGTCGCTATATGGTGGTGGGGTGTGTAAACATTATTTAGTAGTAGGCATATGCCGTTATGGGGGGATTATAAACTCCATTTGGTACTAGGTAACCTCCGTAACCTTTATGGTTGACTGAGCGGAAATGGGGGGAGGCATTTACACCCACGCCACTGAGTACTAGGTTGGCGCTATAACAGTGATTTGTCACCCACGCCACAGGGATGTTTCACCCACGCCACTCAGTACAAGGATTGTGCCCTTTACCGCGGAATAGGATTGTGGTCAAAACGGGGATGTTTCACCCACGCCACCCAGTACATAGGACTGTGCCATAACGAGGATGTTTCCGACAAGTCACTCAGTAGTAGGTTTGTGTTGTGGCGGTAATAGCAGCCTCCCCCCACCTCACACGCCCCTCCCCTCAATCCCACCCTCCCATCACACGACCCGCCCCACCCCAGGTGGTGGACGGTGTGTGAGAGGTTTGCATTAACTAGTGCTCTGCTTGGATAGCTTACTTCACTGGTAGCGATGTTTCTTTTATATTCATCGTGATGGCATCAAGTGTACACTAGCTAGTACTCATAGACTAACATACATACAAATAACTATCTGATGGAATTCATAACGTCTCAAAGACATTGATACAGTAAACTCAAACTGCCATTATGTTCTGTTCAAGATGATTAAATAATATTTTTACCTCAATGAATGAAGTGCATCTGCAGATTCAATCACACACGAGATCTTCCAGCACTTCTGTTATTGTCATTTCATCCACAAAATTCAACCTTGTTCAAACAATTAAATTGAATATACTAAACTTTTTACATAATACAGGACAGCATTTTATTCAAGGACTGCTGAAAGAGTGTTTGCATAATGACTTTCATATCTATTGAATCAATCGCCTTTAGTCTGCTCCAGAAAACATGGATTTCGCCAATAAGAGATGATGACATCACATATCCAAGTAATATGGACTTGCTGGTTGGTTCTCTTGAAGCAGGAAATGTGTAGCAGTGCTCACCAGATGGCAGTTGTGTTGTTGCTGAGACTGGACTCTGTGCTTCTTTCGACGCTGGCTCGGATTAATGAGGTGATGGAACATGTATATACATAATGAGTAAGGTATTGAATGGAACAAACTCACAACAGAGTATAAACAAGAACGCTGAACACAATAATGAGCAAATCAAGCATTCAATTGAAGTCAATTATTACCAACTGCAACAGCACCTTGATATAAAACTTGCCTCTTTTGATAAGTTACAACTTCAGCTTATGCTTGTTCTTAAGGCTTGTCAGGTACTGAGGCTTGTCAGGTACTGAGGCTTGTCAGGTACTGAGGCTTGTCAGGTATAGAGGCTTGTCAGGTATAGAGGCCTGATACTCAACATTGGTCACATCATCATTAGTGTTGTACTGTCGGGTGATGTGCTGTACTGAATGGTGACGTGTCGCACTGAATGGTATAATGTGGTACTATATGGTATTGCGTTGTACTGTTTGGTGTGGTGTTGAACTGCATGGTGTTGTGTTGCACCGTATGGTTTTGTGGTGAAGTGTAATGTACGGTGCTGTACTGTATGATGAGGTGGTGCAGTGTATGGGACTGTGTTGTACTGTAGGATGTTGTGTTGTACTGTATGGTGTTGTGTTGTACTGTAGGGTGTTGTGTTGTACTGTAGGGTGTTGTGTTGTACTGTATGGTGTTGTGTTGTACTGTATGGTGTTATGCGAACCGTATGGTGATTTATTGTACCATATATTGTTGTGTTGTACTGTAGGGTGGGGTGTTGTACTGTATGGTGTTGTGTTGTACTGTATGGTGTGGTGCAAACTGTATGGTGATTTGTTGTACTATGTATTGTTGTGTTGTACTGTAGGGTAGGGAGTTGTACTGTATGGTGTTATATTGCACTGTTTGGTGTTGTGTTGTACTGTAGGGTGGGGTGTTGTACTGTATGGTGTTGTGTTGTACTTCATGGTGTTGTGTTGTACTGTATGGTGTTGTGTTGTACTGTAGGGTGTTATGTTATACTATATGGTGTTGTGTTGTACTGTATGGTGTTGTGTTGTACTGTAGGGTGGGGTGTTGTACTGTATAGTGTTGTGCTGTACTGTATGGTGTTGCGTTGTACTGTATGGTGTTGTTTTGTACTGTATGGAGTTGTGTTATACTGTATGGTGTTGTGTTGTACTGTATGGTGTTGTGCTGTACTGTATGGTGTTGTGTTGTACTGTATTGTGTTGTAGTATACTGTATGGCGATGTGTTGTACTGTATGGTGTTGTGCTGTACTGTATGGTGTGTTGTTGTACTGTAGGGTGTTGTGTTGTACTGTATGGTGTGGTGTTGAACTGTATGGTGTTGCGATGTACTGCATGGTGTGTGTGTTGTACCTTGTGTTGCTAATGTGAACATCGAGGTGCTGTGATAAAGCTCGTTAAAATTGCAGAATCAATCGGTCCATCTGGGAAGATGACAACTAGTGACGAGCCTCTTTCAATGAGATTCGTGCCTTGCTAAGGTCAGTCAACAATAATCGTAAGCGAACAGCCGCTGCCATTCTATTTACGCAGGGAGACTAACGTACAACATTCCCCCCGAACCAGCTAACTTTATCAGCCTCGAGCTTTCAATCGCTTCAATAACCGTTACTGAGTGCAATATGGCTCGTTGGCAGCGTGCTTAAACACACAAACATCAATTAGTCACACGTGGACTCCAATTAATGTTTGTCTTATGAGGGTGCCGTGGCTGGAACATCGAGACGCAGCCTATCATGTAGTTTTCCTGATAGCAATCACCACAAGACAGATGGCGTAAAGTCGGCAACTCGCCAGTAGTGGTGACGTCAGTAGTATATATAATAGCGGTACTGGCGCAGTTTCCCTCTACAAGAGTTTTCAGGCCTTTTTGTAGCTTATACAAGATTTTTTTCGGTACTGGCGCAGTACCCCTACTATATATACTTCTGACCCTTTGGCAACTAAAACAAGATTGTTGCTCACCAAAGGGCCCCTCGGACCCGACCCCCAAACGGGGTCGAGGGGCTAGTTTGTTGTCGATCTAGTGTGCCCATAGGCCAGGGTGTCTATGATTTTCTAGACTTTGTTGGTCTTGATGGTGGCTTTACACCTGTAGATCGGCACATGCAGTGTACCAAAGCCCACGCAATTAAAATTAATTCTATGTATTGAGGTGGGTCAATATCATTCACAGTCCGCTCAATGGTAAAGAAGCACCCAATGTTCGTCTGATACCTTCCAATGCTTCGTCTTTTCCGCGTTGGATCAGTGCATTTTTTTTCATCAATTGAAACAGTCTGGCGTGCTTTTATAGATATAGCCTTTATTTCGCCCTTCATTTCGGTATATTTTGCGACCTCAGCTAAAACGAGTTTAAACTCATGATCTGAGATATTACCATCTTCAAGTGCTCTCGATACAATGTCAGCAATAGTATTCAATTTGCTCTGTGCAAGAATGCGGATCTGATTGTGTTTTTTAACCTTGATGGTCAGTTGCCGACTGACAAATTTTCCAGCAATTCCAAGTAGCCCACAAGCGGCTCCAGTAACACCCAAGACTGTGGCAATAGGAATGGCAACTATTATAGACATTATACCTACACCACTTGCGCCAAGACACATACGTACAGTAACTAACGCAGTGTCTGCTACATCCACCGAGTTCACTGCACGCCTATAATTCTTGTACATAGCACAATATTTTTCAATCTCTTTCTCAAGGTATTGCTTCTTGACCCTGATCTCATTCAATCGATAGGAGTGCCCTGGATTCTCATCAAGCAGCTGCGGATATAACGGTGCCGTCGGAATGGTTGGTTATTGTTCCATACTGCTGCTTTATACGTAAGTCTACAGGTCAAGGTCAATTAGGAGTAAAGCTACAGACGAAGTCCATTTTTGTGAGTCGCCAATAGATACATAGGTCTTTGTGGCATATTCAGAGATGGGGTTCAACATGCTAAAGTTTATGGGCCGGTCACCTATGTAAGTAACTGAAGGTATCCACCAACTACCGAGGCCGTCATCGAGGCCCGACATTGTTAACACTCCGTCTGAAATATGCACAGCCCCATTGTCTGGAACTGTAAGGGTAATAACCCAATTTACAGCATCAACCTCCAAACTGAGACCTAATGGCGTAATCTGCTCCTGAAAAAGGCTGAAACTCCAGAGGCCCGTTTTTAATGAGGCAATTTTTCCTCTTCCTATAGGCCTTGTCTGCCATACAATGCTTTCGTTTGTTTCGAGATTGTACCAGCCCACAGTATACGTGATTGACCTAAGACCTACGTATAGATCACCTGCATTATTGTCAATAGGATTTTGCAGGGACACAGCCTCATCGCTTTGAACATTAGACAGAGTGTGATACATAGCACTATGAATAAACACGCCTTTAGTTTCAATAGAAAAGCTACATATAAAACGGGCGGGGTGTATCCAGCCATCCTGGATGAAGATAAACGGACCCGACAAACAATTCAAGTTGTTCACAATGGCAGTACATTCACAGCAAAGTTTCCTGATCTATTCAGTAACTATAAGGTGCCGCCGGTAACAGTGGACAAAGTAGTAAAAGACTGGTTGACAAATCCACGACCACCTCGAGGCTTTGCCCACGCCAGCAACCTACAATCTTGGGGGCTGTTCTACATCTAGCACAGGGACCTGAAGCAGACGAGGCCTAGAGTACGTTCATACTGGACACGTCTGAGGGCTTTACACAGACCGGCGTTGAGCGAATTAACGACAGCATCAGGACCTATGTATGGGCCATTCTTGGTGCTCAGGCTCAGACCCGCTCAGAGATAGTAGGCGTTGAAACGTCCTTTGATGCCCAAAAGCAATTTCAGGCTGCGTTGAGGATGCCATCAAATCCCCAGTGGGCATTTCGTCATCCATCCGCCAGTATCAGAACGTCCTCCAGAATGCTTCCTCAAAGGTTGATTATGTGTTTGGAAGCCTCGCCATTGGAAACGTTGTTGGGTACAAGAACCTGATTACCATCGAGACTGTGGAACAGCAGATCGGCAGCAATACTGATGTCAACGCCGTTGCTGCTCTTCCAGATAGAGGAAGCTTTGACCCTCCATCACCATTTCCGGCTCCACCGGAAATGGGTGGAGAAAACCGCTGTTATTGTAGGCGGAATTGCTTTAGGCTTAGCTGTGCTTTGGTTTGCTACGTAGTAAGTCACGGAGTATCAGGAGGATAACTCCCCCCACAGCTGCAGCCCATACATGTTCTGCAATACAACTAGCCACCTTTGCAGCCGACTCAAGCAGCCATGATACGATGGAGCCAATGATTCCCGGAAGGGCAGCTGCTGCCTTACGGCTAGGCCCTTCAGGACATTTGTCAAGGAGTTCAGTTGTTTTTTAATCCGTTCCTTTACACCGAGCTTATCAGCTGGTGTTGGCGTTAGTGCCGGGGTTGCACAAGTGCTCCCTCCACCCGTCAAAGCAACTACCAGGGTCGAGATTGCTAATCCAATCGCAGTAAGGATGGAGGGGATTGTTATGCCCTGCTCCCGGAACAGGGTGCGTACACGCTCAGCTAGCATTGTGTCCTCGTTAAGTCTGTTGATCACCATGGAACGCAGCAGGTCCTGCAGCTCTGCAAGCTCATTTGCTTGGAATTTCCGCTCCTCCCCTCCTCCTCCTCCAGGCTTGCCATTTTAGCTTCCCGATGTTTTATATCCCTTTTCTATCTCAGTTGTCTTAGCTAGGTTATTGACCAGCTCACCCCTCTGGGTCTGCATAGCCTTGTCAAGTCCAATAAGCTCTCTGGGTGGTAGTTTGTTGTCTGTTTGTGTACTTAGGTCTTGTATGGTGTTATGAACGCCCTCTATGAAGCTTGTTTCTTCGACACCACCTTGCTCTGTCATGGCTTCAGGGCAGCTCATTTCTAACTTCTCTGGGAGTGCAGCTTCCGCTTTAGCAGCAGCTTGGTCATGGCTTGTAGAGCTTTTGTTGCCGTTGTCACTCCAAGAGCCCGAGCAAGCTGTACACCACCGGAATCTACGATACTCCTAGAAGAGAGGAATTTGTTGGGATTGGTCTTCCATGTCAGAAGCTTCCAGTCTCGACCCCACTTAACCCAAGGTCACCTCCTTTAGACGATCTAAACTCCAGAGTGGCCTGCAGCCCATGATTAGTCACTGCCTTCTCCCACCTTGTAACTAAGACTTTGGTTTCTTCTGGGGATCCCACCTGATCTTCTGTTAACCCAGCAGGCATTTCACTATTAGCCCAAGGTGGACTAGTCGTACTCGACGTATCTAAAGTTTTGTCAATCAGGTTAGTCTCTTCATCATTAATGAAACTAGTCTCATTCCTCTCCCCTCCCATAGCCCCCTCCTTCTCTGTGGTTTCAAATGTGGGGTTATCAAACTCCATGTTACTACGTTAAAGATATAAGTACAATTAAGAATTCAACATGTTGAGTACTTACGGACGCAAACTAACGCCACACCGCCTGATACGCAAACCCCTCACGGTAAAGGGCGTGCGACAGTCTGTAGTTATTACAAACAATCCAAGCATTATTGACCAGAACCAACAACTGCTGTTTCGCTTCCCCAATCTAGGCGCAGAAGATGTCATTGTTCCAGGGACAGCACGGCTGGCCTTTACAATCACGCTGACCTCGGCTGATATTGATCACAGCATTGTGCAAAACCTGGGCTGCGCCGTGGTTAAGAAAATGACAATCAAGATTTCTGGCAATGAGGTCATGTCTATTGATGATTGCGACGTGTACCACAGTTACCACGACTTGTGGCGGACTGCACAGAGAGACAGGGCCTCCAGTACCGGGACATTGACACATCAGATGACAGAAACACAACTAAGATACGAATGGGGACAGGAGACAAGGATGAGACCGAGGAAGAGGACAAGGCTGTAGCTGATGTGTATAGTAACAGGTTCTACGTTCAGCTTGACTTTGAACTCCTCGAGAGCCACATGCCATTCTACCAGAGCGCGCTTAATGACAGACTGCAATACGAGCTCACGTTCAACGACTACAACCGCGTAATTCACGCAACAGGTGACACCGACGCCAGCTACAAAATTGATGGCATCTCGCTGGAGTATGACATGGTTACCCAACCAGAGTTGGCTCATATGATGCGCACCCAGTACACAGGTCGACTATCGATTTTATATGACCGCGTGCTTCGTCACAGGAAGCTTGTATACAATAAAAGAGATACACTGTGGAACATCAACCTGAATGTGCCGGCTCTCAGCATGAAGGGGATCCTACTGCTATTTGAAGACCCAGCCAATGCCTCATTCAACCCAAAGATTACAAAAGTTGAGGTGACCATTGAGGGCATCCCCAATCAACTCTATGCCCAGGGCATGTGTGACTACCAGCAGTGGGATGAGGTGAAGAAGGCCTTTGCAGCAACGAGTAAATGAAACCCCAGTGTAGCAATAGCAGTAAAAGACTTGCATTGTCGGACGTTTCCCTAGGAGAGTACCTAACCAGTAAGTATGCTCTGTGGCTCGACTTCAGGACGAGTGATGACGACCAGCTGCATGGTAGTGGCATGGCCGTGGAGAATGCGACTGAGGGTATCACCATTCAGATTACAAAAAAGGCAGAGGCGGCCTGTGCATTGAACATCTATATGTATATTGTTATCGATGCACAGTTTAACATTAAAGATGGCAGGTTCGTCAGCGCAATCTACTAACAAGGTTTTGATGAAACCGAAACTGAGTTTACATTTCCAGATGTTCCCTGTTCGGCAATTGTTTGTGGGCAGACATGATGTGGGAAAACCGCATTCATCCTCGACCTACTTGAAGGGCCCTTCTTCGGTGCCTTCGAGCATATCGTAATCCTCTGCCCTACCATACATTTCAACGAGGCCTACAGACGCGGTCATGGGTGTGGGATGATTCAGAGGTGTACGTGGTTGACCCAGGGGAGCGGCTCCATTACCACTTGAGGGCTTTCTACCACTGCTTCAAGGGCGAGCTTACCCTCTATATTATTGATGACTGATCGGCAACAAAGGCCCTTACCAAGAAGAACCAACCGAACTGGCCTTTGGCGACCGCCATGCGCAGCAAAGTGTCTGGGTCCTCACCCAGAAATTCAACACTGTGCTGAAGGATCTACGTGAACAGACACCAAGGATCGCGACTCGTTTGAAGACGCCCTATGAGAGAATGATGTGATTCCAACGAGTGAGGAACGTGCCACAGTACGCCAGCTACTAGCAAAGACCAGGTACGCAAAACTGCTTCTGAAGACTGATCAACCTACTGCATATGCCGTCAATTGAAGTGATGTTGGCATAGGTTGCGGCCACTGCCTCAGTAACCAGTTTAGGTATCTTCATTTGGGTTGTAGTGTCCTACCAATGCTGAGTGCATACGTATATTCATGGATCCTGATACCATTATTGATCAACTCCTTGAACAGGACGCGGCTAGCCCACCGACCACAAAGGCTGAGCGAGCAGAACCCAGTGAGGATATGTCTTTTAAGAAAGATAGGCGTGCCGCTGTTATAGCAGGGGGTCAGGCCCGTCAGTACCTTGGTGATCAGCACCTGTCATTTAACCAGGTTGAATCAATGTCTGATGAAGAGATCACAAAACTGTATGTGAAATACGAGGCTCGGCTAGGCGCTAGCATGACGCTCACTCTTGGTCAGTCAGTGCTGCAGCTATTCTCAAGTATTGCCTGTAAGTTTCTACCAATCCCCCCAGAAAACCAGCTAAAGCTAGTTACTGATCTCGAGTCTGACCCGTTTGTTGCACACTCACTAAGAACTGCCTCTTGTGAACTATATCACTGATATGGTATGTTTATAGCTCCCTTTACCGCGGCTTTAGCAACCGCTAAGCACTGTAACTTTGGTAAACAAATCACCCTCGAGACAGTGAATGATAGCGCGGAGGTGGAAGTTAGCGTGGCGGTGGGAGATGATGGAGATACTACAGAATCTACTTAACTTTACTATAATACCGCTACAGTATATGTTTAACGCCGCTACAGTATATGTTTAACGCCGCTACAGGATATACCTAGTAAGAGCTGTCATTGGAGATATATAATTAGTAAGTAATGGAGAACACGAATCAAGGGCTGAAATAACGGCAATGACCAGTGACCAACCCGCTTCGTTACCAGGGCTGAGAAGTGTGCAACCCACAAAAAACGTTAAAAAGGTTGAGGCCAGACGAAAGGGAACTGCAGCCCGAAAAGCCAATCAAACTAGACTTCTGAGAGAGCTACGTGAAGCTAAGGCCGCGTTTACCGATGTCCCCTCTCCATCTATTTCCGGGGGAACAGTAGCTGAGAGAAAGTCTGAGAGAGGGAGATAGGGGGACTTGGCTTCACCAACATGGGCTTTGCCTTTGGTTGTCGGTGGCGTGGGGGTGTTTTCACTAGCATTGTATTGCTACAGGCACAAACTAGTAGCCTCACACCCTATACCGGCGAGGGAACCAGCTAAGTCAGCTCCTCCGGACGCTCATTTGAAGGATCCATTTTACAAGGAATAATATGACAACACCAACTACTGATGGAAAAATGTTTCTGGCATATCAATAGGTTATGCCAAGCTTGCTATGATGGCTCTGGGTGGTGGGGTGCCATGTCTTGATTTCACCCCACGCGACCTGGCTATGTCTGTTGCCGATGCATCACTAGATATGGCCACAAAGGATATGCTAATTAAACAAGGAATCTTACCAGTTGATATACTGAAGTAATGACCACGATTGCGCTACTTGTTGGGGGTGCTCTTGTTAACCCCTTCTGCATTCTCTGGGAGCAACTTTTTATTCTCTAAATTACGAAGCAGCCAAGTGGACGCGGAACAGAAGTGTCATGATCTGGCAGTCGAGCATTGGCCAAGAAGCAAACTTAGCATTTAGACTTTATCAATGAACAACTGCGCCGGCAGGGACACGCCGTGCATACTTTTCAGGACGTGGACGCGGCTCTAAAGGAGTACCAGATGTTGACGGGTAAGACCGTCTCTCCACTGGGCTCTGAGCCAAAGCTTTCAGACTTCTACGATCTCTCAGATGGACAGAAGGGGCGGGAGGTGGCGTTCATAGTATTGGGTATAGCTGCGACTAGACTGGTTGCATGCAGGCTTGCTAAGTAGGTCATTTGGAGACTCGGGCGTTTACTTTGTATGCATCATTGCATGCAAAAGTTCTACTATAGTCCTAAGGGCTATTGGAAAGGGATTACAGCTATCAAGATGTTTGCAACAGAAGCGAGAGTTTCTGAGGAATATGCCAGGGGGTGGCTAACAAAACAAGCTATTTGGCAAAGCTACTTACCAGTGCCAAAACACATTCCCAGACCAAAATATTGTGTCCCTGTCCCTAATGAGGCACCAAGCCAATCTCGTATTTCTGCATCATGACGTTGTGAAGCGCCGCACTTATAAGTATGCCTTAACGATGGTGGATGTTGCTTTGCGCTACAAAGTGGCCAAGCCATTGATTACAAAAGAGGCTAAAGAGGTCGCAGGTGCGCTCGAAAGGATATACAAGAGAGGGCTGCTGCATTGGCCTATACTACTTCAGGTGGACCCCGGAAAGGAGTTTATGGGAGCAGTGAATCAGCTGCTAGCAAATCATGGAGTATCAGTTAGGCTCGGCCGAGTGAATATCCATCGAGACCAGGGTATAGTAGAGCGCTTTAACTGAACACTTGCTGAACGACTCTTTGGAGGCCAGTATGCCGTAGAGTTAAAGTTTACTGGAAAACGATCGACTGAGTGGGTTTCTCGGCTGCAGGCTGTAGTCTCTGCGATAAATAATGAGGTGACATGCTTGACTGGAAAAAAACCTAAAGATGCTATGAAGGCAAAACGAGTTGCACAAAAACCCTCTTCAGTTGTACCAGGGCGCCCGCGGGGGGTCAAAGAGCAAAAGCTCCCCTCTGGTGTTGGCGTTCACTTCCTCTACCAGCCTGGTGAGGTCGAGCAAGACCAGCGGCGGCAGGCCACTGACCCTGTGTGGTCAATCAATGTTTACTGGATTGGCGCTCTGTCACTAAATCTGGCGAGCCTGTACTTTACTATTTGTTGGATGGACCTCTACGTGGCTTTGTAAAGGAGGAGTTGCTTGTGGTGCCGTCAGATACCCAGTTGCCGAAAGACCCCTGTAGCAGGACCTGTACGTAAGATCAAGAGTTTTGTGGATTACACAGATATAAGATAAAACATGGTATCGTTGATCGTCTTTGTACGGGTTGTCAGAAGGCTATAACAAATAATAAGGTAGGATTGTGCATGGATTGTGGGTTCGATAAAGTCAACCACAGTCGTCTTTGTCTTGCCCAAAAAATTGTTTCACAACGGCCTATAGTCGGGGACACTGAACAGGCATTCCCCACTGTATAAAAATAGAAATCCTGTGGCGCTGTCAACAACATAGTTTACTGTATGGGCGGCTAGGCCTATGTGTGACGAAGCGTGGTACCTTGTTGTTGTCTTTTGTATATCAACAAGTTTCCTTTTAGACTAATGGTTTTGTATAGTAAACTTGACTCACAATATGCGAGCACGTAAAGCCCAAAACAATTATGTTTCAATCCATGGTTTTAAACCGAGTTACCCACGCTCTAAGGTTGCACTCCAAGCACTTGAAAAGCGTAATGAATTTGACATACAAGAAGATATTTGCTAGATTAAGGGCTGGGGTGGCACGCACCCCTCTTATCAGGATTAAGCGCAGGACCCGATGGCTGGGATGGAAAGGCTACTATCGTTCACCGTATTAGTAAACAGTCTGGTCCGCGTAGAAACCTCATTCTGATTGAGGAGGATGGTAAGTTCCACTACACCCGAATCAAAGATTTGAATCGCCTGTTTTATGACCAGAGTAGGTACGAGCACCGCAAGTTCTTCATGTTTACATGGATATACCACTGATAAACTGCTGGCTAAGCACAAGCCTGAGTGTATGGGGATCGGGCAGACTGCAGTGCGAGTTGACATGCCTGAGGAAGGGAAGAATATATTATCCTTCCAGAACTGGCAGAAACAGCTTGCTGCTCCCTATGTTATCTATGCTGACTTCGAGGCGCTCACAGTGAGGCTTCTGGGTCCTGCGCTTAATCCTGATAAGAGCAACACGCAAAGAACGCAGGAGCTTGAATCATGTTGTTAGGGTTATGTGGTTGTCAGGTGTGTCAGTAAGACTGAACCTCCTATGTGGTTGTCAGGTGTGACGGTAAGACCGAACCTCCTATGGTTTACAGAGGAAGCGATGCTGTGGAGAAATTCTTACAGGCTCTGCAGCAGGAGGAGCAAAAGATCAATGCAGTTCTGTCAAGGCCTACTCCTATGCGGATGACTCTGATGGACAAAAGGACACACAAGGCTGCAACCCACTGTCATGCGTGCAAAAAAGAACTGGGCCATGACTATGTCCACGATCACTGCCATATAACTGGTATGTACAGAGGACCGGCCCATAACGTGTGTGACCTGAGACTTCGGCTGAGTTCCTGTGATGTTCCATAACCTGCGGGGTGCAGCGTATAAGCAAAGTGTAGGGGGGTGGGGGGCATCAACTGTATCCCCAACAACATGGAGAAATATATTTCCCTGTCGCTTGGACAGTTGCGCTTCATTGATAGTACACAGTTTCTCCTGGCCTCACTTGATAAGCTGGTGTCGTCTTCATGACGAACACAACGATTACCCCCTAGCGCCGGAGCGGCTTCTTGTGCAGAACGAATGGTTTTAAGACTACCAGAAGGATCTCCTAGGTGCTTTGGGGAGCGCCGGAAATGGAGTTGAAAAGCTGGAGACCAATCTGCGGAATAAGAAGAAGTATGTGGTACACTACAGAAACCTCAAGCTGTATCTGTCTTTGGGGATGAGACTTAACAAGATTCATCGTGCACTTGTCTTTGGCCAGAGCCCCTGGATGGAGCCTTACATTCGGATGAACACAGATCTGCGTAAAGTGGCCATCAGCGACTTTGAGAAGGATCTCTATAAGCTAATGAACAACTCTGTGTTTGGCAAGACCATGGAGAATTTCCGGAAGCGAGTCGACGTTAAGATTGTGCGCTCATCGGAAAAAGAAAAAATACGTAGGCTTGTGGCCAGCCCCGCCTATGCTCAACATTAAGTGTTTGACGATGATCTGGCTGCCCTGCATATGCATAAAAGCCACTTGGTCTTAAACCGTCCAGTGTATGTGGGCAACAACCTTGGTCTGTTGTACACGGATACGGATTCGCTGCTTGTGGAGATGATCCCTCCCACAGTCTGTACAGTGACATGAATAAGAAGGTTCTGGGGAAAATGAAGGATGTGTGCGCTGGTGTGCCCATCCAGGAGTATGTTGGTCTATGCCCAAAGATGTACTCGATCTTGATGTTGAGCCGGGATGAGATTAAAAAGACTAAAGGGCGTGAACAAGGTGGTGGTCAAGAATCATCTACGGCACTCTCAGTATGTGGAGTCACTGGTCACCCGAAAACAGTTTCGCCATGGAATGAACAAAATATACGTGCTCCACGTCAACAAGGTGTCTCTCTCCCTCATTGACTCAAAGCGGTGGATTAGCTGAGAACGGTGTAGACACCCTGGCCTATGGGCACACTAGATCGACAACAAACTAGCCCCTCAGCCCCGTTTGGGGGTCAGGTCCGAGGGGCCCTTGGGTGAGAAAAAACATGTATAAGCGATCATCACCCCTCCGCTGCAGGCTATTGATAGCAATCATCACACCTCCGCTGGAGGCTATTGATAGCGATCTCCGCACCTCCGCTGGAGGCTATTTTTGGCGATCATCACCAATCGCCGCGAGGAACTGGTTCATGTCAGGTGGCCGCTTGCGAACCGTCTACATTATCTCTACCTCACCCGCTGTTAGTTTCTAAAGTGGCTTCTCAAACAAAAGCATTGATATTGTTCGCTGTAGATGGTTAATATTGAGATGCATGGAATAGTTGGTTGTACATTATTCGTTACAATGGCCTGAATCGCCACAGAATAACCTCATCTAGACTTATTGCATCATTTATAATAACAATTTCATTTCCAATGAACTACTAGGGCCCTCTTCACAAATGAACGAGAAGGAAACAGCTCATCAGGTGACAAATGAATCCACAACACCATTCAGTGAGACCGATTATTGAAATTATTGTTATTTAGTTAAAACACTGGTTCAATGTATTACATATCGTAGAAATTAACAAAGAGAATGTAGTGTTTACTGGTTCAAACAAATAAACACTTTCGGTTCTCGCCAGGGGGACTGCTGACAAATTGATGCTAGGGAATCTGGAATGACTACACAACAGGAAATCATACGTCAAATTTAACTATTGGAATAAAGAAGAAAAGGAGGCACAGATCGCAGGAAATCACGTCTTACTTGATCATTAAAAATAATGCTTGTCAAAAATAATATCAACAGTAGAATACTTATAACACTATACAAACATTCATTCAGTTTTAGAATATCAAGGTAGCTCTCAGTTTTCATCTCTTCCTAATGCGGTGGTTGAAGAAGTGACAACGTCTTTAGAGTAACAAATTGTGGAGATGTGTCATTACTTATTGATGAGACAACGAAAGACGGTCAAAAGATTGAATTTTCTGTAAATAATGAATGTATTGAAGGAATATTTACTGAAATAGCAGATAATGCTAACGAAAATAATCACCCTACCTCATTAAGATTGGAGCCGCGTACAAACCGCCTAACACATGTATTGGGGATTTTACTGGCTATATTGTTAGCACCCTGACAAGTTTTGAAAATGAGAAGAAAATGTTGATGGCACCAATTTTCATCTTTAAAGCGTAGTTTGCCATATTCTCACCGGAGAATTCAATGAAACGAGGCAGCCTTTCTCATAAAGCCCTAGTTATCAAGCCTTCAATAGTATATAAGAAAGGCTATCGCTTTGTTACGTGAGTCACATATTGGCATCTCAAGTTGGACGGACGTGTATCTATTGCTGCATCAATATAAGCAAAATGTCGACTGCAGTCTGTGATATCTTAACGTGGGATGATAGTAACCAGCAGTGATATCCCTGGCCATACTAATCCACATCTCACTGTGATAAAATATTTATCCATAAACCATGACCTACCCTTGACCTGCCAAATGATCTGCTCCATTACCTACCCCATGACCTACCCATGACCTATCCATGACCTACCCATGACCTACCCATGACCTACCCATGACCTACCCATGATTGGACAGCTGATCACGGGAATAAGAGGATACGTTGTCTTTACTACAGTCAGTAGGCTGTCCTCAGTAGCTATATGATAATAACCTGATCAGTATCTCGTCCCCAGTAGCTATGTGCAACATGGCGGTTAGTATATCGTCCCCAGGAGCTATGTGCAACATGGCGGTCAGTATTTCGCTGTCATTAGTACTTTTATTAAGATTCAATGCTTGGTGGCTAAAAGGAAATAACTGAATGTTTTATATCGGCACAACAATGTAAGTTTCTCCTGTCGGTCGACATCATGATGTTGTGCAACAAGACCATCACAGCAAGGATGCTAACACTTCTACGACATGCCGTAATAACGAGACCATCACAGCAAGGATGCTAACACTTCTACGACATGCCGTAATAACGAGACCATCACAGCAAGGATGCTAACACTTCTATGAATTGCCGTAATAACAAGACCATCACAGCAAGGATGCTAACACTTCTATGACATGCCGTAATAACGAGACCATCACAGCAAGGATGCTAACACTTCTACGACATGCCGTAATAACAAGACCATCACAGACCATCACAGCAAGGATGCTAACACTTCTATGACATGCCGTAATATCGAGACCATCACAGCAAGGATGCTAACACTTCTATGACATGCCGTAATAACGAGACCATCACAGCAAGGATGCTAACACTTCTATGACATGCCGTGCCGTAATAACAAGACCATCACAGCAAGGATGCTAACACTTCTACGACATGCCGTAATAACAAGACCATCACAGCAAGGATGCTAACACTTCTATGACATCTACAAGACATGCCGTAATAACAAGACCATCACAGCAAGGATGCTAACACTTCTATGACATGCCGTAATAAAAAGACCATCACAGCAAGGATGCTAACACTTCTACGACATGCCGTAATAACAAGACCATCACAGCAAGGATGCTAACACTTCTACGACATGCCGTAATAACAAGACCATCACAGCAAGGATGCTAACACTTCTACGACATGCCGTAATAACAAGACCATCACAGCAAGGATGCTAACACTTCTACGACATGCCGTAATAACAAGACCATCACAGCAAGGATGCTAACACTTCTGCGACATGCCGTAATAATAAGACCATCACAGCAAGGATGCTAACACTTCTATGAATTGCCGTAATAACAAGACCATCACAGCAAGGATGCTAACACTTCTATGACATGCCGTAATAACAAGACCATCACAGCAAGGATGCTAACACTTCTACGACATGCCGTAATAACAAGACCATCACAGCAAGGATGCTAACACTTCTACGACATGCCGTAATAACGAGACCATCACAGCAAGGATGCTAACACTTCTATGACATGCCGTAATAACAAGACCATCACAGCAAGGATGCTAACACTTCTACGACATGCCGTAATAACAAGACCATCACAGCAAGGATGCTAACACTTCTATGACATGCCGTAATAACAAGACCATCACAGCAAGGATGCTAACACTTCTATGACATGCCGTAATAACAAGACCATCACAGCAAGGATGCTAACACTTCTATGACATGCCGTAATAACAAGACCATCACAGCAAGGATGCTAACACTTCTATGACATGCCGTAATAACAAGACCATCACAGCAAGGATGCTAACACTTCTATGACATGCCGTAATAACAAGACCATCACAGCAAGGATGCTAACACTTCTACGACATGCCGTAATAACAAGACCATCACAGCAAGGATGCTAACACTTCTATGACATGCCGTATAATAACACTTCTAGACATCACAGACCATCACAGGAGGATGCTAACACTTCTATGACATGCCGTAATAACAAGACCATCACAGCAAGGATGCTAACACTTCTACGACATGCCGTATAAACAAGACCATCACAGCAAGACCATCACACGACAAGCCGATGCTAACACTTCTACGACATGCCGTAATAACAAGACCATCACAGCAAGGATGCTAACTACGACTTCTATGAATAACGTTAGCAACAAGACCCGTAATAATAACGAGACCATCACAGCAATAAGTTTCTACCAGAAAACCATCCAAAGCTAGTTACTGATCTCGAGTCTGACCCGTTTGTTGCACACGCACTAAGAACTGCCTCTTGTGAACTATATCACTGATATGTTATGTTTATAGCTCCCTTTACCGCGGCTTTAGCAACCGCTAAGCACTGTAACTTTGGTAAACAAATCACCCTCGAGACAGTGAATGATAGCGTGGAGGTGGAAGTTAGCGTGGCGGTGGGAGATGATGGAGATACTACAGAATCTACTTAACTTTACTATAATACCGCTACAGTATATGTTTAACGCCGCTACAGTATATGTTTAACGCCGCTACAGGATATACCTAGTAAGAGCTCTCATTGGAGATATATAATTAGTAAGTAATGGAGAACACGAATCAAGGGGCTGAAATAACGGCAATGACCAGTGACCAACCCGGTTCGGTACCAGGGCTGAGAAGTGTGCAACCCACAAAAAACATTAAAAAGGTTGAGGCCGGACGAAAGGGAACTGCAGCCCGAAAAGCCAATCAAACTAGACTTCTGAGAGAGCTACGTGAGGCTAAGGCCGCGCTTACAGATGTCCCCTCTCCATCTATTTCCGGGGGAACAGTAGCTGAGAGAAAGTCTGAGAGAGGGAGAGAGGGGGACTTGGCTTGGCCAACATGGGCTTCGCCTTTAGTTGTCAGTGGCGTGGGGGTGTTTTCACTAGCACTGTATTGCTACAGGCACAAACTAGTAGCCTCACACCCTGTACCGGCGAGGGAACCAGCTAAGTCAGCTCCTCCGGACGCTCATTTAAAGGATCCATTTTACAAGGAATAATATGACAACACCAACTACTGATGGAAAAATGCGCGTCAACGCGTGGCACCACGGTGCAGTTGTTTCTGGCATATCAATAGGTTATGCCAAGCTTGCTATGATGGCTCTGGGTGGTGGGGTGCCATGTCTTGATTTCACCCCACGCGACCTGGCTATGGCTGTTGCCGATGCATCACTAGATATGGCCACAAAGGATATGCTAATTAAACAAGGAATCTTACCAGTTGATATACTGAAGTAATGACCACGATTGCGCTACTTGTTGGGGGTGCTCTTGTTAACCAAGTGGACGCAGCCAAGTGGACGCGGAACGGAAGCGTCATGATCTGGCAGTCGAGCATTGGCCAAGAAGCAAACTTAGCGTTTAGACTTTATCAATGAACAACTGCGCCGGCAGGGACACGCCGTGCATACTTTTCAGGACGTGGACGCGGCTCTAAAGGAGTACCAGATGTTGACGGGTAAGACCGTCGCTCCACTGGGCTCTGAGCCAAAGCTTTCAGACTTCTACGATCCCTCAGATGGACAGAAGGGGCGGGAGGTGGCGTTCATAGTACTGGGTATAGCTGCGACTGGACTGGTTGCATACAGGCTTGCTAAGTAGGTCATTTGGAGACTCGGGCGTTTACTTTGTATGCATCATTGCATGCAAAAGTTCTACTTTAGTCCTAAGGGCTATTGGAAAGGGATTACAGCTATCAAGAAGTTTGCAACAGAAGCGAGGGTTTCTGAGGAATATGCCAGGGGGTGGCTAACAAAGCAAGCTATTTGGCAAATCTACTTACCAGTGCCAAAACACATTCCCAGACCAAAATTTGGTGTCCCTGTCCCTAATGAGGCACCAAGCCGATCTCTTATTTCTGCATCATGACGTTGTGAAGCGCCGCACTTATAAGTATGCCTTAACGATGGTGGATGTCGCTTTGCGCTACAAAGTGGCCAAGCCATTGACTACAAAAGAGGCTAAAGAGGTCGCAGGTGTGCTCGAAAGGATATACAAGAGAGGGCTGCTGCATTGGCCTATACTACTTCAGGTGGACCCCGGACGGGAGTTTATGGGAGCAGTGAATCAGCTGCTTGCAAATCACGGAGTATCAGTTAGGCTCGGCCAAATGAATATCCATCGAGACCAGGGTATAGTAGAGCGCTTTAACCGAACACTTGCTGAACGACTCTTTGGACGCCAGTATGCCGTAGAGTTAAAGGATACTGGAAAACGATCGACTGAGTGGGTTTCTCGGCTGCAGGCTGTAGTCTCTGCGATAAATAATGAGGTGACACGCTTGACTGGAAAAAAACCTAAAGATGCTATAAAGGCAAAACGAGTTGCACAAAAGCCCTCTTCAGTTGTACCAGGGTGCCCGCGGGGGGTCAAAGAGCAAAAGCTCCCCTCTGGTGTTGGCGTTCACTTCCTCTACCAGCCTGGTGAGGTCGAGCAAGACCAGCGGCGGCAGGCCACTGACCCTGTGTGGTCAATCAATGTTTACTGGATTGGGCGCTCTGTCACTAAATCTGGCGAGCCTGTACTTTACTATTTGTTGGATGGACCTCTCCGTGGCTTTGTAAAGGAGGAGTTGCTTGTGGTGCCGTCAGATACCCAGTTGCCACAAGACGGTATTACCAATTAGACTAATAGAGATCTATATATATTACAATGGTAGTATATGACAATAAGTGCCCATGGATATTACTAGGGAAGAAAGACCCCTGTAGCAGGCCCTGTACGCAAGATCAAGAGTTTTGTGGATTACACAGATATAAGATAAAACATGGTGTCGTTAATCGTCTTTGTACGGGTTGTCAGAAGGCTATAACAAATAATAAGGTAGGATTGTGCATGGATTGTGGGTTCAATAAAGTCAACCACAGTCGTCTTCGTCGTGCCCCAAAAATTGCTTCACAACAGCCTATAGTCGGGGACACTGAACAGGGATTCCCCACTGTATAAAAATAGAAATCCTGTGGCGCTGTCAACAACATAGTTTACTGTATGGGCGGCTAGGCCTATGTGCGACGAAGCGTGATACCTTGTCGTTGTCTTTTGTATATCAACAAGTTTCCTTTTAGATTAATGGTTTTGTATAGTAAACATGACTCACAATATGCAAGCACGTAAAGCCCAAAACAATTATGTTTCAATCCACGGTTTTAAACCGAGTTACCCACGCTCTAAGGTTGCGCTCCAAGCACTTGAAAAGCGTAATGAATTTGACATACAAGAAGATATTTGCTAGATTAGGGCTGGGGTGGCACGCACCCCTCTTATCAGGATTAAGCGCAGGACCCGGTGGCTGAGATGGGAAGGCTACTATCGTTTACCGCATCGCGTAGAAACCGCATGCTGATTTAGGAGGATGGTAAGTTCCATTACACGCGAATCAAAGATTTGAATCGCCTGCTTTATGACCAGAGTAAGTACGAGCACCGCAAGTTCTTCTGGGAGCGATGTTTACATGGTTATACCACTGATAAACTGCTCGCTAAGCACAAGCCTGAGTGTATAGGGATCGGGCAGACTTCAGTGCGAGTTGACATGCCTGAGGAAGGGAAGAATATATTATCCTTCCAGAACTGGCAGAAACAGCTTGCTGCCCCCTATGTTATCTATGCTGACTTCGAGGTGCTCACAGTGAGGCTTCCGGGTCCTGCGCTTAATCCTGATAAGAGCAACACGCAAAGAACGCAGGAGCTTGAATCATGTTGTTAGGGTTATGTGGTTGTCAGGTGTGTCAGTAAGACTGAACCTCCTATGTGGTTGTCAGGTGTGACGGTAAGACCGAACCTCCTATGGTTTACAGAGGAAGCGATGCTGTGGAGAAATTCTTACAGGCTCTGCAGCAGGAGGAGCAAAAGATCAATGCAGTTCTGTCAAGGCCTACTCCTATGCGGATGACTCTGATGGACAAAAGGACACACAAGGCTGCAACCCACTGTCATGCGTGCAAAAAAGAACTGGGCCATGACTATGTCCACGATCACTGCCATATAACTGGTATGTACAGAGGACCGGCCCATAACGTGTGTGACCTGAGACTTCGGCTGAGTTCCTGTGATGTTCCATAACCTGCGGGGCTATGACACCCATCTCTTGGTGCAGGGTATAAGCAAAGTGTAGGGGGGTGGGGGGCATCAACTGTATCCCCAACAACATGGAGAAATATATTTCCCTGTCGCTTGGACAGTTGCGCTTCATTGATAGTACACAGTTTCTCCTGGCCTCACTTGATAAGCTGGTGTCGTCTTCATGACGAACACAACGATTACCCCCTAGCGCCGGAGCGGCTTCTTGTGCAGAACGAATGGTTTTAAGACTACCAGAAGGATCTCCTAGGTGCTTTGGGGAGCGCCTGAAATGGAGTTGAAAAGCTGGAGACCAATCTGCGGAATAAGAAGAAGTATGTGGTACACTACAGAAACCTCAAACTGTATCTGTCTTTGGGGATGAGACTTAACAAGATTCATCGTGCACTTGTCTTTGGCCAGAGCCCCTGGATGGAGCCTTACATTCGGATGAACACAGATCTGCGTAAAGTGGCCATCAGCGACTTTGAGAAGGATCTCTATAAGCTAATGAACAACTCTGTGTTTGGCAAGACCATGGAGAATTTCCGGAAGCGAGTCGACGTTAAGATTGTGCGCTCATCGGAAAAAGAAAAAATACGTAGGCTTGTGGCCAGCCCCGCCTATGCTCAACATTAAGTGTTTGACGATGATCTGGCTGCCCTGCATATGCATAAAAGCCACTTGGTCTTAAACCGTCCAGTGTATGTGGGCAACAACCTTGGTCTGTTGTACACGGATACGGATTCGCTGCTTGTGGAGATGATCCCTCCCACAGTCTGTACAGTGACATGAATAAGAAGGTTCTGGGGAAAATGAAGGATGTGTGCGTTGGTGTGCCCATCCAGGAGTATGTTGGTCTATGCCCAAAGATGTACTCGATCTTGATGTTGAGCCGGGATGAGATTAAAAAGACTAAGGGCGTGAACAAGGTGGTGGTCAAGAATCATCTACGGCACTCTCAGTATGTGGAGTCACTGGTCACCCGAAAACAGTTTCGCCATGGAATGAACAAAATATACGTGCTCCACGTCAACAAGGTGTCTCTCTCCCTCATTGACTCAAAGCGGTGGATTAGCTGAGAACGGTGTAGACACCCTGGCCTATGGGCACACTAGATCGACAACAAACTAGCCCCTCAGCCCCGTTTGGGGGTCGGGTCCGAGGGGCCCTTGGGTGAGAAAAAACATGTATAAGCTGCCAAAGGGTGAGAAGTATATATAGTAGGGGTACTGCGCCAGTACCGAAAAAAATCTTTTATAAGCCACAAAAAGGCCTGAAAACTCTTGTAGAGGGAAACTGCGTCAGTACCGCTATTATATATACTACTACGTCACCGTTGTATCAGCACTAGTACTGACGTCACTGCGTAATCAACAGTAGTTGTGACGTCACTGTGTTATCAACAGTAGCTGTGACGTCAAAAATTATGACATCACTATGTGATCATCCGAAACTGTCCCGTCCCTGTGCTATCTACAGAGCTGTCATGTTATCAAGTTATCAACAGTAGCTGTCACTTCACCGCGTTATAATCAGTAGCTATCATGCCCTAGTCGTTATCTGCGTTGATGCGGTTATTTGCCTTCAACGCGGTTAGCATATTTCCATCTTTAGTTGTTTGCTGGTAACGCTATCAGTATGTCTTTCCTCTTTAGTTATTTGCATATAATGCGGTAAGTATATATTCTTCTTTAGTTATGTGCTTTTAATGCAATCAGTATGTCTTCCTCTTTAGTTATTTGCATATAATGCGGTAAGTATATATTCTTCTTTAGTTATGTGCTTTTAATGCAATCAGTATGTCTTCCTCTTTAGTTATTTGCATATAATGCGGTAAGTATATATTCTTCTTTAGTTATGTGCTTTTAATGCAATCAGTATGTCTTCCTCTTCAGTTATTTGCATATAATGCGGTAAGTATATATTCTTCTTTAGTTATGTGCTTTTAATGCAATCAGTATGTCTTCCTCTTTAGTTATTTGCATATAATGCGGTAAGTATATATTCTTCTTTGGTTATGTGCTTTTAATGCAATCAGTATGTCTTCCTCTTTAGTTATTTGCATATAATGCGGTAAGTATATATTCTTCTTTAGTTATGTGCTTTTAATGCAATCAGTATGTCTTCCTCTTTAGTTATTTGCCTATAATGCGGTAAGTATATATTCTTCTTTGGTTATGTGGTTTTAATGCAATCAGTATGTCTTCCTCTTTAGTTATTTGCCTATAATGCGGTAAGTATATATTCTTCTTTGGTTATGTGGTTTTAATGCAATCAGTATGTCTTCCTCTTTAGTTAATTGCCTATAATGCCGTAAGAATATATTCTTCTTTAGTTATGTGCTTTTAATGCAATCAGTATGTCTTCCTCTTTAGTTATTTGCCTATAATGCGGTAAGTATATATTCTTCTTTAGTTATGTGCTTTTAATGCAATCAGTATGTCTTCCTCTTTAGTTATTTGCATATAATGCGGTAAGTATATATTCTTCTTTGGTTATGTGCTTTTAATGCAATCAGTATGTCTTCCTCTTTAGTTATTTGCCTATAATGCGGTAAGTATATATTCTTCTTTGGTTATGTGCTTTTAATGCAATCAGTATGTCTTCCTCTTTAGTTATTTGCCTATAATGCGGTAAGTATATATTCTTCTTTGATTATGTGCTTTTAATGCAATCAGTATGTCTTCCTCTTTAGTTATTTGCCTATAATGCCGTAAGAATATATTCTTCTTTAGTTATGTGCTTTTAATGCAATCAGTATGTCTTCCTCTTTAATTATTTGCCTATAATGCCGTAAGTATATATTCTTCTTTAGTTGTGTGCTTTTAATGCAATCAGTATGTCTTCCTCTTTAGTTATTTGCCTTTGATGTGTTCAGTATATCGCCCTCTTTAGTTATTTGTGGTTAGTATATATCACTCTTAGGTATTTACTTTTAATATGGTCAATATAACTCCCTCAGTAGTTATGCACCTTTATCTTGTCAATATCAGCAGACGTGACACGAATACACTTGCTCACGAACCGACCGACTTTACTGAATTATCAGATGGTCTTGACGCTTGACACAAACGATGGGGGCAGACCAAGATGAGTTTATAAAAACGCTAATAACAGCCTCAAAAATCGCACATATTCCCCTCAGACTACATAAGGTGTACAATTGCTAAAAGAGAAATTGCAGATCTGAGGGCTGCCATCAGGATGAAAGACACCACCATCGAAATACTCAACCAGAAAGACCGGCGGTTGGAGAACAAAATTGATGAGTTGGATACAGCCAACGGTGGAGGGTATTGATGGCGATCATCACACCTCCGCTGGAGGCTATTGATAGCGATCATCACACCTCCGCTGGAGGCTATTGATAGCGATCATCACACCTCCGCTGGAGGCTATTGATAGCGATCATCACACCTCCGCTGGAGGCTATTGATAGCGATCATCACCCCTCCGCTGCAGGCTATTGATAGCAATCATCACACCTCCGCTGGAGGCTATTGATAGCGATCTCCGCACCTCCGCTGGAGGCTATTTTTGGCGATCATCACCAATCGCCGCGAGGAACTGGTTCATGTCAGGTGGCCGCTTGAGAACCGTCTTCATTATCTCTACCTCACCCGCTGTTAGTTTCTAAAGTGGCTTCTCAAACAAAAGCATTGATATTGTTCGCTGTAGATGGTTAATATTGAGATGCATGGAATAGTTGGTTGTACATTATTCGTTACAATGGCCTGAATCGCCACAGAATAACCTCATCTAGACTTATCGCATCATTTATAATAACAATTTCATTTCCAATGAACTACTAGGGCCCTCTTCACAAATGAACGAGAAGGAAACAGCTCATCAGGTGACAAATGAATCCACAACACCATTCAGTGAGACCGATTATTGAAATTATTGTTATTTAGTTAAAACACTGGTTCAATGTATTACATATCGTAGAAATTAACAAAGAGAATGTAGTGTTTACTGGTTCAAACAAATTAACACTTTCGGTTCTCGCCAGGGGGACTGCTGACAAATTGATGCTAGGGAATCTGGAATGACTACACAACAGGAAATCATACGTCAAATTTAACTATTGGAATAAAGAAGAAAAGGAGGCACAGATCGCAGGAAATCACGTCTTACTTGACCATTAAAAATAATGCTTGTCAAAAATAATATCAACAGTAGAATACTTATAACACTATACAAACATTCATTCAGTTTTAGAATATCAAGGTAGCTCTCAGTTTTCATCTCTTCCTAATGCGGTGGTTGAAGAAGTGACAACGTCTTTAGAGTAACAAATTGTGGAGATGTGTCATTACTTATTGATGAGACAACGAAAGACGGTCAAAAGATTGAATTTTCTGTAAATAATGAATGTATTGAAGGAATATTTACTGGAAATAGCAGATAATGCTAACGAAAATAATCACCCTACCTCATTAAGATTGGAGCCGCGTACAAACCGCCTAACACATGTATTGGGGATTTTACTGGCTATATTGTTAGCACCCTGACAAGTTTTGAAAATGAGAAGAAAATGTTGATGGCACCAATTTTCATCTTTAAAGCGTAGTTTGCCATATTCTCACCGGAGAATTCAATGAAACGAGGCAGCCTTTCTCATAAAGCCCTAGTTATCAAGCCTTCAATAGTATATAAGAAAGGCTATCGCTTTGTTACGTGAGTCACATATTGGCATCTCAAGTTGGACGGACGTGTATCTATTGCTGCATCAATATAAGCAAAATGTCGACTGCAGTCTGTGATATCTTAACGTGGGATGATAGTAACCAGCAGTGATATCCCTGGCCATACTAATCCACATCTCACTGTGATAAAATATTTATCCATAAACCATGACCTACCCTTGACCTGCCAAATGATCTGCTCCATTACCAGACCATCACAGCAAGGATGCTAACACTTCTACGACATGCCGTAATAACAAGACCATCACAGCAAGGATGCTAACACTTCTACGACATGCCGTAATAACAAGACCATCACAGCAAGGATGCTAACACTTCTATGACATGCCGTAATAACGAGACCATCACAGCAAGGATGCTAACACTTCTATGACATGCCGTAATAACAAGACCATCACAGCAAGGATGCTAACACTTCTATGACATGCCGTAATAACAAGACCATCACAGCAAGGATGCTAACACTTCTATGACATGCCGTAATAACAAGACCATCACAGCAAGGATGCTAACACTTATGACATGCGTATAAACAAGACCATCACAGCAAGGATGCTAACACTTCTATGACAGGATGCTAACACTTCTATGCCGTAATAACAAGACCATCACAGCAAGGATGCTAACACTTCTATGACATGCCGTAATAACAAGACCATCACAGCAAGGATGCTAACACTTCTATGACATGCCGTAATAACAAGACCATCACAGCAAGGATGCTAACACTTCTATGAATTGCCGTAATAACAAGACCATCACAGCAAGGATGCTAACACTTCTATGACATGCCGTAATAACAAGACCATCACAGCAAGGATGCTAACACTTCTATGACATGCCGTAATAACAAGACCATCACAGCAAGGATGCTAACACTTCTATGACATGCCGTAATAACAAGACCATCACAGCAAGGATGCTAACACTTCTATGACATGCCGTAATAAAGACCATCACAGCAAGGATGCTAACACTTCTATGACATGCCGTAATAACAAGACCATCACAGCAAGGATGCTAACACTTCTATGACATGCCGTAATAACAAGACCATCACAGCAAGGATGCTAACACTTCTATGACATGCCGTAATAACAAGACCATCACAGCAAGGATGCTAACACTTCTATGAATTGCCGTAATAACAAGACCATCACAGCAAGGATGCTAACACTTCTATGACATGCCTTCTATGACATGCCGTAATAACAAGACCATCACAGCAAGGATGCTAACACTTCTATGACATGCCGTAATAACAAGACCATCACAGCAAGGATGCTAACACTTCTATGACATGCCGTAATAACAAGACCATCACAGCAAGGATGCTAACACTTCTATGACATGCCGTAATAACAAGACCATCACAGCAAGGATGCTAACACTTCTATGACATGCGTATAACAAGACCATCACAGCAAGGATGCTAACACTTCTATGACATGCCGTTATAACAAGACCATCACAGCAAGGATGCTAACACTTCTATGACATGCCGTATAATAAAGACCATCACAGCAAGGATGCTAACACATGCCGTAATAACAGACCATCACAGCAAGGATGCTAACACTTCTATGACATGCCGTAATAACAAGACCATCACAGCAAGGATGCTAACACTTCTATGCCGTAATAACATCAGAGGATCACACTTCTAGGATGCTAACACTTCTATGCTAACATGACATGCCGTAATAACAAGACCATCACAGCAAGGATGCTAACACTTCTATGACATGCCGTAATAACAAGACCATCACAGCAAGGATGCTAACACTTCTATGACATGCCGTAATAACAAGACCATCACAGCAAGGATGCTAACACTTCTATGACATGCCGTTATAACAAGACCATCACAGCAAGGATGCTAACACTTCTATGACATGCCGTAATAACAAGACCATCACAGCAAGGATGCTAACACTTCTATGGCATGCCGTAATAACCAACAAGACCATCACAGCAAGGATGCTAACACTTTTATGACATGCCCTAATAACAAGACCATCACAGCAAGGATGCTAACACTTCTATGACATCGTAATAAACAAGACCATCACAGCAAGGATGCTAACACTTCTATGACATGCCGTAATAACAAGACCATCACAGCAAGGATGCTAACACTTCTATGACATGCCCGTAATAACAAGACCATCACAGCAAGGATGCTAAACACTTCTATGACATGCCGTAATAACAAGACCATCACAGCAAGGATGCTAACACTTCTATGACATGCCGTAATAAAACAGACCATCACAGCAAGGATGCTAACACTTTCTATGACATGCCGTAATAACAAGACCATCACAGCAAGGATGCTAACACTTCTATGACATGCCGTAATAACAAGACCATCACAACAAGACCATCACAGCAAGGATGCTAACACTTCTATGACATGCCGTAATAACAAGACCATCACAGCAAGGATGCTAACACTCTCTGACATGCCGTAATAACAAGACCATCACAGCAAGGATGCTAACACTTCTATGACATGCCGTAATAACAAGACCATCACAGCAAGGATGCTAACACTTCTATGACATGCCCGTATAAAGACCATCACAGCAAGGATGCTAACACTTCTATGACATGTCGTTACATCAAGACCATCACAGCAAGGATGCTAACACTTCTATGACATGCCGTTACAACAAGACCATCACAGCAAGGATGCTAACACTTCTATGACACTAATAACAAGACCATCACAGCAAGGATGCTAACACTTCTAGACATGCCGTAATAACAGACCATCACAGCAAGGATGCTAACACTTCTATGACATGCCGTAATAACAAGACCATCACAGCAAGGATGCTAACACTTCTATGACATGCCGTAATAACAAGACCATCACAGCAAGGATGCTAACACTTCTATGACATGCCGTAATAACAAGACCATCACAGCAAGGATGATGCTAACACTTCTATGACATGCCGTAATAACAAGACCATCACAGCAAGGATGCTAACACTTCTATGACATGCCGTAATAACAAGACCATCACAGCAAGGATGCTAACACTTCTATGACATGCCGTAATAACAAGACCATCACAGCAAGGATGCTAACACTTCTATGACATGCCGTAATAACAAGACCATCACAGCAAGGATGCTAACACTTCTATGACATGCCGTAATGCCGTACCATCATAACAAGGATGCTAACACATCACAGCAAGGATGCAACACTTCTATGACATGCCGTAATAACAAGACCATCACAGCAAGGATGCTAACACTTCTATGACATGCCGTAATAACAAGACCATCACAGCTAACAGGATGCTAACACTTCTATGACATGCCGTAATAACAAGACCATCACAGCAAGGATGCTAACACTTCTATGACATGCCGTAAATAACAGAGACCATCACAGCAAGGATGCTAACATTCTAACGACATGCCGTAATAACAAGACCATCACAGCAAGGATGCTAACACTTCTATGACATGCCGTAATAACAAGACCATCACAGCAAGGATGCTAACACTTCTATGACATGCCGTAATAACAAGACCATCACAGCAAGGATGCTAACACTTCTATGACATGCCGTAATAACAAGACCATCACAGCAAGGATGCTAACACTTCTATGACATGCCGTAATAACAAGACCATCACAGCAAGGATGCTAACACTTCTATGACATGCCGTAATAACAAGACCATCACAGCAAGGATGCTAACACTTCTATGACATGCCGTAATAACAAGACCATCACAGCAAGGATGCTAACACTTCTATGACATGCGTAATAACAAGACCATCACAGCAAGGATGCTAACACTTCTATGACATGTAATGCCGTAGTAACAAGAGACCATCACAGCAAGGATGCTAAACTTCTACGACATGCCGTAATAACAAGACCATCACAGCAAGGATGCTAAACACTTCTATGACACTTCTGACATTGCCGTAATAACAAGACCATCACAGCAAGGATGCTAACACTTCTATGACATGCCGTAATAACAAGACCATCACAGCAAGGATGCTAACACTTCTATGACATGCCGTAATAACAAGACCATCACAGCAAGGATGCTAACACTTCTATGACATGCCGTAATAACAAGACCATCACAGCAAGGATGCTAACACTTCTATGACATGCCGTAATAACAAGACCATCACAGCAAGGATGCTAACACTTCTATGACATGCGTAATAACAAGACCATCACAGCAAGGATGCTAACACTTCTATGACATGCCGTAATAACGAGACCATCACAGCAAGGATGCTAACACTTCTATGACATGCCGTAATAACAAGACCATCACAGCAAGGATGCTAACACTTCTATGACATGCCGTAATAACAAGACCATCACAGCAAGGATGCTAACGTAATAACAAGACCATCACAGCAAGGATGCTAACACTTTGAAGGACATGCCGTTATAACAAGACCATCACAGCAAGGATGCTAACACTTCTATGACATGCCGTAATAACAAGACCATCACAGCAAGGATGCTAACACTTCTATGACATGCCGTAATAACAAGACCATCACAGCAAGGATGCTAACACTTCTATGACATGCCGTAATAACAAGACCATCACAGCAAGGATGCTAACACTATGACATGCCGTAATAACAAGACCATCACAGCAAGGATGCTAACACTTCTATGACATGCCGTAATAACAAGACCATCACAGCAAGGATGCTAACACTTCTATGACATGCCGTAATAACAAGACCATCACAGCAAGGATGCTAACACTTCTATGACATGTCGTTACAACAAGACCATCACAGCAAGGATGCTAACACTTTTATGACATGCCCTTATAACAAGACCATCACAGCAAGGATGCTAACACTTCAACGACATACCGTTATAACAAGACCATCAAAGCAAGTATGCTAACACTTTTATGAATTGCCGTAAAAACAAGACCATCACAGCAAGGATGCTAACACTTCTATGACATGCCGTAATACAAGACCATCACAGCAAGGATGCTAACATGCCGTAATAACTTCTATGACATGCATGCACGTAATAACAAGACCATCACAGCAAGGATGCTAACACTTCTATGACATGCCGTAATAACAAGACCATCACAGCAAGGATGCTAACACTTCTATGACATGCCGTAATAACAAGACCATCACAGCAAGGATGCTAACACTTCTATGACATGCCGTAATAACAAGACCATCACAGCAAGGATGCTAACACTTCTATGAATTGCCGTAATAACAAGACCATCACAGCAAGGATGCTAACACTTCTATGACATGCCGTAATAACAAGACCATCACAGACCATCACAGCAAGGATGCTAACACTTCTATGACATGCCGTAATAACAAGACCATCACAGCAAGGATGCTAACACTTCTATGACATGCCGTAATAACAAGACCATCACAGCAAGGATGCTAACACTTCTATGACATGCCGTAATAACAAGACCATCACAGCAAGGATGCTAACACTTCTATGACATGCCGTAATAACAAGACCATCACAGCAAGGATGCTAACACTTCTATGACATGCCGTAATAACAAGACCATCACAGCAAGGATGCTAACACTTCTATGACATGCCGTAATAACAAGACCATCACAGCAAGGATGCTAACACTTCTAACACTTCTATGACATCACGTAATAACAAGACCATCACAGCAAGGATGCTAACACTTCTATGACATGCCGTAATAACAAGACCATCACAGCAAGGATGCTAACACTTCTTCTATGACATGCCGTATAAAGACCATCACAGCAACATCACAGCAAGGATGCTAACTTCTAGACATGCCGTAATAACAAGACCATCACAGCAGGATGCTAACACTTCTATGACATGCCGTAATAACGAGACCATCACAGCAAGGATGCTAACACTTCTATGACATGCCGTAATAACAAGACCATCACAGCAAGGATGCTAACACTTCTATGACATGCCGTTATAACAAGACCATCACAGCAAGGATGCTAACACTTCTATGACATGCCGTAATAACAAGACCATCACAGCAAGGATGCTAACACTTCTATGACATGCCGTAATAACAAGACCATCACAGCAAGGATGCTAACACTTCTACTTCTGACATGCCGTAATAAAAGACCATCACAGCAAGGATGCTAACACTTCTATGACATGCCGTAATAACAAGACCATCACAGCAAGGATGCTAACACTTCTATGACATGCCGTAATAACGAGACCATCACAGCAAGGATGCTAACACTTCTATGACATGCCGTAATAAACAAGACCATCACAGCAAGGATGCTAACACTTCTATGACATGCCGTAATAACAAGACCATCACAGCAAGGATGCTAACACTTCTATGACATGCCGTAATAACAAGACCATCACAGCAAGGATGCTAACACTTCTATGACATGCGTAATAACGTAATAACAAGACCATCACAGCAAGGATGCTAACACTTCTATGACATGCCGTAATAACAAGACCATCACAGCAAGGATGCTAACACTTCTATGACATGCCGTAATAACAAGACCATCACAGCAAGGATGCTAACACTTCTATGACATGCCGTAATAACAAGACCATCACAGCAAGGATGCTAACACTTCTATGACATGCCGTAATAAGAGACCATCACAGCAAGGATGCTAACACTTCTATGACATGCCGTAATAACAAGACCATCACAGCAGCAGGATGCTAACACTTCTATGACATGCCGTAATAATAACAAGACCATCACAGCAAGATGCTAACACTTCTATGAATTGCCGTAATAACAAGACCATCACAGCAAGGATGCTAACACTTCTATGACATGCCGTAATAACAAGACCATCACAGCAAGGATGCTAACACTTCTATGACATGCCGTATATAAAGACCATCACAGCAAGGATGCTAACACTTCTATGACATGCCGTATATAACAGCAAGACTAACACTTCACAGCAAGGACCATCACAGCAAGGATGCTAACACTTCTATGACTTGCCGTAATAACAAGACCATCACAGCAAGGATGCTAACACTTCTATGACATGCCGTAATAACAAGACCATCACAGCAAGGATGCTAACACTTCTATGACATGCCGTAATAACAAGACCATCACAGCAAGATGCTAACACTTCTATGCGTAATAACAAGACCATCACAGCAAGGATGCTAACATGACATGCCGTAAAACAAGACCATCACAGCAAGGATGCTAACACTTCTACATAACAAGACCATCACAGCAAGGATGCTAACACTTCTATGACATGCGTAATAACAAGACCATCACAGCAAGGATGCTAACACTTCTATGACATGCCGTAATAACAAGACCATCACAGCAAGGATGCTAACACTTCTATGCCGTAATAAAGACCATCACCAAGGATGCTAACTTCTTCAAGACCATCACAGCAAGGATGCTAACACTTCTATGACATGCCGTTATAACAAGACCATCACAGCAAGGATGCTAACACTTCTATGACATGCCGTAATAACAAGACCATCACAGCAAGGATGCTAACACTTCTATGACATGCGTAATAACAAGACCATCACAGCAAGGATGCTAACACTTCTATGACATGCCGTAATAACAAGACCATCACAGCAAGGATGCTAACACTTCTATGACATGCCGTAATAACAAGACCATCACAGCAAGGATGCTAACACTTCTATGACATGCCGTAATAACAAGACCATCACAGCAAGGATGCTAACACTTCTATGACATGCCGTAATAACAAGACCATCACAGCAAGGATGCTAACACTTCTATGACATGCCGTAATAACAAGACCATCACAGCAAGGATGCTAACACTTCTATGACATGCCGTATATAACAAGACCATAACACAAGGATGCTAACACTTCTATGACATGCCGTAATAACACAAGACCATCACAGCAAGGATGCTAACACTTCTATGACATGCCGTAATAACAAGACCACACATCACATGCTAACATGCCGGATAACAAGAACACTTCTAGGACATGCCGTTATAACAAGACCATCACAGCAAGGATGCTAACACTTCTATGACATGCCGTAATAACAAGACCATCACAGCAAGGATGCTAACACTTCTATGACATGCCGTAATAACAAGACCATCACAGCAAGGATGCTAACACTTCTATGACATGCCGTAATAACAAGACCATCACAGCAAGGATGCTAACACTTCTATGACATGCCGTAATAACAAGACCATCACAGCAAGGATGCTAACACTTCTATGACATGCCGTAATAACAAGACCATCACACAGCAAGGATGCTAACACTTCTATGACATGCCGTAATAACAAGACCATCACAGCAAGGATGCTAACACTTCTATGACATGCCGTAATAACAAGACCATCACAGCAAGGATGCTAACACTTCTATGACATGCCGTAATAACAAGACCATCACAGCAAGGATGCTAACACTTCTATGACATGCGTAATAACGACCATCACAGCAAGGATAAAACGAGACCATCACAGCAAGGATGCTAACACTTCTATGACATGCCGTAATAACAAGACCATCACAGCAAGGATGCTAACACTTCTATGACATGCCGTAATAACAAGACCATCACAGCAAGGATGCTAACACTTCTATGACATGCCGTAATAACAAGACCATCACAGCAAAGGATGCTAACACTTCTATGACATGCCGTAATAACAAGACCATCACAGCAAGGATGCTAACACTTCTATGACATGCCGTAATAACAAGACCATCACAGCAAGGATGCTAACACTTCTATGACATGCCGTAATAACAAGACCATCACAGCAAGGATGCTAACACTTCTATGACATGCCGTAATAACAAGACCATCACAGCAAGGATGCTAACACTTCTATGACATGCCGTAATAACAAGACCATCACAGCAAGGATGCTAACACTTCTATGACATGCCGTAATAACAAGACCATCACAGCAAGGATGCTAACACTTCTATGACATGCCGTAATAACAAGACCATCACAGCAAGGATGCTAACACTTCTATGACATGCCGTAATAACAAGACCATCACAGCAAGGATGCTAACACTTCTATGACATGCCGTAAATAAAGACCATCACAGCAAGGATGCTAACACTTCTATGACATGCCGTAATAACAAGAGACCATCACAGCCATCACAGCGTAATAACAAGACCAAGGATGCTAACACTTCTATGACATGCCGTAATACAAGACCATCACAGCAAGGATGCTAACACTTCTATGACATGCCGTAATAACAAGACCATCACAGCAAGGATGCTAACACTTCTATGACATGCCATAACAAGACCATCACAGCAAGGATGCTAACACTTCTATGACATGCCGTTATAACAAGACCATCACAGCAAGGATGCTAACACTTCTATGACATGCCGTAATAACAAGACCATCACAGCAAGGATGCTAACACTTCTATGACATGCCGTAATAACAAGACCATCACAGCAAGGATGCTAACACTTCTATGACATGCCGTAATAACAAGACCATCACAGCAAGGATGCTAACACTTCTATGACATGCCGTAATAACAAGACCATCACAGCAAGGATGCTAACACTTCTATGACATGCCGTAATAACAAGACCATCACAGCAAGGATGCTAACACTTCTATGACATGCCGTAATAACAAGACCATCACAGCAAGGATGCTAACACTTCTATGACATGCCGTAATAACAAGACCATCACAGCAAGGATGCTAACACTTCTATGACATGCCGTAATAACAAGACCATCACAGCAAGGATGCTAACACTTCTATGACATGCCGTAATAACAAGACCATCACAGCAAGGATGCTAACACTTCTATGACATGCCGTAATAACGAGACCATCACAGCAAGGATGCTAACACTTCTATGACATGTCGTTACAACAAGACCATCACAGCAAGGATGCTAACACTTCTATGACATGCCGTTATAACAAGACCATCACAGCAAGGATGCTAACACTTCTATGACATGCCGTAATAACAAGACCATCACAGCAAGGATGCTAACACTTCTATATGACATGCGTAATAACAAGACCATCACAGCAAGGATGCTAACACTTCTATGACATGCCGTAATAACAAGACCATCACAGCAAGGATGCTAACACTTCTATGACATGCCGTAATAACAAGACCATCACAGCAAGGATGCTAACACTTCTATGACATGCCGTAATAACAAGACCATCACAGCAAGGATGCTAACACTTCTATGACATGCCGTAATAACAAGACCATCACAGCAAGGATGCTAACACTTCTAACATGCCGTAATAACAAGACCATCACAGCAAGGATGCTAACACTTCTATGACATGCCGTAATAACAAGACCATCACAGCAAGGATGCTAACACTTCTATGACATGCCGTAATAACAAGACCATCACAGCAAGATGCTAACACTTCTATGACATGCCGTAATAACAAGACCATCACAGCAAGGAGGATGCTAACACTTCTATGACATGCCGTAATAAAGACCATCACAGCAAGGATGCTAACACTTCTATGATGCCGTAATAACAAGACCATCAAAGCAAGTATGCTAACACTTTTATGAATTGCCGTAATAAACAAGACCATCACAGCAAGGATGCTAACACTTCTATGACATGCCGTAATAATAACAACCATCATCACAGCAAGGATGCTAACACTTCTATGACATGCCGTAATAACAAGACCATCACAGCAAGGATGCTAACACTTCTATGACATGCCGTTATAACAAGACCATCACAGCAAGGATGCTAACACTTCTATGACATGCCGTAATAGACCATCACAGAAGGATGCTAACACTTCTATGATAACAAGACCATCACAGCAAGGATGCTAACACTTCTATGACATGCGTAATAACAAGACCATCACAGCAAGGATGCTAACATATGACATGCCGCAAGATGCTCACAACAGGATGCTAACACTTCTACATGCCGTAATAACAAGACCATCACAGCAAGGATGCTAACACTTCTATGACATGCCGTAATAACAAGACCATCACAGCAAGGATGCTAACACTTCTATGACATGCCGTAATAACAAGACCATCACAGCAAGGATGCTAACACTTCTATGACATGCCGTAATAACAAGACCATCACAGCAAGGATGCTAACACTTCTATGACATGCCGTAATAACAAGACCATCACAGCAAGGATGCTAACACTTCTATGACATGCCGTAATAACAAGACCATCACAGCAAGGATGCTAACACTTCTATGACATGCCGTAATAACAAGACCATCACAGCAAGGATGCTAACACTTCTATGACATGCCGTAATAACATGACCA
This sequence comes from Urechis unicinctus, assembly GCA_034190875.2. Lineage (NCBI taxonomy): Eukaryota > Metazoa > Annelida > Polychaeta > Xenopneusta > Urechidae > Urechis > Urechis unicinctus. The sequence continues at coordinate 13,898,077 of CM067347.1, forward strand.
TCACAGCAAGGATGCTAACACTTCTATGACATGCCGTAATAACAAGACCATCAGCAAGGATGCTAACACTTCTATTCTATCACAGCAAGGATGCACTTCTATGACATGCCGTAATAACAAGACCATCACAGCAAGGATGCTAACACTTCTATGACATGCCGTAATAACAAGACCATCACAGCAAGGATGCTAACTTCTATGACATGCCGTAATAACAAGACCATCACAGCAAGGATGCTAACACTTCTATGACATGCCGTAATAACAAGACCATCACAGCAAGGATGCTAACACTTCTATGACATGCCGTAATAACAAGACCATCACAGCAAGGATGCTAACACTTCTATGACATGCCGTAATAACAAGACCATCACAGCAAGGATGCTAACACTTCTATGACATGCCGTAATAATGAGACCATCACAGCAAGGATGCTAACACTTCTATGACATGCCGTAATAAAGAGACCATCACAGCAAGGATGCTAACACTTCTATGACATGCCGTAATAACAAGACCATCACAGCAAGGATGCTAACACTTCTTCTACATGCCGTAATAACAAGACCATCACAGCAAGGATGCTAACACTTCTATGACATGCCGTAATAACAAGACCATCACAGCAAGGATGCTAACACTTCTATGAAATGCCGTAAAAACAAGACCATCACAGCAAGGATGCTAACACTTCTATGACATGCCGTAATAACAAGACCATCACAGCAAGGATGCTAACACTTCTATGACATGCCGTAATAACAAGACCATCACAGCAAGGATGCTAACACTTCTATGACATGCCGTAATAACAAGACCATCACAGCAAGGATGCTAACACTTCTATGACATGCCGTATAATAAAGACCATCACAGCAAGGATGCTAACACTTCTATGACATGCCGTAATAACAAGACCATCACAGCAAGGATGCTAACACTTCTATGACATGCCGTAATAACAAGACCATCACAGCAAGGATGCTAACACTTCTATGACATGCCGTAATAACAAGACCATCACAGCAAGGATGCTAACACTTCTATGACATGCCGTAATAACAAGACCATCACAGCAAGGATGCTAACACTTCTATGACATGCCGTAAGACCATCAAGCAAGGATGCATCACAGCACATGATGCTAACAAGAGACCATCACAGCATGCGACATGCCGTAATAAAGACCATCACAGCAATGCTAACACTTCTGCATCACAGCAAGGATGCTAACAAAGACCATCACAGCAAGGATGCTAACACTTCTATCTACGAATCACAGCAAGGATGCTAACACTTCTATGACAAGACCATCACATCACAAGGATGCTAACACTTCTATGACATGCCGTAATAACAAGACCATCACACAGCAGGATGCTAACACTTCTATGACATGCCCGTATAACAAGACCATCACAGCAAGGATGCTAACACTTCTATGACATGCCCGTAATAACAAGACCATCACAGCAAGGATGCTAACACTTCTATGACATGCCGTAATAACAAGACCATCACAGCAAGGATGCTAACACTTATGACATGCCGTAATAACAAGACCATCACAGCAAGGATGCTAACACTTCTATGACATGCCGTAATAACAAGACCATCACAACAAGACCATCACAGCAAGGATGCTAACAAGGACTTCTATGACATGCCGTAATAAACAAGACCATCACAGCAAGGATGCTAACACTTCTGACATTGCCTAATTGACCATCACAGCAAGGATGCTAACTTCTATGACACCATAACAACAAGACCATCACAGCAAGGATGCTAACACTTCTATGACATGCGTAATAACAAGACCATCACAGCAAGGATGCTAACACTTCTACGACATGCCCGTAATAACAAGACCATCACAGCAAGGATGCTAACACTTCTATGACACATGCCGTAATAACAAGACCATCACAGCAAGGATGCTAACACTTCTATGACATGCCGTAATAACAAGACCATCACAGCAAGGATGCTAACACTTCTATGACATGCCCATAATAACAATGCTACCACCATCACAGCAAGGATGCTAACACTTCTATGACATGCCGTAATAACAAGACCATCACAGCAAGGATGCTAACACTTCTATGACATGCCGTAATAACAAGACCATCACAGCAAGGATGCTAACACTTCTATGACATGCCGTAATAACAAGACCATCACAGCAAGGATGCTAACACTTCTATGACATGCCGTAATAAAGAGACCATCACAGCAAGGATGCTAACACTTCTATGACATGCCGTAATAACAAGACCATCACAGCAAGGATGCTAACACTTCTATGACATGCCGTAATAACAAGACCATCACAGCAAGGATGCTAACACTTCTATGACATGCCGTAATAACAAGACCATCACAGCAAGGATGCTAACACTTCTATGACATGCCGTAATAACAAGACCATCACAGCAAGGATGCTGCTAACACTTCTATGACATGCCGTAATAACAAGACCATCACAGCAAGGATGCTAACACTTCTATGACATGCCGTAATAACGAGACCATCACAGCAAGGATGCTAACACTTCTATGACATGCCGTAATAACAAGACCATCACAGCAAGGATGCTA